>JBBGZY010002157.1:0-426309 GCA_037952925.1 Lithobates clamitans
GTGCAATTTTTTTTTTAACCGGTTCCCGACTGGCTCACGTCTATTTACGGGGGCAGAATGGCACCCCTGCGCGAAACTCCCATACCCATACAGGGTTTCCTTTAAGAGCATGCACGAGCGCCAGGACAGGGATATTAGAATATAATTCTATTATAATGTTTGGGGGTTATTTTCTAGCAAAAAATGTTTTATTTTTACATTTATGGGAGAAGTCTCGGAATTGGCCCTGTTTGGCAGGTGGTTAAGGATTTTTCTTTTACTGCCTTTGTAGTGGGGAAATACCAAGACCGGCTTAGCAGAATACCAGACTGGCAGCGGAGCTGGTCGCAGGTCTCTGAGTGCCGTAACTATTCAGAGTAGGAAGGGGCTTAATTTATGTGCTTGTGGCAATATACAGGGTCATCGTGTCAAAGATATGACCATTGTGAATTGTGATCTGATTGATCTGATCTGTTGAAGATTAACGTTTAATGGGTGTAAGGACTTGTACATCAACATTTCCTTATTCTACACCCTGAAATGTTTATGTACGCGGAAACATCGGCCAAATTTGCCTAGGTGGGGGTTGCCGCATTCCGCCATTGTTGTGAAAGGCGATACGGATCTTATCAGCACATATTTGTCGTCAGCCATATTTCATGTTTGCTTAGGTTATTAGATGGAATGCACAAACATCATTCCGCTTTTTACTCCTTTAACTCTACAAACTTTATCAAACTGGAACAAGGTTTAAGGCACCCCATACATGAATATTTTATTTTTTAATTTTTTTCCTTCCAACAGGCAGGTTTTACAGAAGTCGATCGTTGTATCAACTATTGTACAACCAGCCTGCCCATACATGGATCACAGTTCAGCTGGTTCCTGCTGAACCGGATGAATTTGGATCCATGTGTAAGTCGGCTTTAGTCTTGCAAAGTACAAGTTGAAGCAGAATTTAAGTCTGCTACTTGCCTCCTATCCAGGTGTGCGATGATCATAAGTTCCCTCGTCGCCACTGACATCTTCACACGGTCTTCTTTAAGCTTTGGCAGCATGCACAGGAGTTGGGGCCAGTTCACACCATAGAAACGCGTTACGGATGCATTTCTATATGTGTTTTTAATGCATTTCCGGTGCGTCTTTGATGCTTTCCAGTGCATTTTTTTTCCTCCTTTTAATCTTTTTATTTTTTCTTCACCTTAAATGGTGACATGTCTATTCTGGCATGGTTTATGGTGGATTACAGTGCATTTTTGATTCGTTTTACCATGTTCCAGTACAGTTCGGTGCAGAAAAAAAATGCAGCAGGTTCTACTTCCCTTTTTTTTTTTTTTTTTTTTTTTTCCTGGGACTGACCACACTGGTGTGAATTATGCCATTGGAAAACATATAATCTACTTTCCAGTGTTTCTGATGCTGAAAAAAACCACACTGGACTGCATGTGGTGTGAACTGGCCCTTAGTGTGTATAAACCTAATAGAACACCCCCATCAAATCGTTCCCCGCATGTATTACCTTTTGTACCACCACCCCCTCCCTTTTTAGAATGTAAGCTCTATGAGCAGGGCCCTCCTGTCACTTCTGTATTGTACTGTAATTGTGCTGTCCCCCCTCTACATTGTAAAGCACTATATGGGGACGGAAAGTATTCAGACCCCCTTTATTTTTCCCTCTTTGTTATATTGCAGCCATTTGCTAAAATCATTTAAGTTCATTTTTTTCCTCATTAATGTACACACAGCACCCCATATTGACAGAAAAACACAGAATTGTTGACATTTTTGCAGATTTATTAAAAAACAAAAACTGAAATATCACATGGTCCTAAGTATTCAGATTTTCATGATTTTAGCAAATGGCTGCAATATATATATATGTGTGTGTGTGTGTGTGTGTGTGTGTGTGTGTGTGTGTATGTGTGTATGTATATATATATATAATATATATATATATATATATATATATATATATATATATATATATTATATATATATATATATATATATATATATATATACATACACACTACAGCACATTTATTTACTATGCATATGTGCACTGACAGCCCCTGCACACACTAGTGTTTGCACTAAGCATTTGACACTTTAAACACGTTTTAACAGCTCTGATGTTTTATTTTTAGTGGGAGTATAATATAGGGATATGCAGTGTCACATAGGGGCATTCAATTATTGCACCCTAGAACAGCGCTGCACCTACCGCTTCTTTAACACTTGCACATACATTCCACTTAGGTGGTTGTACCGGTAGGGGCAGCAGTTCATTTTCCATCTCATTTATTGCCAGAAGCGCAGGACCAACATTATATTTTACATTCAGTTTTTATAGTGATAGTAAAGCTGGAGTTGGGCTGGTTTTCACACGGGCGATCCGATCAAATTCCATCCAATCACCCCATAGACAACCGCAGGGCTATGTCCTATGCAGAGCGGACACGGACCTGTCATCTGCCCGCTCAGTGAGGATGGGTGGAGGGATGCCCCGCTGAGCAGGTTGGGGTGCGGAGTCCACCCCGTGTGAAAGGGGCTCTGGGCTTTTAACTGTAAATATGGTGGATCCGTTTTTATCTTTTGGTAAACCTATGATTGATTATTGAATGTTTGTTTCTTGTGTTGCTGGTGTTTTTAGAATCCTGCAAGTCCATTATTACAATATTACCGGAGTTTCTGTATATTTTTATACAAACACAGATATGAGGGAATGTTATCAGGGTATGTGTAACAATCCAGGTACAGGGTGGTGGAATCGGAAGTGTATATACATATCGTAGTGTATTGGACATTATTTCAGATTTGATTATATTACTGACTTAAAAAATACCAGATCGGCTTCGGGTGGAGGTGCCGGCATCCTTACTAAGTCTTAAACATGTCCCACACCCTCCTCCTAGCAACAATGCTGATTAACCTGTGTTTTAAAAAAAAAAAAATCTATATATACTTACCTATTTTCAGCCTGCTCCAGTCATGTGATCCGGCTCCCCTGTGTCAGTCAGTGATGGCTGCAAGCAGGATCAACACAAGGGGTGGAAGGTGGGGCAGCTGCCCTGGGCGCAGTGAAGCAAGGAGGCAAAGAATAGATGTAGGGTTGTACACCCATTCAACGGCATGTATTCATTAACAGTGGGGGGGGGGGCGCAGTTCTGGATCCTTGCCATGGAAGCTGGGCAACCCTGCCCCGGTTCTGGCTGCAGGGGAGAGGAGAATGGCTGGGTCATGGGAGTCTATGGATAACGTCCCCACTCCCAGGATTACCAGCCGCTGTTGAGCTCTCTCTCCTGCAGCCGCTGCTGACTGACACATGGGATCACATGACTGGGAGTAGGCTGAAAATAAGCAAGTGTATATACAGCTTTCTTACACAGGTTAGTCAGCATTGGTGTTAAGAAAGCTGTGTATACTTACCTATTTTCAGCCGGGAGCAGTCACGTGATCCCATGTGTCAGTCAGCAGCGGCTGCAGGGGAGAGGCGAGAGAGAGCTCAACAGCGGCTGGTAATTCCCGGAGTGGTGACATTACCCATAGGCTCCCATGACCATTGTCGGTGCTCCCTCCTCTCCCCTGCAGCCAGAACCAGCACAGGGTCGCCCAGCTTCCATGGCAAGGATCCAGAACTGCGCCCCTCCCTCCCTCACTGTTAATGAATACATGCCATTGAATGGGTGTACCACCCTGCATCTATTCTTTGCCTCCTTGCTTCAGTGCACCCAGGGCGGCTGCCTCTCCTGCCCACCCCTTGTCTTGGCCCTGCTTGCAGCCATCACTCACTCACTGACACAGGGGAGCCAGATCACGTGACCTGACCAGAGCAGGCAGAAAATGGGTAAGTATATACATCTTTTTTTTTTTTTTTTTTACGCAGGTTAGTCAGCATTGGTGTTAGGAGGGGGGAGGGGATCTTTTTAGGGCAAGTTAGGTTTAGGCTGGATTTCTACTTGAACCTTTTCAGGTTATAGAAGTACTCTGTATGTAGCCAGGGAGAGAACCTTCACACTGTCCGCAGTGCCCCGGTCGGGAATTTAATACAAAAAAGGTATTTTTTTTACATGCAAAGCAAAACCTGTTTCTTTTCTCTCCATGCACAGGGGGAAGACGTTTTCTCGCTGACCCCAAGATTAGCCGCTCCTCACTGCCGAAGCGCCAGATTTCCCGAGTGGAACGGTTCCCCCCCGGGTTTGCGATCCGGGGTACAATTCCGTGAAATTCCATGTATTTGAAGCTGTGCTTTTGCCAAGACTGAAAAGTAATAAAAAACAGACCGGTGACCTTTTATCTCCTGTTTTATCGATTTATATATTTTTTTTTTTTTTTTTTTTCCCCGCCATGTCCTGCTTTCTGTCATATTTTTTTTTTTTTTCTTTTCTTATCGAAAAGACAAAAGTCCTGGTGAGCATACAATGGTAAGAATCGAACGGTATGTTTTTCAAATTGTTAAATAAATCTTTCTATCCAGTTCCCTGTGTTGTATGTCATTGGAGAACAAGAGGTCTGGTAGTTTAACATGGACCCGATTTTGTTAAACCTATGAGGGTTCAGCTCTGACATGAGGGAGCCAAAACTTGTCCCCCACCAAGATGGCCACCTCCGCAGAAACACTGGTGGGGGGCATTGATGAGTGGTGCAAGTACAATGCTTGCACCACTCTTCTAAACATAAAAAAAATTGAGTACATGCTGCTTCTAATTACCAAAAGGGCTGCATGACCCTCTGAGGGACCCCACTTCTCTGTTCTGATGAGACAGACAGCACAGAGAACAGCAAAACTGGAGCTGCATGCTTCATTCTCCCAGCCTGTTCCCTCCCCGCTCAGCTCAGAGCAGGAGAATTGTTAACCCTGCAGGCTCTGCTTGTGTAGTGTAATCCCTGCACAGGCAGAGGCATAGAAAACTGCCACTTTCCCTCTGTTAAAGTGATTCTAATGGCGGAAGGCTTGCATGAAGGGGAAAAAACCTTCAGTGTGCAATTTCCGACTCGGCCCCTGCCCCCCCCTCCCCCCCTCCCCCCCCCCCCCCCCCCCCATATAATCACCTTTAGATTGCTCAGTCCCCCCTATACTCGCCTTAGATCACCCAGCCCCCCCCCCACTTATACTCACCTTAGCCCGGTCCAGTGATGTGCATGAGAGCAGAAGCTCTCCTGGGTCGGTCTCAGTCTCTCTCTTTCCATTGGCTGAGACACAGCAGTGGGAGCCATTGGCCTCTGCTGCTGTCAATCACAGCGAATGAGGAGGGGGTCACTGACGGGTTACGTGAATAACCTGGATTACCTCGTTACATGTTGTCCCTAAACTTGATGTGCTAAAAGCAGAAAAATGAACATTGCAGTTTGTTGTGTATGTGGCTGCATAGCTACAGACCGGTCAGGGTGCCCATGCTGACCCGTGTCCACAGACCCAAAACACCTACAATGGGCACGTGAGCATCAGAACTGGACCACAGAGCAATGGAAGAAGGTGGCGTGGTCTGACGAATCAAGTTTTCTTTTATAACATGTGGATGGCCAGGTGGGTGTGCGTCATTTACCTGGAGAAGAGATGGCATCAGGATGCAGTATGAAAAGAAGGCAATGCTTTGGGCAATGTTCTGCTGGGAAACCTTTTGGCTTCTGCCTTTCATGCGGATGTTACTTTGACAAGTACCACCTACCTAAACATTGTAGGTAACCAAGTACACACTCCTTCATGGAAACGGTATTCCCTGATGGCAGTGTCCTGCCCCCCGTCACACTAAAAAAATGGTTCAAGAATGGTTTGATGTCTTGACTTGGCCCTTGAATTCTCCAGATCTCAGTCCAATCGAGCATCTATGGGATGTGCTAGAAAAATAAGTCCGATCTGTGGAGGTCCCACCTCAAAACCTCCCAGGATTTTCTACTGACTGCTTGGTGCCAGACATCACAGGATACCTTCAGAGGCCTAGTGGAGTCCATGCATTGACCGGTCAGGGCTTTTGGTGGCAAAACAACTTGAAGCTCCTGCTAAATGCTGCCAAGTCTTTGCCGCTATAGTAAAAGGAGAAAGGCGTTAATTGTAGGGCCTCTGTTGTAAACTTTGGAGATGAATTTCTCCGCAATGCCTATAGCGACTGAGGTGAATGAGGGCTTATTCTAAATGTTTTGCTTGTTCAGAGCATGTAAATACCATACTTTAAAGAGTGTAGTTCTGTTGCAGGTGGACTGAAAGAATGTTTAAAACCCGATAAATAATAATTTAATATTTCTCATCGTGTATTCTAGCAGCTCTATGCATAGTAATGAACCATTAAAAGGGGCAAATAAAGAAAAAAATAATATAGTGTATACAATTTGCGACACAAGTCATATATTGTATTTGAATCTTATTAAAAATTCCCTTTCCTTTCCAATCTGCAGTGCTGTAATTTTCTAAAAAAAATGCAATATGGCCACCAGGAGGTGTTCTGTACACAAACCCAGAAACCTAATTTCCTGCTTGTGCGATTGGTTCACTGAATTTCCCAGAAGCCTGTACTAAGATACAAGTCAGATTTTAGGCATCCGCTGCAGCAAAAATGTCATTTTTGGTGAGATACTCCCAATAGAAAACCATGGCTATAGGGATGCAGGCCCAGCAGATTTCCTCATTCGAGCCCTGCAGGTGCACAGCTGATTGATGATCATGAAGCCACTCCCATTAAATTTACTCTACACATGGACACAGAGAAACGCAGGGATTTCTTCAGAATAACTAAAGGAACCTGCAACAAACTTTGTTAAAATCCTTGCAATGTATAGAGATCACCCAGAGTGGAATGTGTTTTTGTTTGTCTGGTTTTTTTGTTTTTTGTTTTTTACTCAACAAAAGTGTGCTTTTAATCATTGTGGAGTGGAAATCGCCAACAAAGAAGGTCATGAAACCAAATAAAAAAAAATAATTGCAATGCAGTTTTTATTTACAGAAGTTCTAATCTTTCATCACAATGGTTTTATTTAACAACTTCCTTTGATGATGAGGACACAACTTTCCCATCAATGATCTCCTGCTGGGTGGTTGTCACTTTCTGAACAGTCTTCGGTGCTGCAGGATAGACAGAGAGGACCTGTCAGATTTCCAATAATTGTAATCTACACCAGACATAAATATCTGTATAATCCTTTTTTTATTTATAAAGGAAGCAAAGGCCTCCTAAAAATAAATACATTCATTAGGTATTCAGACCCCCTTCACGTTTTTCAATGTTGTATGTTGCAGCCTGATACTACAGTTGTTTAACCACTTAAGGACCGAGCCTCTTTCTGAGATTTGTTGTTTTACAAGTTAAAACGTGTTTTTTTTTTTTTTTTTTTTTTTTTGCTAGAAAATTTAGAACCCCCAAACAGTGTACATTTTTTCTTTTCCTAACACCCTAGAGAATGAAATGGCGGTCGTTGCAATACTTTCTGTCACACCGTATTTGCGCAACGGTCTTACAAGCGGCCTTTTTTTTTTTTGGAAAAAATACACTTTTTTTAAATTAAAAAAAAAAATAAGACAACAGTAAAGTTAGCCCAATTTTTTTTATATTGTGAAAGATAATGTTATGCCGAGTAAATTGATACCCAACATGTCACGCTTCAAAACTGCGCCCGCTGGCGGAATGGCCACCAACTTTTACCCTTAAAAAGCTCCATAGACGATGTTTAAAAAAATTCTACAGGTTGCATGTTTTGAGTTACAGAGGAGGTCTAGGGCTAGAATTATTGCTCTCGCTCTACCGATCACGGCGATACCTCACATGTGTGGTTTGAACACCGTTTTCATATGTGGGTGCTACTCACGTATGCTTCTGCACGCAAGCTTGGCGGGACAGGGCGCGTTTAAAAAATATTTTGCTTTTTTTTTTCTTATTTACTTTACCTTTTTTATTTTTACACTGTTCTTTAATAATAAAAAAAAGTCACTTTTATTCCTGTTACAAGGAATGTAAACATCCTTAGTAATAGAAGAAAAAAAAAGACCTCAGACCTCATATTTACACTAAAATGCACTAATAAAAAAAAAAGTATTTAAAAAGAATGTAAAAAAAAAAATGTCCCTTTTAAGAACTATGGGCGGAAGTGACGTTTTGACATCGCTTCTGCCCTGCAATGGTATGGAGATGGGTGGGGGCCATCTTCCCCTCACTCGTCTCCATACTCAGCATCAGAAAGGATCCGATCACCTCCTCCGCTGCCGACGGCTCCGGTAAGCGGTGGAGGGCACCGTAGCGCGGCGGGAGGGGCCCTCTCCCCGCCGCCGCCAGTAAAAGTGATCTCTTGGCGAATCTGCCGCAGAGACCACTATTATCGGAAAGCGGACCGCCAACCGAAGAAGAGGATACTGGGGTTATGGCAGCTAGCTGCTGCTATAACGATATTCCTCTTCAAATTTAGGACGTATATCGGCGTGCGGCCGTCCGTAAGTGGTTAGGTTCTTTTTTTTTTTTTTTATTTCTCTTTAATCCACAGGTGCCCCCCCCCCCCCCCCAATGACAGAGTGCAAACAGAATTTTAGAAATGTTTGCAAATGTGTGGAAAAACTGAAATATCACATTGGTATAAGTATTAAGATCCTTTGCAACAAACTAAACATATTTAGCTAGGGTGCCTTCCATTTCTCTTGATCATTGCTGAGATATATTTCTACACCTTGATTGGGGTCCACCTGTGGTAAATTAAATTGATTGGACATGATTTGGAAAGGCACACACCTCTCTATAAAAGGCCTTGTAACTGACAATGCACACTGTATCAGAGCAAAGGCCGTGCAGTCAAAAGAACTGCCTGCAGAGCTCAGAGACAGGATTATTACAAGGCATCTGGGGAAGGCTTCAAAATATTTCTGCTGCACTGAAGGTTCCCAAGAGCACAGTGGCCTCCACAATTCTCAAATGGAAGAGTTTTGACAAAACCAGGACTTCCAAGAGCTGGTCGCCCGGCCAAACTGCAAACTGCGCAATTGAGGGAGAAAGGCCCTAGAGAGGTGACCAAGAACCCGGTGAACATCCTGGGTGGAGATGGGACAAAATTCCAGAAGGACAACCATCACTGCAGCCCTCCACCAATCTGAGCTTTATGGCAGAGTGGGTAAACGGAGGCCTCTTCTCAGTAAAAACAACACATGAAAGCCCACTTTGAGTTTGGAAAAAAAAAAAAAAGCACGTGAAGGACTGGTTTCTCGATGAAACCAAGATTGAACTGTTTGGCTTCAATTCTAAACATTAAATCTGGAGGAAACCAGTCACCGCTCATCACCTGCCCAATACCATCCCAACAGTGAAGCATGGTGGTGGCAGCATCATGGTGTAGGAGTGTTTGTCAGCAGCAGTCCACATTCTCATGGCACACCGTTCCTGGGATAAGCTCTTTAGGCTACGGGGTGCTGTTGTGATCACCAGCTGGATACTGGAGCTTATATGATATGTAGATATTCTCCAGCACACCAAGGATCATCTATTTTGTCCAAACGTTTTTTGTTTTTTTTTTTCAAGAAAGATCACATCACAAAGCAGTGCAGTGTTTCGGAGCCACGCAGGACCCCTTCGTCAGGCATGAGTTTGTCAGCAGCAGGGAGACTGGTCAGGGTTGAGGGAAAGCTGAATGGAGCAAAGTTCAGAGATATCCTCAATAAAAAACCTGTTCTGAAGCACTCGGGACCTCAGACTGGGCTGAAGGTTCACCTTCCAACATGACAACCATCCTAAGCCCACAGTCAAGACAACACAGGAGTGTCTTAGGGACAACTCTGCGAATGTTCTTGAGTGGCCCAGCAGGAGCCCTGACCTGAACCCGATTGAACATCTCTGGAGAGATCTGAAAATGGCTGTCCACCGACTGTCCCCATCCGACCTGACTGAGTTTAAGAGGTTTTGCAAAGAAGAACGGCAGAAAATTCCCCAATCTCCTCTGGTTCCTCGCCGGTGCTCCTGGCCCCTCCCTCCTTTTGAGTGCCCCCCACAGCAAGCAGCTCGCAATGGAGGCATCCCAGCCGAACCGCTGCTTTGTATCCATTCAGAAATGGAGCAATGGACTGGCCCCTCCCCCTCTCTCTCCTCAGCTGACTTTGACTGACAGCAGCGGGAGCCAATGGCGCTTCGCTGCTGTCTTAGCCAATGAGGAGGGAGAGTCCGGAGAGCCGAATCTCTTGTCCAACATCGCTGGATCGAGATGGGGCTCAGGTAAGTATTGGGGGTCTGCTGCACACAGAAGTTTTTTATCTTCATGCATTTAGACCCCTTTCACACAGAGAGGGAGAGAATGAATCTTCTTTAAATATTATCATTACCAATCTGAATGACATCATCCCCATTCCTCTTGATCCACACTGATGTTGCCCCGCCTCTAAAAGCTATCCCCCTTTCCCTGCCCTCAATGGTTGTGTTCATGAGCATTATGTGTAAGAACACCTCCCCAGCATCCCTTTAGTGGTGCATGCTCAAGCAACTGATCAGCAGATTGCACAGCTTAAAGCGGAGTTCCACCTAAATATGGAACTTCCGCTTTAAGGGAGGTGACCCCCTGACATGCCACATTTGGCATGTCATTTTTTTGGGGGGGGGGGGGGGGGAGGATACCCTCTTTTTAGAGGGTCCCAGCTCCCACTTCCTCCGGGGCTCCACGGCCCCGGAAGGGAGATCACTCCCCCCCCCCCCTCTCGGCAATCATCTAGGGACACTTCACAGGTCCCAGATGATTGCCCGGCCAGTCACGGCGTGGCCCACAGCCGGGCGCCCACAGTTACAATGCCGGTGCCGCAGAGAGGAGGGGGAGACGAGCAGGGCTTCATTCCCCTCGCATCGCTGGACCCCGGGACAGGTAGGTGTCCGATTATTAAAGTCAGCAGCTGCAGTATTTGTAGCTGCTGACTTTTTTTTTTTTAAAGCGGAACTCCGCTTTAAGTTTCCAGCCGCCATCAGGGAGAAGCATGTCTAAAGGGATGCCGGGGATGTGTTTTTTTTTTTTTTTTTTTTTTTTTTTCAATATAAACACTTTTGAAAAAGAGAGGCTGGGTGCCAAGAGCATGTTAGCCCCAGAACCAGTGAATGATGTCGATGGGTCGAAAAAAGAGGCATTTCTAAAATGTGTTTTACGTTTTTTTTTTAAGAAAACAAGGGAAGGTTCTGCATACACTTCAGCTTTAACTTTCAGTTTCAGCTAAAAACATTCCAGATTTGTCAAATCAAAAAGGTTATGCAAACCTGACCTGCAGTTTGTTTTTCGGCTCGGTTCATTAAAATGTTGGGGGCTGCCATGCTAAATGGCGCCCCCACCCATATATAAAAATGCAGCGCGTTTGTGGGTACAGGAACCGCAGGTAAACTGCTTGGTCAAAAGGACCATGCAATTTCCCTGCAGGCCGCGTTCTGAAAAAGGTGCAAACGCAGGCGCAACGGCAGCCCATTCAAATGAATGGCATGCCATATCCGAGCAAAACGCTGCAGGCACACAGACGCCTAGGTGTAAAGTAATCCGAGCCCCAGAAAGCAGCCACTGCCTGAGTAGAGGAGCCTGTCCCCTGCCAGCCTGCTGCATCAAAGGACTTCTTGCCCTCTCTGGAAGCAGTGGTCTCTCTGAAGAGTTCCGACACTCCCCCCCCCCCTCACCCTGCTGGGTCACGTCTATAGGTTTGCAATCCGTAACGCTCTCTGCTGATTGGAGAGCTCTACTGAAAGCTCCTAACTATTCTGAACTGCGGCTGAGCAAGACCAGTAACCTCTCCTCCCTCACTTTGTGATTAGTGAATGAGCTGCAGTAGCCCATCCCCCTCTACCCACCCTGATCTTCCTTCCAGTCCTTTGCCAGCAAGGTACAGCTGATTGATCCTTGATGCTGCCCTTCTCTCAGTCTGGGCTGTGTTGTACTGATTTCAAATTAAGGTGTATTTAAAAAAAAGCATTTAATGATTACATGATTGGAGTTCAGCTATTAGCAAAGCATCCAAATAACTTTACATGTTTAGAATGGAAAAAACACTACCTTCCTTTTCTGCTTACCGAAAGCTCACTTACCCCCTTTTCCCGGATTCTCGGGTCCATCTCTGCAATAGAAAATATCTGTCACATGATGTATTTAAACCACTTGCCTACTGGGCCAATTCTGACACTTCTCTCCTACATGTAATAATCTTTTTTTTTTTTTTTGCTAGAAAATTACTCAGAACCCCCAAACATTATATATATATATATATTTTTTTTTTAGCAGAGACCCTAGGAAATAAAATGGTGGTCGTTGCAACTTTTTATCTCGCACGGTATTCGCGCAGCAATTTTTCTAAGGTCTTTTATTTGGAAATTAAATGAATTAATTTATTAAAAAATTAAAAATATATTTAAATGAATGCATTAAAAACAAAATGGTACGGGGGTGCTTTTAAAAAAAATTTTTATTGTTACATTTTACTTTTATTTTTCTATTTTGATGCTTTCTTTTTGACATTTTTTACTTTTTTTTTATCACTTTTATTCCTATTACAAGGAATATAAACATCACTTGTAATAGGAATATGGCATGACAGGTCCTCTTTACAGTGAGATATGAGGTCAATAAGTCCCCAGATCTCACCTCTAGGCTGGGAAGCCTGAAATAAAAAAAAAATAAAAAAAATGATCTCAGCTTCCCAGCCGAGGCGGCAGCATTTTTTCAAATGCAGAGGCCGGGCGTGACGTCATAACACCGGCAGCGGTTGCTATGATTGTTCTTGTGGTGAAGGGAATCGCCGGCTCTAAAAGAAGATATCTGTAGCTGCACCCATCATTCAGATATAACCGATCAAAGTCGGTGACGTCATATGACGGGCGGGGGGCGAAGTGGTTAATAATGGAACATTGCTTTAGGAAAGGAAGGAAATCTGCTGAGAATGAAATGTGGTCTGCCAGTGATGACCTACTGCTGAAAATGCTAATTGCCTGGCTGTTAGGGATGAGCTTCGAGTTCGTCTCGAACATCGGCTGTTCGCAAAAGTTTCAAAAACTGCAGTTTTTTCGGGAGCAGTGATTTTAATAATGCTTAATGTGAAACAATAAAAGTGTAATATTCCTTTAAATTTCGTACCTGGGGGGTGTCTATAGTATGCCTGTAAAGGGGCGCATGTTTCCCGTGTTTAGAACAGTCTGACAGCAAAATTACATTTCAAAGGAAAAAAGTAATTTAAAACTACTCGCGGCTATTGCATTGCCGGTCCGACAATACACATAGAAGTTCATTGATAAAAACGGCATGGGAATTCCCCACAGGGGAACCCCGAACCAAAATTTTAAAAAAAATGGCGTGGGGTCCCCCTAAATTCCATACCAGGCCCTTCAGGTCTGGTATGGATATTAAGGGGAACCCCGGCCAAAATTAAAAAAAAAAAATGACGTGGGGGTCCCCCTAAATTCCATACCAGACTGGTATGGATTTTAAGGGGAACCCCGCGCCAAAAAAAACGGCGTGGGGTCCCCCCAAAGATCCATACCAGACCCTTATCCGAGCACGCAACCTGGCAGGCTGCAGGAAAAGAGGGGGGACGAGTGAGCGCCCCCCCCCCTCCTGGACCGTACCAGGCCACATGCCCTCAACATTGGGAGGGTGCTTTGGGGTAGCCCCCCAAAACACCTTGTCCCCATGTTGATTAGGACAAGGGCCTTGTGGGGGTCTGCGGGCAGGGAGGCTTATCGGAATCTGGAAGCACCCTTTAACAAGGGAACCCCCAGATTCCGCCCCCCCCCGTGTGAAATGGTAAGGGGGTACCCCTACCATTTCACTAAAAAACTGTCAAAAATGTTAAAAATGACAAGAGACAGTTTTTGACAATTCCTTTATTTAAATGCTTCTTCTTTCTTCTATCTTCCTTCATCTTCTTCTTCTTTTTCTGGTTCTTCTGGCTCATCTGGTTCTTCCTCCGGTGTTCTCGTCCAGCATCTCCTCTGCGGCGTCTTCTATCTTCTTCTCCTCGGGCCGCTCTGCACCCATGGCATGGGGGGAGGCTCCCGCTCTTCTCTTCATCTTCTTCATCTTCTTCTCTTCTTCATCTTCTTCCCCGGGCCGCTCCGCATCCATGCTGGCATGGTGGGAGGCTCCTCTTCTGACGGTTCTTAAATAACGGGGGGTGGGGCCACTCAGTGACCCGCCCCCTCTGACGCACGGGACATGACGGGACTTCCCTGTGGCATTCCCCATGATGTCACAGGGAAGTCCCGTCAAGTCACCGTGCGTCAGAGGGGGGCGGGGGTCACCGAGTGGCCCCGCCCCCGTTATTTAAGAACCGTCAGAAGAGGAGACGGGTCACACAGCGGGAGCCTCCCTCCATGCCAGCATGGATGCGGAGCGGCCCAAAAAGAAGATGAAGAAGATGAAGAGAAGAGCGGGAGCCTCCCCCCATGCCATGGGTGCGGAGCGGCCCGAGGAGAAGAGGATAGAAGACGCCGCGGAGGAGATGCTGGACGAGAACACCAGAGGAAGAACCAGAAGAGCCAGAAGAAGAAGATGAAGGAAGATAGAAGAAAGAAGATAGAAGAAAGAAGAAGCATTTAAATAAAGGAATTGTCAAAAACTGTCTCTTGTCATTTTTAACATTTTTGACACTTTTTTAGTGAAATGGTAACCCCCTTACCATTTTACACAGGGGGGGCGGGATCTGGGGGTCCCCTTGTTAAAGGGGGCTTCCAGATTCCGATAAGCCCCCCTGCCCGCAGACCCCCACAACCACCGGCCAGGGTTGTGGGGATGAGGCCCTTGTCCTCATCAACATGGGGACAAGGTGTTTTGGGGGGCTACCCCAAAGCACCCTCCCAATATTGAGGGCATGTGGCCTGGTACGGTTCAGGAGGGGGGGGCGCTCTCTCGTCCCCCCTCTTTTCCTGCGGCCTGCCAGGTTGCATGCTCGGATAAGTGTCTGATATGGTTTTTTGGGGGGACCCCACACCGTTATTTTTTTTCATTTTGGCGCGGGGTTCCCCTTAAAATCCATACCAGACCTGAAGGGCCTGGTATGGAATTTAGGGGGACCCCACGTCATTTTTTTAAAAAAATTTTGGTTCGGGGTTCCCCTGTGGGGAATTCCCATGCCGTTTTTATGGATATACAGAGGTTAAGTACAGCGCTGCGCTAAAGGTGACAAACAGCAGCCAACACACCCGAAGACTCAGGATCAAAACTAACAGTAAAAATTCAAAAGTGTGGCGCTAAATTTTACGTGAAAAATGAGTATACAAATACAGTGACTACAAATCAGATAATGCGGTATGAACCGAAAAAGATACGTGAGTATACAGATTAGTGAATATATAATGACAATCAATACACATGTATTGAACAAAATATATAAAAAACGTGAAATGTAAAGTCCCAATATATGTGCAAATAGGCAAAAAAAGTCTGTAATAATGGTGAAAAGATAATGATAACCAGGTCTCTCCTGAGCATGCAGGGGGATGGTTCAGAGCCGGCACCTTGGTATGTAAATAAACCGTAGAGAAACCGGGAGTGCACAGAGGATTGATGTCGGGGTCAGGACCATCACCAGAAACCAAGGAGGCTTACCAGAAAATGTGGCCTGAAATGGCGTATGCCATACAGGTCAAAAAGGCTTGATGACCAACAGGTCTAGGCATATAATCTGGCCGGATGTCATCAGGTAAGGAGGGAAGAGGATCAGCACGGCTTCCTCAGCAGTGGATGCACCGTAAACCAGATAATTGGTGTGGATAACATGTGAGGGAAAAAACACTCACATAGCGTAATAACGTTTGAACTTGGATTTATTAAAATAAAAGGAAAACAAACTCACATTTTCAGAGGATAAAAACAGCATGTAATCTTGCAGCGGTAGTTATGAGGGGTCCACCCGACATGTTTCAACTAAAAAGTCATCATCTGGGGTGTGGACCCCCTCATCCCACCGCTCTATATATAGATAAATGATGAATGATGACCCCCACTGGAAATGACCGAAACCGGAAGTGCTTCTGACGACCTTTATTTCCGGTTCAGGGGGTATAAGTGCACCAAATTAGACCATGTAAATAATCAACAACTATGTTTAATTAAAATGAAATGGATCCAAAATAAACAATAAGAGACAAAAGAGCTTGAATGGCTTGGATTGGGGCCGGTATGCGATCCGGAACCAAGCCTCACTTTCGTTTTCTCTAAAGCAAATGGGTGGAAGCGCAGTGATGACACCGCGCTCCACCTCCTGAGCCAAGCCTCGCTGTCGTGTTGCGCAATGACGTCATACGCGAAACACGGCAACGTCGGCATGCGCTCCACGTTGATCCAGCCAAGCCTCTCTTTGGAGACACTTGTGAGTGAATGGTGATCGGTCGCAACTCCCCCGGGGGTGGAGCTCAGCTTGGATACAGGACCGGAAGGGCCACTAAAGTGTCAGCAAAGGCGGACACACACAGAAAAAACTGTATGAGAGGTGTGTAAGGGCTGAATGTGTGGAAAAATTTGAAAATATGATTAAAAAATATATTGATAATTAAAAATTAGAAATGATTCCAGAGGAATCAATATAAAAATATAATGAAAAATAATGTGAAAATATTGGAAACCGGAACGTATTTAATACATATGAGTATAAAAGTGAGATCTACCGGACACTGCCAATAGGGGGCACCAATACAATCCAGAACATACTTAGACACATATACAGTATAAAAAATGATAATAATAGTATATATAAGAGATTATAATAATCAAAGGAACATAAATATGGTATGTTGGATTATACATGTTTTTTAAAATTAAAAAATCAAAAAATTAAAAATTAAAAAATCAAAGAGAGAACGGAAATTTGTTTATAGCTATGCCTAGTTGATAAAAGAGTTGATGTCCCATTCAACGTTAATACCTTGCGGAGAATGGGACCCCAACTCGTATATCCAATATGTCTCCAAACGGGAGACACCCCTAAGTGTCGACCCCCCCGCCAAGGGGCCGTGTATTTGTCTATGATAAGAAACTGAGTGCCCTCAGGGTTTCTATCATGACATTCCCTATAATGCCTAGGGACCGTATGTTTGGTACTACCTGCTTTAATTAAATTAATATGTTCCGAGACACGTACAGTAAAAGATCTAATAGTACGGCCCACATATTGTTTCCCGCAGGGGCAGGTTATTAAGTATACAACCCCTGTGGTTGCACACGTACTAAATTGTTTTATTGTGTACGTGCGACCAGTTACGGTAGAGGAAAAATCATGACTGGTCCTTCTCCCACAAGTGTTATACTGGCAAACCAAACATCTTTTACAAGGATGGAAACCCGTCCAATTGTGAAAGAAAGATGTTTTTTTGGTGGATCAATGACGTTAGGGGCCAACTTGCTCCTAAGGGATGGAACGCCTCTGAAAACCACCTTGGGGGTCTCGGGTAGCAGAGGTCCTAGTATTTTGTCTGTTCTGAGGACATCCCAATGGTGTTCGAAAATCCTTTTGATATGCTTGTGTTGCATGGAGAAGGACGTCAGGAATGACCATTTGAAATCATCATTGGGATGTTTAGGTCTATCCTGCAATAGTGTCTGGCGATCCACCTTATAGGCATTTTCAATTTCCCTATTCAGATCGGGGAGATTATATCCCTTTTCCAAAAACCGATCCCTCAGCGTCCTAGCCTGAACCATGAAGGTATCATGGTCGGTGCAATTCCTGCGTAACCTCAAGAATTGACTCCGGGGGACTGATCGTATCCAGGAGCTGTGATGACAGCTATCGGTTGGTATATAGCCATTTCTGTCTATGTACCGGGCCCACATCAAAAGATGTGGGTTCCCCATGGCATAGACGACATCCTCCTCCCACTTGGCCATGAACAAGTTGGCCAAGCTGGGGGCAAACTTAGCCCCCATTGCAACCCCCTTGTGTTGGCGATAATAATTACCGTTAAACCAGAAGTAATTATGTTGCGTAGCAAACTCGATTAACTCCATGATAAAATTAATTTGGGGGGAGGCAAGAGTAACGTCTCTATTCAAAAAACATTGTACCGCGTTCGCACCTTGACGGTGCGGAATGCAGGTGTAGAGAGACGCCACATCCGCAGTGGCCATGATAAGGTCGCCGGAGTAGGAAACATTAGATAGTAATCTAATCACATCTTTTGTGTCCTTAAGATAGGATGGCATTTTAAGTACAGACGGCTGAAGAAAGAAGTCTATGTACTTCCCAATTTTAGAAGTGACCGAGTCGATACCACTAATTATGGGTCGACCTGGGGGGTGTAGGGGGTCTTTGTGAACTTTGGGCAAATAATACATAACTGGAATGCGCGGGGCCAAGGGAACTAAAAAAGATCTCTCCTTATTATTTAAAATACGAGACTCATAACCTTTGTTTATTATTTTCTTCAATTCTCTCTTATACTCATATGTAGGATTATTTGGTAGTTCCATATAAGTTTCATGGTCTCCTAAAATGCGATACATTTCTTCACAGTAATCGGTTTTATTTAGTAAAACAATGCCACCGCCCTTATCAGCGGGGCGGATGACCAAGTTCTTGTTATCACAGAGAGTTTTCAAGCCCGCTGAGGGCAAAGGATTATGGAATTTACACTTAAGTGGAATTTTCGCTAGATCCCTTATCACCAATTCTTTAAACAAATTGATGGCTGGTGGAGGTTGTGTTGGGGGGCTGAAGAGGGAGGGGTTAGATAGACCGGAATGTACCGTGCCATGCCGTTTTTATCAATTAACTTTTATGTGTATTGTCGGACTGGCAATGCAATAGCCGCGAGTAGTTTTAAATTACTTTTTTCCTTTGAAATATCATTTTGCTGTCAGACTGTTCTAAACACGGGAAACATGCGCCCCTTTACAGGCATACTATAGAAACCCCCCAGGTACGAAATTTAAAGGGATACTACACTTTTATTGTTTGACTTTAAGCATTATTAAAATCACTGCTCCTGAAAAAACGGCCGTTTTTAAAACTTTTTTTTGCATTGATCCATGTCCCCTGGGGCAGGACCCAGGTCCCCAAACCCTTTTTATGACAATAACTTGCATATAAGCCTTTAAAATTAGCACTTTTGATTATTCATGTTTGTGTCCCATAGACTTTAACGGTGTTCGCGTGTTGAACAAACTTTTTTCCTGTTCGCATGTTCTGGTGCGAACCGAACAGGGGGGGTGTTCGGCTCATCCCTACTGGCTGTCATGCTGAACCCCTGATAAAAGTACTTTGAGTCGATGAACTGGGAAAAAAATGGCACATCGGGAAATCTGACTTCACTTTCTGCATGCTTGTTCTGAGTCAAGTATGGAGGCTCAGAATGACAAGCGACTAGACATGTGCACTTGCAAAAAATTGGTTTGTTTTCGTTTCATTCGTTTTTTTGCTTTCTTTCGGAAATTCGAAAATCCGGATTTTCAAATTCATAATTTTCAAATTTCCGAATTTTCAAATTTCCAAATTTTAAATTTCCGAATTTTCAAATTTCCGAATTTTCAAATATCCGAATTTTCAAATTTCTGAATTTTCGGAATTTGAAAATTCGGAAATGCAAAGACTCGAAAATCCGATAATTCAAAAAATCCGAAAATTTTGAAAATCTGAAAAAAAAAAACAAGAAAATCAGTAAAATTCGAAATAATAGCTAACTAATATTAACTAACTATTAAATTATAGGTGTCGGAATTTCCTTTCAAATTTGGCTGTTTGTGATTGTAACGAATGCAAATGTACCTGAAGTTACGAATTACCCGAAATAACGAATGCCACATCTAAACAAATGGAATGGAACAAATTAATAATAATAAATAATAATAAAAAGGTTTTATTATTGTTATTATTTATTATTATTAGATTGTTACGTTCCATTCTTTTAGATACGGCATTCATTATTTCAGATAATTCGTAACTTCGGATAAATTCGTAATCGTTACGTTCACTAACAGCCAAATTTGAAAGGAAATTCCAATACCTGTAATTTAATAGTTATTATTAGTTAGTTATTATTTCAGATTTTCGGATTTTCATTCTTCTTTTTAGATTTTCAAAACTTCCAAATTTTAGAAATTTCGAATTTCCGAATTTTTGAATTTCCGACTTTTTACATTTCCGACTTTTTAAATTTCCAAATTTTTAAATTTCCAAATTTTGGAATTCGAAACAAATTTGTTAAAATTAGTTAAGAAAACTAATTCGGAACTAAACCAATTGCGCATGTCTACAAGCGACCTAGACTTTTCGAACAGAGGTCAGTAATGGCAGACCACATACTTCTCATGATAGATTTCCTGGGTGAAAAAAGACTGGATTGGGGGAGGGGGGGGGGGTGTTAGGATTGCAACTGATTTTAAATGTTTGCTTTGGACTTAAAGTAAAAAGCAGCCCACAACGCCCAAGGAAATAGGGAAGCCTCCTTTGTCTCACTTGTCAGTGACACCCTCCAGCAGCGTTCGGTAGTCGTGAATTTCATTCTCCAACTTGGACTTCAAGTTCAGCAGGGCGTCGTAATCTCGAACTTGGAGCTCGATGTCGGATCGGCAGGCGGCCAGCTCGTCTTGGAGTCCGGCAAGCATGTGGTTCAGTTCCATTAACTGGGAGGCGTAGTGATCTTCTGTATCCTTCAGGACGTGGTCTAAAGAATCCACCTGGAGGAAAACAGAATTATTGGAAATATGACATCAAGTATCGATAACAACAATAGATCTCCCAGCTCCAAGAGGTCCCGGGTTCATATCCCGGATGAGCCCCCAAGAAGAAAAAAAAAAATCCCCCAGCAGCCAGCAACAATAGACCCCCCTCTCTCAACAGGAGATCCCCCCCAGCAAGAATAGACATCCCCTACACAATAGATCTTGCTAGTGACAATAGATTCCCCGGCAGGTTACAACAATTGACCTTGGGCAGGCTCTCTGACTCCAACTGCCGAGGGTCACTATCGGGCCGGGATATTGTGAAAGACAATAATATTGCTTCTTCTCATTCCCGCTATGAATGTGGCCCTAAAGTAGTTGTAAACCTCAGACATGAAATATGAACAAAACATATCCCCCCTATAGTGTGTACTTGTCTCAATCCAGAGCACCAAGTGTCATTTCTGTCTGCTGCTTCGTTTCTCTGCTATCAGCATAAGCCACTGCTGACAATTTTTCCCATGATTGCTCCTCAGAGAGGCAGAACAGAGCTCTGCCAGTGTAAACGAAGCAGATCCCCGTTTTGATAGGAGAGTTCAGTGAGATCGTCTGTTCCTAGTGATCAGGAACAGTGATCTCTCTCTATTCCCAGTCAATCCCACCCCCCACCCCCACAGTTAGAAACGCCTCCCTAGGACACACTTAACCCCTTGATCGCCCCCTAGTGTTAACCCCTTCCCTGCCAGTGACATTAATACAGTGATCAGTGGCTATTTTTAGCTCTGATCGCTGTATAAATGTCAATGGTCCAAAAAAAAAAAAAGTGTCAAAAGGGACTGATCTGTCCGCCGCAATTTTTCAGTTCCGCAAAAAAAAAAACGCTGATCACCGCCATTACTAATAAAACAAAAAACAAAAGAAAAAAATGCCATAAACCTTTCCCTTATTTTGTAGACACTATAACTTTTGCGCAAACCAATCAATATACGCTTATTGAGATTTTTTATTACCAAAAATATGTAAAGGAATACACATCAGGCCTAAACTGAGGAAGAAATTTGTTTTTTTACATTTTTTTATTGGATGTGTTTTATGGCACAAAGTAAAAAATATTGTGTATTTTTCAAAATTGTCGGTCATTTTTTGTTTGTAGCGCAAAAAATAAAAACCGCAGAGGTGATCAAATACCACCAAAAGAAGCTCTATTTGTGGGGGAAAAAGGACATCAATTTTGTTTGGGTACAGCGTCGTACGACCGCGCAATTGTCAGTTAAAGTGCCGCAGTGCCGTATCGCAAAATATGGCCTGGTCATCAAGAGGGTAGAGCCTTCCGGTCCTTAAGTGGTTAAAGGCTGAAATCAAACCTAAATTAAACAAATGTATTTTCTACTTTCAAGCTTGTTATCTCTTGTTCCTTTACTTTAGGTTTATAAAACATTTTAAGGTAATGTATAGTTTTTTTTCCATATACAGTATCTCACAAAAGTGAGTACACCCCTCACATATTTGTAAATATTTTCTTCTATCTTTTCATGTGACAACACTGAAGAAATGACACTTTGCTACAATGTAAAGTAGTGAGTGTACAGCTTGTATAACAGTGTAAATTTGCTGTCCCCTCAAAATAACTCAACACACAGCCATTAATGTCTAAACCGCTGGCAACAAAAGTCAGTACACCCCTGAGTGAAAATGCCCAAATTCGGCCCCGTGTCAATATTTTGTGTGGCCACCATTATTTTCCAGCACTGCCTTAACCCTCTTGGGCATGGAGGTCACCAGAGCTTCACAGGTTGCCACTGGAGTCCTCTTCCCCTCCTCCATGAGGACATCACAGAGCTGGTGGATGTTAGAGACCTTGCGCTCCTCCACCTTCCGTTTGAGGATGTCCCACAGATGCTCAATAGGGTTTAGGTCTGGAGACATCCTTGGCCAGTCCATCACCTTTACCCTCAGCTTCTTTAGCAAGGCAGTGGTCATCTTGGAGGTGTGTTTGGGGTCGTTATCATGTTGGAATACTGCCCTGTGGCTCAGTCTCTGAAGGGAGGGGATCATGCTCTGCTTCAGTATGTCACAGTACATGTTGGCATTCATGGTTCCCCCAATGATCTGTAGCTCCCCAGTGTCGGCAGCTCTCATGCAGCCCCAGACCATGACACTCCCACCACCATGCTTTACTGTAGGCAAGACACACTTGTCTTTGTCCTCCTCACCTGGTTGCCCCCACACACGCTTGTCACCATCTGAACCAAATAAGTTTATCTTGGTCTCATCAGACCACAGGACATGGTTCCAGTAATTCATGTCCTTAGTCTGCTTGTCTTCAGCAAACTGTTTTGCGGGCTTTCTTATGAATCATCTTTAGAAATGGGTTCCTTCTGGGACGACAGCCATGCAGACCACTTTGATGCAGTGTGCGGCGTATGGTCTGAGCACTGACAGGCTGACCCCCCACCCCTTCAACCTCTGCAGCAATGTTGGCAGCACTCATACGTCTATTTCCCAAAGACAACCTCTGGATATGACGCTGAGCACGTGACCTCAACTTCTTTGGTCGACCATGGTGAGGCCTGTTCTGAGTGGAACCTGTCCTGTTATACCGCTGTATGGTCCTGGCCACTGTGCTGCAGCTCAGTTTCAGGGTCTTGACAATCTTCTTATAGCCTAGGCCATCTTTATGTAGAGCAACAATTCTTTTTTTTTCAGATCCTCAGAGAGTTCTTTACCATGAGGTGCCATGCTGAACTTCCAGTGACCAGTATGAGAGAGTGAGAGCGATAACACCAAATTTAACACACCTGCTCCCCATTCACACCTGAGACCTTGTGACACTAACGAGTCACATGACACCGTGGAGGGAAAATGGCTAATTGGGCCCAATTTGGACATTTTCACTTAGGGGTGTACTCACTTTTGTTGCCAGCGGTTTAGAGATTCATGGCTGTGTGTTGAGTTATTTTGAGGGGACAGCAAATTTACACTGTTATACAAGCTGTACACTCACCACTTTACATTGTAGCAAAGTGTCATTTCTTCAGTGTTGTCACATGAAAAGATAGAAGAAAATATGTACAATAATGTGAGGGGTGTACTCACTTTTGTGAGATACCGTACATCTATTAGGCCTCTTGCACACTACAGCTTGAAAAATCTCAGTACAGCTTATTTTTTTACTGAGCTAAAATACAGCCCATTCATTGTAATGTACCTATGCACATGGGCGCTTAAACAAGCACTGTGCATTCTTTAGTGGAAAAAAAAATCAGAAAAATCAGCATTTTTGGTCAGTAATTTATGCCTCATGCGCGCATTTGCGTGCACATTTGTGTGCAAATGCCCATTAACATATTGTTAATGCGAGAATAAGTTTGCGCCAAATTGCGTAACGCATATACGCAAAAATGTGCGCAAATACATACAAACATGCTGAACAAATAGATGCTTAAACAGGAGTATCGTGTGCAAGAGGCCTTAGCAAGTAAGGTGCGGTATCCATGTGTAGTCATTAAACCACTCACCGGGGACAGGAGACTGAGAGGCTCCAATCGGTCATAAATCATATATTGTTCCAGAAGTCACCACACCGTATCTTGCTCAATCTTTGAAAAAGTGTATTATCCAAGTACACAGAAATGTACAATACAGCAATTTCTGGCATCCCCACCCTTCATTGGGTACATATGTATCTGAGAAAGGGCATGGCCGGTCCAACGATTGAACAAGACAGAGTGTGGTGACTGCTTGGACAATAATAGAATACTTACTCCCACCTTCCCAGTCACCAGTGTTAAATTTTGACATCAAATTTCGATTTTGTTTTAGTTATAGTCTTTTGACTAAAATTCCATTTTAGTTTTGGTCGTATTTTAGTCTTCTGAGTTGTTTTAGTTTTAGTCGTATTTTAGTCATCTGAGTTGTTTTAGTTTTAGTCATATTTTAGTCATCTGAGTTGTTTTAGTTTTAGTCATATTTTAGTCATCTGAGTTATTTTAGTTTTAGTTGTATTTTAGTCGACTAAAATCTCTAGAATATTTTAGTCAACTAAACTCTAATGGGTTTAGTTAAATTTGAATGCATTATTTCTATAGAACTGAAAAACATTATATACTCCGGGAGTAAAAATCTAATAACATGTTTATTATTTATGATATTAAAGTTTGAACATGCACTACAGACACAGATTTAGCCGTTGTGATAATACATTCTATTTAGTTTTAGTCGTAGTCTTTTGACTAAAATGCCATTTTAGTTTTGGTCGTATTTTATTCATCTGAATTGTTTTAGTTTTAGTTGTATTTTAGTAGACTAAAATAGTATTGATTTAGTCGACTTAGATATTTTAGTCGACTAAATTAACACTGCCAGTCACCCTTTATCTCTGCCCCCTACCCCTTTTTAGAGAATACATAACCATTCATTCCGTGGCGCTAAATCATTTGTATGGAATTTAATGATAACCAGAAAAAGCAGTAAAATAGATTCCCTGCATCCAGCAACAATAGACCTCCCCAGCACCAATTTATTCCCCCCCCCCCAGCAACAAACCATCCCCCCCCATCTTGTAACAATAGACCCACACCAGCAACAATAGAGCAGTCACAGGGTCCCGGGTTCTTATCCCGGACGAGCCCCCCCCCCCAAAAAATCTAGCAGCTGGCAACAATAGACCCCTCCCTCAATAGTAGATCCCTCCCAGCAACATAAGTCCCCCCCACAGCAAGACTAGACACCCCCTTCAAAATAGATCTCTCTCTCTCTCTCTCTCTATTATATATTATTTATATATATATATATATATATATATATATATATATATATATACATACATACATACATACATACATACATACATACATACATACATACATACATACAGACACACACACACAATATGTAGGGGAAGTGGGTGGGTCAGTGAGGGGGTAGAAATTAGAAAAGGAATGTCTTGGAGGAGGGGGGGGGGGGGTAAGTGAAAAGGAATAGTAACTTTATTCAAATTTTTTATTCTCATTTTCATTCAGTAGGTTGAGCTGTCGCCTCCCTTGCAAGTTCTCTAGGCTGTCTTTACATTCTTTGTTTAAAGCCTGTTCACAGAGCTCAAGTACTCAAGCTGAAATTTACCCACACAAGTTAATGTGTGAGAGCAGTGGCTCCCCCCCCCCCCCCGGTGTGTTCAGACCATAGGGAGTTTTTAATCAGAGAGAGAGAGAAAGAGAGAAAGAGAGTGTGTGAAGGCAAACAGCTTCTGCTTCTCTATCCCTAGTAAACCTATATTGGTCTGTGAATCCAGTGTAAATGCATATTTGTAAAACACAAAATGCTCTATAAATAGTAAATACATAAACATAAAATGTCATTTGAGAAACCTATAGATATTAAAAAGAACATTAAAAAAAATATTGAAATAAAACCATTACATTTTACAGGTTTAGGGAGTGTCCTCCTTTATAAATGGGAAATAGCTTCCTAAATGTAAAGTGGGACACTGCCTGTTTCCAGACAGCCCTCCCCTGAATTAAATAAAAGATAACGAGTCTTGTATAACGCACAGCTCTCCATTGTTGGTGGTACCGCAAGTCTCAGCAGGCCCTGATCATAGCCTGTGGCGGCATGCTGACACTTTTGGTGGCTTATAGACTACAGGGCTGCCTAGATCAGGTGTCTATCATTCCATGATGAGAACACATATAAGATTCTAACCGTCTTCTGCAGGTTCTGATGCTCCATCTCTAAAGCTTGCAGCTGACGCCGCAGGTCCGTCACTTCATTCTTGGCTTGTTCGAGAGCTTTCGTGTTCGAATTCGCTTCCTGGGACAAAGCATCAAACTGAAAGGAGGAGTTATTTATTACAAGTCTGCAGAGATTAGTTCCTGGCATGTCACAATATACAACAACTGTATCAATTTCCCGAAAAGCTGCAACTTATCAATAAAAAGCCATCCTTGAGCCCCAGTCCAGTGGCTGAAATTGAGGTCATCGGTCTTCTGCAGGCAGGAGGAAGCATTTCCTCAGTCACCTAGTGATCAGACTGCTACATTGTAACTTTGTATTAAGTCACTATATATATATATATATATATATATATATATATATATATATATATATATATATTTATTTATGTCAGGTACTTATATAGTGCTGTCAATTTACGCAGCACTTTACATATACATTGTACATTCACATCATATATATATATATATATATATATATACACACACACATATACGCGCTGTATAAGTTGGTACCAAGATAGTCCTTTAAAATTCCCTTTATGGGTGATCGGTTGGGGACCGACCTCCCAGTCTTTTTTCCTTCAAGTCACCTATGAGAGCCTGCGAAGCAGCTGATAGAAACAGGGGGTGCCAGACCTAAAGAATATGTCAACCCAACATTTCAGATTCCCGATATGTGCCTGCTGTGCCATGAACTTGTATAAAAAAAAAGTATCCTGTTTTCTTCGTATTGCTTCCTTTGTGTGAAATCCCTGGTGTTCCTGCCAGTGTGTCTGCTTTCCCATTAAAAACTGACCACACTAGGCATGAGAGCACAGTGTAGTCAGTTACTTAACTGTGCTGGGAGCTAATCCAATGATCAGGCTTGTACTGACACCTCCCCCTGCACGGACATTTACTGGGAAGATCGGTGTGCTGCTGTTTCTCCACCCCCAGCTCTTATGCAGCTGAGAACAGAGGGTATGTAATTCACATATAAAAAAGGGTGAAAAAAAAGGTATTTATAATGTTTTTTTTATATATCTATACACAAATATTTTGCCTTTTCATTTTTATTTTAAGCTGAATGGATTGTTTTACAAGGTGAGGGTTTACATCTGCTTTAACATATGCTTATACTTACTGCAATGCACTGCAGCTGTGTATTGCAGTCCATAAAGTTCAGAAAGACCAATTTGCTGGATCTAAACAGCCATAGGTCTAAGCAGCTAAACTTAAATGCCATTCTGACTTTTCCTGTAACTGTCAAGTTTGACTCCTCCCCCTCCCATCCTTCAAGCCAGCCTACTGCTCTGCGTGTACTGCATGGCTAATCCTCAGGAGGCGAAAGGATGAAGGGTAAAGTAAAACTCAGGATTTAGGCATGCTCAGTTTTGCCATGTGGATGAGTAGGAATGGACGCACACAGTAGTTAAAATTTTAAATGATGCACATATACCGAGGCAGTTAAAGACAGAAAGATATAGAATGAGTTCAGGTGTTTTTTGTTTTTTTTTTTACTTTTTAGAAGTTAAAATTGTGATTGATGTACATGGACATTTTAGACACAAGTAGCGTTCTTACTTTAGTTTTGTAGGCATTTTCCGCCTCTAGGCGGTTTTGCTCGGCCATCTTTTCATACTGACTGCGGATCTGAGCAATACTGTCGTTCAGGTCGCCTTTCTTGGGGGCGTCCACCTCTATCATCACATTGTTGTTGGAGATGAGGGCCTGAAGAGCGGCTACTTCCTGTAGTAGACAGAACAGAGGCGATTTATCCACATACACAAACATTGTTTATTTCACCCAAAATTCTAAGTGAAGGAGCGTTGTTTGCCATTTGTGTATTTTGAAGGAGAACGCCAGCTTTTTAAAATAAATTTTAAAAAATAGGCTAATATTGCAAAAAAGTTAAAAAAAATATTTCTGTATTTCAGCCTGCAAAGCATTGCGGTCACAATAAGTGGATCATTGGTGCAATGCTCTGGATCCTGCAGACTATTCCTCCAGCCTCAGGTCCGTACCTCGGTATGGACCTTCAGCTACATCAGAAGTCTCCCCATCTCATCAGAGCTCCTCATCACATCAGAAGTCTCCCCATCTCTCCAGAGGTCTCCCCATCTCATCAGAGGTCTCTCCATCATATCAGAGGTCTCCCCATCTCTCCAGAGGTCTCTCCATTTCATCAGAGGTCTCTCCATCATATCAGAGGTCTCACCATCTCTCCAGAGGTCTCCCCATCTCATCAGAGGTCTCACATCACATCAAAAGTCTCCCCATCACATCACCCCATCACATCAGAGGTCTCTCCATCACATAAGAGGTCTCTCCATCATATCAGAGGTCCCCCCATCACATCAGAGGTCTCCCCATCACATCAGAGGTCTCCCCATCACATCAGAGGTCTCCCATCTCATCAGAGGTCCCCCCATCTCAGAAGTTTCCCCATCACATCAGAGGTCTCCCCATCTCTCCAAAGGTCCCCCATCTCATCAGAGGTCTCACCATCACATCAGAAGTCTCCCCATCATATCAGAAGTCTCTCATCTCATCAGAGGTCCCCCCATCACATCAGAAGTTTCCCCATCACATCAGAGGTCTCGGTATGGACCTTCAGCTATGGGGCCGGAGATAGTATCAATGGACTACAAGTGTGATGACCTCATGTCAGAGTGAGATCAATCATTCTAGGGCCATCATGCACAATTGACTCTAAGCTGATGACCAGTAACAGCTTTAAAGCATTGCCTATGGAGAATTTAGATTTTTTGCAATTTCATGGGTACAATTTTAGGCTTGATATGTTTGGTATGGCCCCTTTCACACTGGGGCGGTGGGGGCGTCGGCGGTACAACAGCGCTATTTTTAGCGCTGCTGTACCGTTGTTCTTGCAGCGGTATTCGGCCGCTAGCGGTTCGGTTTTAACCCCCGCTGGCAGCCGAAAAAGGGTTAAATCTGCTCGTACAGCGCGGCTATAGCCACGGTATTACCGCGGTATAGCCGCGCTGTCCCATTGATTTCAATAGGCAGGAGCGGTGAAGGAGCGGTGAATACACCGCTCCTTCACCGCTCCAAAAAAGCGGTTTGCAGGACTTTTTTCACCGCCCTGCCTGCACACCGCTTCAGTGTGAAAGCCCTCGGGCTTTCACACTGAACAAACAGCGGAGGCTGTTTAGGGGCGGTTTTCAGGTGGTATTTTTAGCGCAATACTGCCTGAAAACCGCTCCAGTGTTAAAGGGGCCTTAGTGTTTGTATGCATTCAAATTCATTTTAGGCAAGGTTCAAACTGGTGCAAATTGGATGCGAGTTTCCATGTCAAGAGACTGTGGCCGGCTCTCAATGGAGCCGGTTCACACAGCTCCAGGATGGCTGCGGAGCGGTTCCCCATCACATCAGAGGTCTCCCCATCTCAGCAGAGGTCTCCCCATCTCATCAGAGGTCTCCCCATCACATCAGAGGTCTCCCCATCACATCAGAGGTCTCCCCATCTCATCAGAGGTCTCCCCATTACATCAGAGGTCTCCCCATTACATCAGAGGTCTCCCCATTACATCAGAGGTCTTCGCATCACATCAGAGGTCTTCGCATCACATCAGAGGTCTCCCCATCACATCAGATGTCTCCCCATCACATCAGAGGTCTCCCCATTACATCAGAGGTCTACCCATCTCATCAGAGGTTTTCACATCACATCGGTGGGCTCTCCATCACATCAGAGGTCCCCACATCAAACCAGAAGCTACCTCATCAAAAAGGCCCCCATCACGCCAGAGCCCCCCCATTATATAAGAGGTCCGCCCATCACATCAGCATCGCTTCATCATATCAGAATGTCCCCATTCCATCAGCATTCCCCGTTCACCTGACAGTCACCCTATAACATCAGAACCCCCCCCCATATATCAGTGCCCTCCCCCATACATAAGAGCCCCTTATCCCATCAGAGTTGCTCTTATATATCAGGGGCACCCGATTACATCAGAGGTCTCCCCATCACATCAGAGGTTTCCCCATCACATCAGAGGTCTCCTCATTACATCAGAGGTCTCCTCATTACATCAGAGGTCTCTTCATTACATCAGAGGTCTCCTCATTACATCAGAGGTCTCCTCATTACATCAGAGGTCTTCCCATCTCATCAGAGGTCTTCACATCACATCAGAGGTCTCCTCATTACATCAGAGGTCTTCACATCACATGCGAGGGCTCTCCATCACATCAGAGGTCTTCACATCACATCAGAGGTCCCCACATCAAACCAGAAGCCTACCCCATCCAATAAAAGGCCCCCATCACACCAGATCCCCCATTATATAAGATGTCCTCCCATCAGCATCGCTAAATCATATCAGAAGTTCCCCATTCCATCAGCATTCCCCATTCACCTGACAGTCACCCTATAACATCAGAACCCCCCCCCCCCCCATACATAAGAGCCCCTTATCTCATCAGAGTTGCCCTTATACATCAGGGGCTCCCTATATATGAGTGCTCCCATCACATCTTAAGTCCCCCCCATCACAGAGCCAGTGGTTGTTATGGTTCTGGCGTCCGTCCTACCAGCCTCAACTAATGACCATAATGCACGACAAACTGGGTTCCATGCTCATTCCCCCCCGGGGGGAACTCAGACAGATCCAGGGGTGCTGCATCTTCCTGGTTGAGAAACACTGATTTAAGGAAATTTCCAGTAAAAAAATGCAGATTTTACCACGTGTGCAAAAAGATAAATGGTTGAAGAGTATGCTGACCCCGATTATTAACAATTGTAAAGCAATCATTTATCGTCGTGTCATTCCATGTCACCATTTCCTGCAGGTTTGATGCAACAGAAGAAATACACAGTAATGGGTTAGTCCGGATAAAGAAGTCTGTACACCTTTTAAATAAACATTGCGATGTGTAAAGAGAAAAAAAAAAAAAAAAAGAGTCCTTTATAAAGATTATTAACCCCGCTAATCCCAGCAGAGCCACATCTTCTATTATATACATAAGTAAATAGATTATCAATGAATACCGGCTCTAGTAAAGTAGATGGGAAACCCAATCACTAAAATCTCATATAAGCTTTAACATAAAAAAAAAAAAAAAAAAGTAATTTTCAATATTTGTAAATCTGCCGCTTTCATTAAAGAGTAACTCTACTTTTGTGAGAGAAAAAAAAAAAAAAAAAAACCTCCCCTCTGGCTGATCTCTGTACATTGCAAGGATTCCTAACAAACTTTGTTGCAGATTCCGACCTTTTGTTATTCTGAAAAAATAGCTGTTTGTCTGTGTCCATGCGAAGTGAATGTGAATGGCAGTGGTTTTATAATTATCAATCAGCTGCCGCACTTGCAGGGCTCTAATGAGGAAAGTGGCATGATCTGCATTCCTTTAGAAGTGATTTTTTTTCTTTTGGGAGTATCACACCAAAAATAAAATTTTCGTTGCGGGGGATGCCCAAAAATCTGACTTGTATCTTAGTGTAGTCTTCTGGGAAAAATCAGTGAGCTAATCACACAAGCAGGAAGTTATGTTTCTGGGGGTGGGGGGTCCTGTATACCATTTGTGTACATTTTAACCTCTTGCCGACCAGCCACCGCCATTATACTGCGGCAGGTTGGCTCTCCTGCGCAAACCGACATACCTGTATGTTGGTCTGTGCAAGGATAGTGGGCGCGTGCCCGCTGGTCCCGCAGACTCGATGTCCGCCGGCGACTCACGAACGCTGTGTACAGAGGCAGAACGGGGAACTGCCTATTTAAACAAGGCGATTCCCCGTTCTGCCTAATGACATGTCAGACATCTTCTGTTCCCACTAAGCCCACCCCCCCTACAGTTAGAACACACCCAGGGAACACACTTAACCCCTTGATCGCCCCCTAGTGTTAAACCCTTCCCTGCCAGTGTCATTTATACATTGATCAGTGCATTTTTAAAGCACTGATGAATGTAATAATGTCACTGGTCCCCAAAAAGTGCCATTTGGGGTCAGGTTTGTCCGCCGCAATGTTGCAGTCCCGCTATCACCGCCATTACCAGTAAAAACAATAAAAAATAAATAAAAGTTCCTAAATCTATCCCATAGTTTGACGACGCAATAACTTTAGCGCAAACCAATCAATATACGCTGTTGCTTGTTGTGATTTTTTTTTTACCAAAAATATGTAGCAGAATACATATTGGCCTAAATTGATGAATACATTTTTTTTTTAATATTTTTTTTTTTTATATGTATTGGAGCCGAAAGTAAAAAAAAGTGTTTTCTTTTTCAAAATTGTCGGTCTATTTTTGTTTATAGCGCAAAAAAAAAAAAATGCAAAGGTGACCAAATACCACCAAAAGAAAGCTCTATTTGTGGGTAAAAAAAGGACATCAATTTTGTTTGGATACAGCGTCGCACGACCGCGCAATTGTCAGTTAAAGCAACGCAGTGCCGTATTGCAAAAAAAAATGGCCTGGTCATTAAGGGGGCAAATTCTTCCGGGGGCTGAAGTGGTTAAATAGCATTCAATTACAATATGACTTTTGTATTTGCTATATTATTATTTATTAGACATGCGCGGTTCGTTTCATTCCGAATTGATATTCGGACAAATGTTTCATTATTCGGAGATTCAGATATATCTGAATACCGAATTACAGTATATACAAAGTTTACCGAATGCTCCGAATAATGAAACAAAATTTGTCTGAATTTCCCAAATTCAAATTGATATTCAAATCGAATTTTACATCGAGTTCCATTTGAATTCGAACTGTAAACATATTTCTGAAGTCAAAGACTGTGTGTGTTATTGGAACATCATTTGAAAATAATTGCTGTTTTTGTTAAGGTGATTTAACCTCTTGCTTATCGGGCACTCAAATCCCCCTTCCTGCCCAGGACAGTTTTCAACTTCCAGCGCTGTCGCTCTTTGAATGACAATTGCGCGGTCATACTACAGTTTACCCAAATGGAATTTTTATCATTTTTTTCACACAGATAGAGCTTTCTTTTGGTGGCATTTAATTGCTGCTGGGTTTTTTATTTTTTGCTAAATAAAACAAAAAAGGACCGAAAATTTAGAAAAAAAACAAAACAAAACCGTTTCATAGTTTGTTATAAAATTTTGAAAACAGGTAATTTTTCTCTTTCACTGATGTGCGCTGATGAGGCTGCACTGATGGGCACTGATAGGCGGCACTAATAAGCACTGATGAGGCGGCACTGATAGGTGGCACTAAAGAGCACTGATAGGTGGCACTGAAGGGCATTGATGATCACTGATAGGTGGCACTGGTAGGCACTGGTGGGTGACACTGATAGGCAGCACTGATCTGTTGCACTGATTATGAGACACTGATGGGCATTGATTGGCAGCACTGGTGGGCATTGATGGGTGGCACTGTGGGCACTGGTAGGTGGCACTGTGGGGTACTGATAGGCGGCACTGGTAGGTGGCACTGTGGGCACTGGTAGTGTGGTACTGATAGGTGGAACTGTGGTCACTGGTATGTGGCACTGTGGGGTACTGATAGGTGGCACTGTGGGCACTGGTATGTGGCACTGTGGGGTACTGATAGGTGGCACTGTGGGCACTGGTATGTGGCACTGTGGGGTACTGATAATTGGCACTGGTAGGTGGCACAGTGGGCACTGGCAGCTGACACTGGTGACCGCTGATCACGTGGTAAGGAGCCGGGATCGACGCCTTACTAGGATTTGTGATCAGCCGAGTCTCATAGACTCGGTGATCACAGAGCGCGCCGCGCGTGACCCGCAGGAACGCGCATACAGCGCTTGCTCGGGAGGACGCCCATAGACGCCCTATCGGGCAATTAAGGCTGGCGCTGTAGCCATCTTTCGGCTATAGCGCGGGCGGCAAGTAGTTAAAGAGTCATTGTAATCACGTGGTGAAGATTTTTCTTTTGTTTGTTCACTTTTCCGCATTCGAATCGGAAAAAAAAAATGGTAAATTCGAAGATAATTTGAAAGAAGACATAAAACGAAGTCCGAATACAAATTGAACAAATCAACCGAATTTAAAAAAAAAATTGCAAATAAAAAATAGACATGTGCATGACGAAAATTTTTTATTTTTTTTTGTTTAGATTCGTTAATCTAGTTATTTAGTTTACCGAATCTAGTTAATCTATTTAGATTAACGAATCTAAATGAAACAAAACTAAGTGGAGTTACCCTTTAGGTAAGTCATGCTGATCCTGCCATGAAGGTCCTTGGTTAGGCACTTTTTGGTAAGGGGGGGGGGGCAATACTGTGTCCCTATCCTGCATTGTCACCCTGTCTATTGCTCTGCCAATGGAGACTACAAGTGGCTGTACCAAAACACACATTACATAGGGATTGTCCGCTGTTGTCACCATCAGGAAACCGACTCTGAGAAATGCTATGCCGCCATCGCTGGAGTGCATGCGGGCAGGTCATGCCTGCAAAGAGGCTGCCGGAGATCAGCAGGACTGTAATACAGTATTGCTTGGATCAATGGCTAAAATGGTGGAAGGAAAGAGAATCGAATCATCTATGAGCTGCTTTAGACTTTACTGCCACTTTAGGTTACCCCGCAGTTCTCTGGAAATCCTTTGTCATATATAACTTGTTCATTTGGAAAACAAATTGGAAAAATAATACATTTGTGATAAACTTTATTTTTTTTCTCACCTCCTTGTGATCCTGAGTAAGGTGGGCCAGGTCCTCCCGCAGTGCCTCCACCTCAGCCTCCAGCTTCATCCGCTGGAAATTAGTATCATCGATCATCTTGCGGAGACCCTGTGTGTCCTTCTGCACCCCGTCACATATGGCTTGTTCTGCTTCCAACCTGCAACCAGACGGCTTTGATATATAAGGGAGGCTCAGTGAACATTGATCTCTATATGAATGGGGGGGGGGTGTATCAGATTTGACTAGGAGGGAGCTGTGATAGGAAACACCCTATTACAGTGAAATGGAAAAAAGGATTTACCTTTAAAATTGGGGAGTGGAGTATATTTTAGATAGTATATATATATATGTACAGTATATGTAATATAATAAATAATATATATTAGTTACATAATACCCACTTTACTTTGAAGTCATCTGCTGCTAATCTGGCATTGTCAATCTGCAAGAGGAGTTTAGCGTTGTCCATGTTCAGATTTTCTACCTACAAATAGAAAAGCAGTAATTAAAGAGCACCTGTCACCACTGAGCTTATACAAGAATCGTAATCTTCAGTGATAAATAATTGTGAAGACTTACTTGTCAAACTTTATCATTTCCCCACCTAGCTTTCCTTACTTCAGGATGACTCTGGAGCTGAGAGATCCTTTGAGGTTGGACAACTGCTACCTGGCCAACCGCCTGATCTTGTGGAGAAAACTAATGAGGTCTCCTGACTCCTGAGTGTACATAACCATATGCAATAACAGAGGCGGCTAGTTCCAGAGTAATTAACGACCATTCTGTTGTATTATATTGTTCTAAGCACTAAGGAACTGGGAAACAGCTTATGTTAAAGACATGAGCTGACAGACGATTGATAGGGCAATGACTGTGTGACCTCAAGGAGCCTCTAACCTTAGAGTTGCCCTTGAGAAAGCAAATAAAAGCGATGGGTTTTTTTTTTCCCAGAAGTTTTTGCCTGAAAATTCCATAATTAGCTATAATGCCTGTACCTCGAACAACCCGTCCGACTCTCCAGAAACCCACCATCATAAGTTCTCCTGGAGCATGCATTGTCCTATTAACACATCTTTGCCTTGCCCTAAAAGTCTTTTTCTAACACCCCTATAGGATTCCCAGGAACTTTGAAATATGAGGATTCTGGTAAACCAGGTCTCAAAACAGTCATTGGTGACTCCAGCAGCAAACAAAACATTTTATAACTACCTAGTAAGTGACATACAGCTGCATTAAGGTCAACTCAGACATTTTATGTTTAGGGAAGACCATCATATTCTCCATTCCTCCACTGAGTATAAACTTCCTTCACAGTTTCTGTTTGGACCAGCCTTTCTCAACCAGAGTTCTATGGAACCTTGGAATTCTTTCAAATGTTGCTAGCGATTTTTTATGAGCAAAGAGCAATATGATATGTAACTACTGACACCAATGATATTTTTGGCTATCTGTATGAGGGCATTCCTCCCACTGACCACCAATGTAAGGGACATCCTTTCTAGTAGCCACCAATGTAAGGGAATTTCTTCTTACTGACCACCAATTTAAGTGGAATTCTTCCCACTTACCACCAATGTAAGGAGCATTCTTCCCACTGACCACCAATGTAAGGAGCATTCATCCCACTGAACACCAATGTAAGGAGCATTCATCCCACTGACCACCAATGTATGGAGCATTCTTCTCACTGACCACCAATGTAAGGAACATTCTTCTCACTGACCTTCAATGTAAGGAGCATTCTTCCCACCATTCTTCCCACTGACTACCAATGTAAGGCACATTCTTCCCACTGACTACCAATGTAAGGAGCATTCTTCCCACTGATCTCCAGTGTAAGGAGCATTCATCCCACTGACCTCCAATGTAAGGAGCATTCTTCCCACTGATCTCCAGTGTAAGGAGCATTCTTCCCACTGATCACCAATGTAAGGAGCATTCATCCCACTGACCTCCAATGTAAGGAGCATTCTTCCAACTGATCACCAATGTAAGGAACATTCTTCTCACTGATCACCAATGTAAGGGGCATTCTTCTCACTGATCACCAATGTAAGGCACATTCTTCCCACTGACTACCAATGTAAGGAGCATTCTTCCCACTGATCTCCAGTGTAAGGAGCATTCATCCCACTGACCTCCAATGTAAGGAGCATTCTTCCCACTGATCACCAATGTAAGGAGCATTCATCCCACTGACCTCCAATGTAAGGAGCATTCTTCCAACTGATCACCAATGTAAGGGACATTCTTTCCAGTAGCCACCAATGTAAAGTAAATTCTTCTCACTGACCACCAATGTAGGAAGCATTCTTCCCACTGATGTAAGGGTAATTCTTCCCACTGATCACCAATGTAAGGAACATTCTTCCCACCGATCACCAATGTAAGGAACATTCTTCCCATTGACCACCAATGTAAGGAGCGTTCTGCCCATTGTCCGCCGATGTAAGGAGAGTTCTTCGGACTGACCATCAATGTAAGAAGAATTATTCCCACAGACCACCAATGTAAGGGACATTCTTCCCACTGACCACCACACTAATGTACCATGAGTGGTAGATATACTGATTTTTGCAGGGTTCCCTGAGACATGAATTTTAAAGATACTTCCATGGTAAAAGGGTTTAGAAATGCTGATTTAGAAATCACAAAGGAGTCGGGTAGGTTTTGCCTTGCCAAGAGATGTGGAAAGATCTGGAGCTACACCACATTACAGAACTGTTTTGTTTGGGTGTGTTATTTATTTTGGGGGAAGACATTGTGGCCACAATGTCTGTGTTTACGGTACAGGAGAGAACGCTAAGATCCTTGGTAATTATAATATACGAAAATGCCAGGCAAGAGAACAGTGGCTGCTGGCCCTTTAGGCAGTGTTCTGGTCTTTTTTTGCTTTATCCTTCTGCCCCCTGCTCCTGACGGTTCAGCATTCCAAGGGCCGTGTTGATGGAGCATTTGACATTAGTTTGAAATGCCTCTGAGGTCAATCAGAATTATCTGGTGGTGGTGGGTTCAACTGATCTTTTTCAAGCTGCTTTTGGAATTTGCATAGACTTGTATTGGGAGAACCGAGTCCTGGCACTAGAAAAAGCCATGAAGTCCATGATGGACTGAAGGCATCATCTGACCACCCTTGGGACATCCCAATTTCCAAGTACCATAGAGCACTCTATTAAATTGCCAGTTTGGCCCTACAAAGACAAGGTGGGAGGAGGGGAGTAGGGCTAGGATGCCCTGATTACCAATAGCAATTGGACCATTTTTTCGAACCTGCCCAACACTTACTATTTTTTCTTTATTTGCTATTTTTTTTTCTCCCCACGAAAGTGGAGTTACCCTTTAAGAGTCAACTCAGCAAAAACTCTATCTAGAGTTTGTTGGCAAACCCTATTGCCGGGTTTGTTGACCTTCCATTCCTGGAAGGTCAACCACCACACAGTTATCTCTGAAGGACTCCAGTGCTGAGATCTCGGTGATTGAACTTCCAAAAATGGTCACCCAGTGGGGCCATTACAATCTTCCTGACAGCTTTTTTTTTTTAATTTACAACAAGGAGAATGTAAAGAGTGCGAACGCCTCAAAATTGGATGGGAATACTCAAAACTCCGAGGTAAGGAAGAGTAGGGAACTTTTGCAGGGAGGTCCTCAGGAAATCTAAGAAGTCAGTGAGCTACTCAAGGAGGTTTCACCTATAACTGCAGTACCGATGTTGGTTGGACTAACTCCTTAAAGCCGCTACTTTCTGTTCTAAGACTTATTTCTTGGGCAGGAAGTAAGGAGAACTCTGCCTAATGGGGACATTGACAAAGGTTCTAACCCTTCCGTCCTCTGCTAGAAGACGTGTTTTAATTTCTGTCTGTGTCCACATTGTTTCTTTTCGACACACAAATAGATATGAGACTTTCACTGACTACCTACGTGTGGGTGGGTGCAGCATGGTGCGGTGGCAGCAACACACACTTAGTTCTGATGCAATTCAAAGGAATTTGTATTGAAGTCAAATTACAACAGTTCAAATAACGAGGAATGAGGATCAACTGGGAACACTGATGGATAACAGCAGCAAGTAGCGGAAGAAGCTTTAGATATATTGACAGCTTCCGTCTTGAGGGGCGGAATGTGGCCTCGCTGATTCCAGCCTAAGTGGGGAGGTTTCAAGGAAAAGTGACGTATCCCCACGCTTTCCATCCTCGTTTGCAACCTTTCCCTACCGCTGACAGACGGGTGACCTGTCTTTTTTGCTAGCCACACGCAAAATGCGCACCAAACCCATGAGATAAGGTCTTAAATAGACCCTGACTGACCCAAGATGGCTGCTCGAGTCACATGGGCTGTCAGCATCCAACTGGATCGCTGCCCCAGTGACCCAGGAAACCAAAGAGGAACCATATTCCTCCTGACTTCCTCACACTGCCGCTGCGGTTGAGCGCCACCTGCAGTGGAAAAAATAGACTGCACCTGCCTACATACAAACACTTATCAAAGCGGAAGTAAGGGGAAATTGTCCAAAAAAAACCCCCACATATAGTGATAAATACACTTGTCATGACATATGTTCTACAAAACTAGTTTTGCCTTGAGTTGAGCTTTAATTGGGCTTTTAAAGACAAAATCCAGACACAAAAAAATGTTTCCTTTAAAGCTATCCCTCAATAGCAACCAGTGACGGCCCGTGCATTAAGGGTGCACGGGCGCCGCCCCCTCTCTCCTGCCACCCCCACAATCACCAATAGATAGATTCATGCATTGCTTGAATCTATCTATGGCCGCCGCTACCACCCCCTACTCAGGTGCCCGGACCCTTTTCGGGTGCAGGGCGCCTGAATTACAGTGGCGGGGGGGGGGTGTTTTTGAAGCACCCGATTAGAGCCATAGGCTCTAATAGGTGTCAAAAAAGATGACCTGCGAGTGCCATGCTATGACTATTTGCTTTCCTAACAGTAAACCGCCTCTCCGCCAATCAGGTGCTCGGGTCTGTTACCTGTCACCTGATTGGCTGAAACGACAGGCGCTGCTATTGGACGCCTATCAGGAGGAGAGGACGGGAGATGAGGATGGAAGGAGACGCATGGGGGACCCCGCTCGTCGCCGTCAGCCGCTGCCCCACAGACACAGGGTAAGTGCCAGGGCAGACTGCGAGCGGGCGGGGGTCACACTGGGGGCATTCAAGGGCACACTGGCAGCATTTAATGGGCACATTGGCAGCATTTGATGGGCACACTGGCAACATTTGATGGGCACACTGGCAACATTTGATGGGCACAGTGGCAGCGTTTGGCATAGTGGCTGCAATTGATGGCACAGTGGCAGCGTTTGAGGGCACAGTGGCAGCATTTGAGGGTACAGTGGCAGCATTTGAGGGTACAGTGGCAGCGTTTGATGGGCATAGTGGCAGCGTTTGATGGGCATAGTGGCAGTGTTTGATTGCACAGTGGCTGCAATTGATGGCACAGTGGCAGCATTTGAGGGCACAGTTAGCCACAAAGGATATAAATCCACTATGGCTGATTGAAATGCCTTTGCAAACCCAGAGATTACATTGTAAATATAGCAGTGACATTGTCACTGTGCTGTACATTGCCTGTGCAGGGAGCACAGCCCTTCAGGCTCCACCCACTACAGGCTGCCTGCAGAAAACTACAGGAGGGGGGGCGGAGTCAAGACCAGTCCCCCTGCACAAGGAGGGAGAGCAGCAGTGAGCGGTCTTTATTACAGGGAGTTCTAAAGTCCAGGAGTTATCTCAAGATGGACAACTGCACGATGTGGAGGATAATACACAAAGGACGTCAAGGTTCGCCTAACAATACTAATGCTGCTTGTATTTAGACAATATTTATTTTGTTCAGCTTTAAGATCAGCTGAAGTCAGTTTGGGAGAATTGTTTTCTTTGCTTTTATCCCTCCTTTGAAGGCATTGTGAGCACAGGGTATGCACGTGACATATGCATGGTAAACCCATCCCAAATGCATGTGTACATTAGCCCTGAAATTTTATAAATACATGTAATAAATAAATGTAATAAATAAACTAAATAAATGAATATGTACATTAGCCCTAAAATTTAATAAATAAATGTAATAAATAAATAAAATAAATGCATGTGTACATTAGCCCTAAATGTAATAAATAAATGTAATAAATAAATAAAATAAATGCATGTGTACATTAGCCCTAAATGTAATAAATAAATGTAATAAATAATTGTAATAAATAAATAAAATAAATGCATGTGTACATTAGCCCTAAATGTAATAAATACATGTAATAAATAAATGTAATAAATAAATAAAACAAATGCATGTGGACATTAGCCCTAAATGTAATAAATAAATGTAATACATAAATGTAATAAATAAATAAAATAAATGCATGTATACATTAGCCCTAAATGTAATAAATAAATAAAATAAATGCATGTGTACATTAGCCCTAAATTAAATAAATAATTGTAATAAATAAATAAAATAAATGCATGTGTACATTAGCCCTAAATGTAATAAATAAATGTAATAAATAATTGTAATAAATAAATAAATAAAATAAATGCATGTGGACATTAGCCCTAAATGTAATAAATACATGTAATAAATAAATGTAATAAATAAATAAAACAAATGCATGTGGACATTAGCCCTAAATGTAATAAATAAATGTAATACATAAATGTAATAAATAAATAAAATAAATGCATGTATACATTAGCCCTAAATGTAATAAATAAATAAAATAAATGCATGTGTACATTAGCCCTAAATTAAATAAATAATTGTAATAAATAAATAAAATAAATGCATGTGTACATTAGCCCTAAATGTAATAAATAAATGTAATAAATAATTGTAATAAATAAATAAATAAAATAAATGCATGTGGACATTAGCCCTAAATGTAATAAATACATGTAATAAATAAATGTAATAAATAAATAAAACAAATGCATGTGGACATTAGCCCTAAATGTAATAAATAAATGTAATACATAAATGTAATAAATAAATAAAATAAATGCATGTATACATTAGCCCTAAATGTAATAAATAAATAAAATAAATGCATGTGTACATTAGCCTTAAATTGAATAAATAAATGTAATAAATAAATGTAATAAATAAATAAAACAAATGCATGTGGACATTAGCCCTGAATGTGGTTGAAATTTGTAGTATGCAATTCTTCCTTTCGCATTTCAATCTATCATGAGATAAAAAAAAAATGTAATGAAGATTCTTACAAAAAATAAATAAATACATTTGAATTGTTAAATAGAGTGGAAATGGCATTCTCCCTCCCTGTCTTGCCCAGAACTGCCTGTTGTGATGAGAATCGATTGTATTCTTCATGACAGAAAAGAAAAGCAAACATACAACTGGACAAACCAGTTATTATAATAAAATGGAATTATCTGAATTTCCTCTGTACGCCCTACAGTTGTGTTAAGGAGTCGTTTTTCTGACCACAAAAAACGAAAAACGTCAATAAATGCTCAAAAACATGGCTCACCAGCGTTTTTTAAACGTTTTTGATCCATTGAAAAAAAAAAACGCTAATGCGGAACAACGCTAATAGACGCTATTGCAAAAACGGTAAAAAATGTTGACAGACTCACTGCAAAGCTACTGCCGTTTTTATAACGTTATTTCAACGTCCCGTGTGCATGAAAACTAAAGGGAGGTAAGAGGACAATACAGCTAGTGAGACATTTTTTACCTTAATGCAGGGGTCTCCAAACTGTGGCCCATGGGCCAAATGTGGCCCTTTGCTTGCCTTTATCTGGCCCTTGGGACACTATTCCTCCCACTGACACCAATGATGGGGCACTATTCCTCCCACTGACACCAATGATGGGGCACTATTCCTCCCACTGACACCAATGATGGGGCACTATTCCTCCCACTGACACCAATGATGGGACACTATTCCTTCCACTGACACCAATGATGGGACACTATTCCTCACACTGACACCAATGATGGGACACTATTCCTCCCACTGACACCAATGATGGGACACTATTCCTTCCACTGACACCAATGATGGGACACTATTCCTCCCACTGACACCAATGATGGGGCACTATTCCTCCCACTGACACCAATGATGGGACACTATTCCTCACACTGACACCAATGATGGGGCATTATTCCTCCCACTGATACCAATGATGGGACACTATTCCTTCCACTGACACCAATGATGGGGAACCATTTCTCCCATTAATACCAATGATGGGGCACTATTCCTTCCACCGTCACCAATAATGGGGCACTATTCCTCCCACTGACACCAATGATGGGACACTATTCCTCCCACTGACACCAATGATGGGGCACTATTCCTCCCACTGACACCAATGATGGGGCACTATTCCTCCCACTGACACCAATGATGGGGCACTATTCCTCCCACTGACACCAATGATGGGACACTATTCCTTCCACTGACACCAATGATGGGGAACCATTTCTCCCATTAATACCAATGATGGGGCACTATTCCTTCCACCGTCACCAATAATGGGGCACTATTCCTCCCACTGACACCAATGATGGGGCACTATTCCTCCCACTGACACCAAAGATGGGGCACTATTCCTCCCACTGACACTAATGATTGGGTACTATTTCTTCCACTGAAACCAATTATGCATTTTTTTTTTACTCCCACTGATACCAGGGCATTTTCTACTCCTGGTGGCTTCAGTTGCCCCCCCCCCCCTCCCCGTTCTAAGGTCTGAAGGACAGTAAAGTGGTCATTTGTTTAGAATGTTTGGAGACCCCCTGCATTAAAGTGATTAAAAATCATTGTTCTTAATTCTAACCAAAATAACAAACATCTTATACTTACCTGCTCTGTGTAATGGTTTTGCACAGAGCAGCCCCAATCCTCCTTTTCTGGGGCCCCCCACCGATGCTCCAGGCTCCTCCTCTTTGAGCGAGTTCACTTCGGCACCTGTGTGTGCGCTCGCTCCTGAGCTGCTCAGTCTGTGTCTATAGACACAGACCGCGCAATTCGGCCCCGCCCCCCCGCTCCCTTATCATTTGATTGACAGCAGTGTGAGCCAATGGTTGCCGCTGCTATTAATCTGCCCAATATAGAGGGAGACAGCGGTGCTCTCGTGCATGTAGCTGGATTGGATCAGGCTCCGGTAAGAATAAGGAAGGGGGAGGGGGGGTTGTCTGGGGAGCTCCTGCAGCACAGAAGTTTGTTTTTTACGGTGATGCATAGAATGCATTTAGGTAGAAAACCTTCTTGAGGCTTTAGAGCCACTTTTAAGGTGAAAAAAAATTCAAGATTTTAGGACCGCTTTAAAGGAGAACTCCAGCCAAAAAACAACAAGATAAAAAGGAAGAGTCCATTAAAATATAAAATAACAAAAGCAGCTTTATATTCACCCTCAAGCCAGATATTTTCACTGCAGTACTTCTCTTCTGCCGCTAGATGTCCCCAGTCTAAAAGCCAACATTCAACTGTGGGTACAGGGCATCCTAGACCCATCCTCAGCTTGTGAATGGACAGTGAAAGGAGAAGCAGCACAGTGATGAGGTTATCTCTTTGTCACTCTGATCTCTCCTCCTATCAGCATGCTCTTTGTCAGGACATGCACTGATTGACTCCTTGTACTGCCTCTTCCTCTCACACTCCAGCTGTACGGGGACTGCAATAGGCTGATATCAGGTTCATTATATTACTTGTATTTAAAAATACATTCAATGATTTATTCATGGTTAATTGATTTATTTTCTATCTGCCTGGAGTTCAGCTTTAATCTCTATTTATTTTTCACTTTTTTTTATCATCCCCCCTAAAACTCCCTCTGCAACTTTCACATCTGGAAACCAGCTGAGGGGGGATCCTCACTTCCCCTTGTCCTGACAAGACCTGAGCCTGGGAATGTACAGCTTGGCCACCGAGCTCCGCACTGCCGAGAGAAGAGAGTTATGTGCTGCCCAATTCTATGAAGTACTGAACTCTTCAGATGCTGGGGGGGGAGGGGGGGGATGGTGGAGGGGGATGGGGATGGGGGATCGGGGGGGGGGGGGGGTGAACTGAGATGGTGGGGAACCCAAAGCCGAATTCTGCCATTTTTTTACATTTTGGATAGAGTAGAATAGACCTAAGATTTACTAGAGGTTTATATCACAGCAATAGCAATAAACATCTGCTCTAGGGGGTCGATCAATGGCACTGGGAGATAGGTGATCGATTTTATTTCAAATTTATTACACTATTGTGTTGATGAGGTCCCTGTAGATCGGTGGTCTCCTAACTGTGGCCCTTATCCAGTGCATGGGGCACTATTCCTCCCACTGACACCAATGATGGGGCACTATTCCTCCTACTGACACCAACAATGGGGCACTATTCCTCTCACTGACACCAATGATGGGGCACTATTCCTCCCACTGACACCAATGATGGGGCACTATTCCTTCCACTGACAAAAATGATGGGGCACTATTCCACCCACTGACACCAAAGATGGGGTTCTATTCCTCCCACTGACAACAATGATGGGGCAATATTCCTCCCACCAACACCAAAGATGGGGCACTATTCCTCCCACCAACACCAAAGATGGGGCACTATTCCTCCCACCGACACCAAAGATGGGGCACTATTCCTTCCACTGACAAAAATTATGGGTCACTTTTCCTCCCATTGACACCAATGATGGCGCACTATTCCTCCCATTGACAGCAAAGATGGGGCACTATTCCTTCCTATGACACCAAAGATGGGGCACTATTCCTCCCACTGACACCAATGATTGGGTACTATTTCTTCCACTGAAACCAATTATGCATTTTTTTTTACTCCCATTGATACCAGGGCATTTCTACTCCTGGTGGCTTCAGTTGCCCCCCCCCCCCCCCCCCCAAGGTCTGAAGGACAGTAAAGAGGTCATTTGTTTAGAAAGTTTGGAGACCCCTGCATTAAAGTGATTAAAAATCCTTGTTTTTTTTCTAACCAAAATAACAAACAAAGGTGGCATGGGTGGAATTTAGTGGAACCGATCTGTACTTTCCTCCTGCAGCAGCTGAAAGTAGGCTTCTCCTCTCCCTTTTGTCAACATTCAGCTGCCAAAGGAGTAAAATATAGGGGATTGGTACTAATATATGCCACCCCCGCCACCCCTCATTTCCCTGTTCCTCTTCCTTCTGTTGCCCGGTTATCCCATGTGCTCCTTTGCTCCCCCTTCCTCCCATTGTTTCAGGATGGAGAGCAGGTAAGAGACCGGTAAATATGCCAAACGCATATGTGTTGGAGCTTTGTGGTGCACACCCTACTGCAATAGGCTGCACACACCTATGGAAAGACCACTCTTGTAGATTGGAGTAGGACCACACTCTTGTGGATTGGATTAGGACCACACTCTTGTGGATTGGAGTAGGACCACACTCTTGTGGATTGGAGTAGGACCACACTCTTGTGGATTGGAGTAGGACCACACTCTTGTGGATTGGAGTAGGACCACACTCTTGTGGATTGGAGTAGGACCACACTCTTGTGGATTGGAGTAGGACCACACTCTTGTGGATTGGAGTAGGACCACACTCTTGTAGATTGGAGTAGGACCACACTCTTGTAGATTGGAGTAGGACCACACTCTTGTAGATTGGAGTAGGACCACACTCTTGTAGATTGGAGTAGGACCACACTCTTGTAGATTGGAGTAGGACCACACACTTGTAGATTGGAGTAGGACCACACTCTTGTAGATTGGAGTAGGACCACACTCTTGTAGATTGGAGTAGGACCACACACTTGTAGATTGGAGTAGGACCACACTCTTGTAGATTGGAGTAGGACCACACTCTTGTAGATTGGAGTAGGACCACACTCTTGTAGATTGGAGTAGGACCACACTCTTGTAGATTGGAGTAGGGCCACACTCTTGTAGATTGGAGTAGGACCACACTCTGGTCTCTAAACTGTGGCTTGGGGGCTAAATGTGGCCCTTTGCTTACCTTTATCAGGCCCTTGGGACACTATTCCTCCCACTGATACAAAGCACTATTTTTTCTACACCAACAATGGGGCATAATTCCTTCCTACCACTGACCCCAAACAACGGAACATTATTCTTCTCACTGACACCAATGATGGGACACTATTCCTCCAACTGTAGGGCCCTGTTCTTCTCACGCACACTAATGATGGGGCACTAATACTTCCGCTGATACCAACAGTAGGGCACTATTCCTCCCAGTGACACCAATGATGGGGCACTAGTTCCCTCCCTGGTACCAAAAATGGGGCACTATTCCTCACTAACACCAATGATGGGGCATTCTTTACACCCATTAATGTCAGGGCATTTTCTACTCACACTAGCCACAGTCCGACCCCCTCAAAGTCTGCAGGACAGTAAACTGGCCCTTTGTTCAGAAAGTTTGGAGACCCCTGGATTAGAGTAAGATCACACTCTTGTGGATTACAGTAGGACCAAATTTCCCTGGATTAGAATAAAACCAAACTCTCATGAATTAGAGTAGAACCACACTCTCATGGATAAGGGTAAAACCACACTCTCATGGATTAGAGTTAGACCACCCTCCTTTAGATCAGAGCAGGGTTTCTCAACCAGGGTTCCATGGAACTCTAGGGTTCCTCCAGAGGTTCCTAGGGGTTCATTAAGCAATGAGCAATTTCTGCCTCTTAGGTAAGTTTCCACTGACACCATTGATCTTTTTAGCTATTTGTAATGGTAATTCATCCCAATGGCTACAAGTGTATAAGGAGCATTCTTCCCACTGACCACCACACTAATGAATCATGAGTTGTAGATATAGTCATTTTTAGCAGGGGTTCCCTGAGACCAGAAAGTTATTTCAAGGGTTCCTCTGCGTTGAAAAGGTTGAGAAGGGCAGGATTAGAGTAAGACCACACTCTCATGGATTAGAGGAAAACCCCACTTACAGAATAGTTCTATGGCTTTCACGAAGGGACCTACTTGGGATGGAAGATTCAATTACACAAAGGCCTCATCCAGCTGGCTCCCATAGACAGCTTCCGTTGTCCCCCCACAGGTATTGGAGCTTATCACCCGTGCCAGTTGCCCATATTGGTGACATTTATCCATCGGCCAGGGCTGAGCACAGAAGTGTTTGAGGACCCATCAACCTGTGGCTGGTCAACCTCTACCACTAAGCCCAATCAGGGCGAAACGCGTTAGCAGAGGGTAGCCAAGATTTAGGGACTGTAGCTGAAGCCTCTGTTAGCTGACCAGCGGATGTGGTTGATCTATGTGGTGTGCGCCCCCCCTTAATTTTGCTATTGGGACGGTTCCATGGAGTGGGATGTGTTCTGAAAGGGGCTGGTACCCACTGTGGGAGGAGAACTGTCCGAAAGACAAACGGGCGCTATTTTTTTAAGTGGTCAAGGCTGGCATTTATGGCTTTGTCCTACCTGTTTGCGGAGCTGATGCAGTGGTGCCTGGGTCGTGTCCCAGTCCCGGGCCGCCGAACTCTTCTGCGCCGATTGTTCATCGATCTCCTCTTGCAGCTTGCGGTTCTCCTCCTCCAGCCCCCGGACGCGTTGGAGGTAGCCCGCCAGCCTCTCGTTGAGCCCCTGCATGGCTTCCTGGTGGTTGTTCTGGAGCAGAGAGTCCATGCTGGAGCGCATGGCGAGGAGAGAGGAATCCATGGTGGACCTCAGGGATGATACGTCCATCCCGGAGCGCAGAGCCTGGAGCCTGGACCCCGACAGCCTGTAGTCTCCAGCCTGGCTGGAGGCACTGCTCCTCCAACTGGGGGCACCTGAAGACATTTGGAAGGACATGGCTGGCGTGTTCAGGCGTCTGCGGAGCGGCGAGGTGCGGGGACAGGTCGATGCACACACAGGGACAGACAGGACAGGTGTGCCGGGATCTGTACGGACACTTGCAGCAGATGAAGCATGCAAGGGCAGGGAGCTGTGACTGCCTGTGTTTGCATGCCAGCAGGTGCTGTGTACATATACTGTCGCTGTAATGAGTGGGCGGGCCTGTCTCAGGTATGACCCCGCCTTCCATGTACAGGTGAGATGTGAAGCTTTTCAGCCATCTGACACCCCCAGCTGTAGAGGAACTCTAAATCCCAGCATGCCCTGTCCTCTTTCTCTCTGTTAGGAATAATAAGATCGAGCATGTCCTGCCCTACATCTTTTGGGCAACATTCACACTTGCGCGACTTGTCATGCGGCTTTGGGCACTAAAGTCGCATGACAAGTCGCAGCCCTATGACAGCCGTTCAAATATGTGCGGCTTAAAGGGGTTCCGTGCGACTTGAGTGCCATGGACTGCAATGTGAGCCCCCCGGTTCACACCGGAGCGGCTTTAAATTTTGCCATACTTCAGAGTGATTTCAAAGCCGCACATTAGTTGCGATTTGCACTGACGTTTTTTAATTCAAAAGAAGTCTATGCAAGTCGCAATGAAAACCGTAGCGCAGGAACCTTTTCACGGCGATATGAGCGATTCCATTGCCGGCTATTGGGGTGCGACTTGTCAAGTGCCTTGAAACTGTAAAAATTGCATGACAAGTCGCACCAGTGTGAACGGGGGGGGGGGCTAAGCCCCCAAAAGTCACATGAAAGTCACACCTGAATGTTATACATGCCACAGTTGTCCTTTACCATTGGTCTGACCTTCATGCGACTTGAATGACATAGACTGCAATGTTAGCCCTGATCCACAGCGGCGCGGCTTTGAAATCGCACTACTTCAGGGCGATTTCAAAGCCGCACATCGGTGCGATTTGCACTGCCAATTTTATTTAAAAGAATTCTATGCAAGTCACAATGAAATCAGTAAAAAGTTGCGACGATATGAGCGGTTTCATTGCCAGCAATGGGGGGGGGACTTGTCAAGCGATTTGGAACTGACAAGTCGCACCGGTGTGAACGGGGGGCTAAACCCTCAAAAGTCGCATGAAAGTCGCACCCGAATGTTATACATGTGACACTTGTCCATTATCATTGGTCAAAGGCGCATTCCAAGTCTCACCCTTCCATAGTTGCACTCCACGTGGCTCTATAGTCTTTGGTATCCTATGTAGTATTAGTGAGAATCTTAAAGCTGAACTCCGGGCACCAAAACTTTTTTTTTTTCCAATATATTCCCCAATGGCTACGAAGGATATAAATCCTCATGGTGTGTAACAAATGACTTTGCAAACCCAGATATTACCTTGTAAATGTAGCAGTGACATCATCAATGTGTTGTACACAGCCTGTGTGCAGAGTGTGCAGAGAGCGGAGGGGGCACAGAAGACTCCACCCAGGGCCGGGACAAGGGGTGGCATCATGTAAGGTTGGGGGGGGGGGGATTTGGGGAGGAGGGGAATTGTGTTGGGAGGGGTAATTTGGGAAGCAGCAGGGGGTAAGAATTGGAGGAAGAGATTTGGGTGGGAGTGGTGATTGGGATGGGGGATGGGAGAAGGGGAGGATGGGGGGGGGGGTAATTTATGCTAGTAAAGATGATTGGGAAGTATTAGTGCTAGGAAGGGTTTTTTTTTTTTTTTGGAGGGGGAATCGGGGGGAATTTTTGCTGGGAGAGGGGATTTGGAGTGGAGATGAGAGGATGTATTCTTGAAGGGGAGATTTCAGGGGTAGAAGATTTGTGCTCGGAGGGGTGATTTTCTTTTTTTGGGGGGGGGGATTTGTGTTGGGGGGCAAAAGTTTGTGCTGGAAAGGGGGATGTCAGCAGGAGGGGGATGTATGCTTAGGGCATAAGCATGCAGAATTGTGTTCAATTTTTTTGTGGGGGAGGGGGAACGTTTGCCGACATATTGCCCATGCATCTTGGGGGGGGGGGGGCAGTTGGGCATGTGCATGTTCACCCTGGGCTCCAGATGACTTTGTCCCGCACTGACTCCACCCACTACAGGCTGCCTCCAGAAAACTACAGGAGGGGGGTGGAGACAAGACCAATCCCCCTGCACAAGGAGAGACAGCAGAACTGTGGGAGGGGCCCAGAAGGCTCCACCCACTACAAGCTGCCTGCAGAAAACTACAGGAGGGGGCGGAGACAAGACCAGTCCCCCTGCACAAGGAGAGACAGCAGAACTGTGGGAGGGGCCCAGAAGGCTCCACCCACTACAGGCTGCCTGCAGAAAACTATAGGAGGGGGCGGAGACAAGACCAGTCCCCCTGCACAAGGAGAGAGAGCAGAGCTGTGGGAGGGGCCCAGAAGGCTCCACCCACTACAGGCTTCCTGCAGAAAACTACAGGAGGGGGCGGAGACAAGACCAATCCCCCTGCACAAGGAGAGACAGCAGAACTGTGGGAGGGGCCCAGAAGACTCCACCCACTACAGGCTGCCTGCAGAAAACTACAGGAGGGGGCGGAGACAAGACCAGTCACCCTGCACAAGGAGAGACAGCAGAGCTGTGGGAGGGGCCCAGAAGGCTCCACCCACTACAGGCTGCCTGCAGAAAATGACAGGAAGGGGGGCGGAGACAAGACCTCTCACCCTGCACAAGGAGTAGATGAGGTTAGACTTTATTGTGTCTCTGCTGAGCCTTCATCTGATCAGACTTCATCTGGATGCAGCCATTTTTAATAGTTATCAGCAGCTTCAAGGCATGGAGGAGTATATGACTAGGTTTCAATAAATGTGCCGGTGTCAGTTTCCACTGCTGATTGCTCTGCGATGCCGACATTAATATAAAAAGCAAAAGTGACTTCTGCAGCGTCTGAATCTGTTTTGTGATCTTGCTTTATAGGTAGCAGCTTTTCCTCTACTCCTTCCAGTTGGGATCTTATACTGGAGGCAGTGCTCGTTACTGGTGGTCCGTGTTAGTCCCATGGAGCACTGCCAAAGCCGGGACAAGTATTATTTGCTGATAAGGCGGTGTCACCTGGGAGTGGGACAGGGGCCAGAAACCGGTCCAGCCTCCGTAGGAGGAATGCTCATTCAAATACTGTGTCAATAAACAAGAAGGAAAGACTAACAGGTGACACATGAGCCTGGGTGGCCGGAGTGACAGCTTCACGTCTCACCGCTGCAGTGTTCCATCTTCGTCCACCAGACCGCCATCCAACCACCACTGCCATGAGTCTGTACAACAACCGCTATGGCACCACCAGGGGCTTCAGCAGCCGCTCCCATGGCTCTCTGTCTGGAAGACCCTCCATGTTCCGGGCCAGCACAGGCTACCAACCGGGGCTTCAAAGAGCCAGCAGTGGCCTTAACATTTCTCGAATGACCCCGGGGTCCAGCACCTTCCTGCTGTCCTCCCTGCCCAACCTGGAGGTGGACCCCAAACTGCACCAGATGAGGAACGAGGAGAAGGAGCAGATCAAAGGGCTCAACAATCAGTTTGTCAACTTCATAGACAAGGTAAGAACCCCGGGGTTATCCTCCTAATATGGGATTTGTGGGGGTGTTTTGGGTGGGGTATGTGGATTCTGGACTGGCAGCTTCTCCCATTTCTCCCCCGATTCCTTGATTTGGTAGATCTTAGATTGAAGTTCCACACCGGGAATACATTGTAACTTTGGTTGAAACCAAAGAAGAGTAGCACTGGGACCCAAGGGGCATCCTCTTACGATAGGAGTGGTGGTGGTGTTTTGGGTCAGGGTATCTGGGTTTCGGATTGGCAGTTCCTCCATACCAAAGAATTTCCACCATTTCCTTGGTTTGGTGGATCTTAGATTAAAGCTCCACAACAAAAAAAAAAATATCTGTGGAATTTCTCCCATTTTTTTTTGGTTTGGTGGATCTTAGATTGAAGCTCCCCACCGAGAATACTTTGTAACTTTGGTTGAAACCAAAGAAGAGTAGCATTGGGACCTGAGGGTCATCCTCTTACTATAGGAGTGTTGGTGGTATTTGGATGGGGTATCTGGGTTCCGGATTGACAGTTCTTCCATGCCAAAGAATTTCCGCCATTTCCTCGGTTTGGTGGATCTTAGTTTGAAGCACCACAACAAAAAAATATTGTAACTTTGGTTGAAACCAAACAGCAGTAGCACTGGGACCCTAGGGTTATCCTCTTAATATAGGTGGTGGTATCTGGATTGCTGACTGGACAGATCAAAGAGCTCAACAATCAGTTTGTCACAGACCGGGTAAGGGTGTTACGTTATATTGGAACTTTGGTTGAAACCAAAGAAGATTAGCACTGGGACCCGAGGCTCATCCTCTCAATATAGGATTGGTGGTGGTCTTTTGGATGGGGTATCTGGATACTGGGCTGGCAGCTTCTTCATGTCAAAGAATTTCCCACATTTCCTTGATTTGGTGGATCTTAGATTGAAGCTCCACACAGAGAATACATGATAAATTTGGTTGAAACCAAAGAGCAGTAGCACTGGGACCCAGAGGGTTATCCTCTGAATATACGGTAGTGTTGGTGGTGGTGTTTGGATGGGGTATCTGGATTCCTGACTGCAACAGATAAAAGGGCTCAACAATCAGTTTGTCAACTTTATAGACAGGGTAAGGGTTTATCATTTTTTTTTGGAACTTTGGTTGAAATCAAAGAAGATTAGTACTGGGACCCCAGGCTCATCCTCCTAATATAGGATTGGTAGTGGCAATTGGATGGGGTATCTGGATTCTTGACTGGCAGCTTCTCCATGCCAAACAATTTCCCCCGATTCCTTGGTTTGGTGGATCTTAGATTGAGGCTCCATACTGAAAAATGATTTGTCCTGATATAAATGTATTCCAATATGAATTAGGAGAAAGAGCCAACATGTTTCGGGGACCAAACACCGCTTCATCAAGGCATGAAGGTTTGGAACAATGCAATGAATAATTATTGAAATTATACAGTATTTTAACTCGGCAGGTGCAGACTCCATATTTTTTATCTTTATTATCTTTTCCATGGAATCCTAGGGTTCCTCCAGACATTGCTGAGGGTTCCTTGAGCAATTTCTGCCTCTCAGATAAGTTCTCCGCTGACACCACTGATCTTTTTAGATATCTGTAAGGGGGTAATGCTTCCCAATGACCACAAGTGTAAGGAGCATTCTTCCCATAGACCAGTGATATGCAATTAGCGGACCTCCAGCTGTTGCAGAACTACAAGTCCCATGAGGCATAGCAAGACTCTGACAGCCACAAGCATGACACCCAGAGGCAGAGGCGCGATGGGATTTGTAGTTTTGCAACAGCTGGAGGTCCGCTAATTGCTTATCCCTGCCATAGACCATCACACTAATGTATCATGAGTTGTAGATATAGTCATAGTAATATAGTCAGAAAGTTATTTCAAGGGTTCCTTCAACGCTAGCCAGAGAAGACTAGGCAACAGCTATGGAGCCACAGGTGGCTGGAGGCTGACTACAGCTACATCATTTTGGTAACAATTCCATTTTGTTAATATATTTGTATAAAAAAAAAAAGGGGGTATGTTTTTTTTTTTGCAGAGCGATTTGTCCTGTGAAGCTGCATGTACATTCACTCTGTACAAATGCGGGCAAAAAACAAATATTATTATGTTGTTTTCTCCCCAGGTTGAATGTTATTCATTCATTAAAGAGGAACTTCAGATTTTTTTGTTTCTTCAATTAAAAATCAGCAGCTACAAATACTGTGGATGATGACTTTTAAAAATCAGGTACTTATCAGTGCCTGGAATCCAGCGCTGTCTTCCCGCAACCGGTTCTTTTTACCGCTTCAGGTCACCAGTGCCGCCATCTTGGATATGGGAGCCGCCTGTGGCTTTCTGAGGAGCCACAGCCTGCTCTCCACTGCACATGTGTGAGCTTGCGTGGCGCTTTCCCAGATAGCAAGAATCACTTGCCACAAATTCGTGGCTGTGTTGAATTGTAAGTCTTGTTACAAAGTTGCACACTTGCAGAGATTTGGATGAGGCTGAGAGCAATAGAAGGAACTTTTTTGTGTTAAATTGATTGTAGAGGTTCTGTTTTTTTTTTTAATGTTATAAATAAACAAAAAAAGCAGCGCAATAAATTATAAGTGCATATAATCCCAGCAAATAACTGTTGTAAAGTGCAATAAAAAATCATCAAATATTATGAAGTGCAAACAACTAATTCATCAGATTGTAAAGTGCAAAGAGACAGATCATCAAAAAGTGCAGTTAATACAGTGCCTTGAAAAAGTATTCACACCCCTTGAAATTTTTCACATTTTGCCATGTTACAACCAAAAACATAAATGTATTTTATTGGATTTTATGTGACAGACCAACACAAAGTGGCACATAATTGTGAAGTGGAGGGAAAATGATAAATGGTTTTCCAAATCTTTCACAAATAAATATGTGAAAAGTGTGGCCTGGATTTGTATTCAGCCCCCTTTACTCTGATACCCCTAATTAAATCTAGTGGAACCAATTGCCTTCAGAAGTCACCTAATTAGCAAATAGAGTCCACCTGAGTGTAATTTAATCTCAGTATAAATACAGCTGTTCTGTGAAGCCCTCAGAGGTTTGTTAGAGAACCTTAGTGAACAAACGACACCATGAAGGCCAAGGAACACAACAGACAGGTCAGGGATAAAGTTGTGGAGAAGTTTAAAGTAGGGATAGGTAATAAAAAAAAAACCCAAGCTTTGAACATCTCACGGAGCTTTGTTAAATCCATCATCCGAAAATGGAAAGAGTATGGCGCAACTGCAAACCTACCAAGACATGGCCGTCCACCTAAACTGACCGGCCGGGCAAGGAGAGCATTCATCAGAGAAGAGCCAAGAGGCCCATGGTAACTCTGGAGGAGCTGCAGAGATCCACAGCTCAGGTGGGAGAATCTGTCCACAGGACAACTATTAGTCGTGTTCTCCACAAATCTGACCTTTATGGAAGAGTGACAAGAAGAAAGTCATTGGTGAAAGAAAGTCATAAGTTTGCAGTTTTCCAGAAGCCATGTGGGGGACACAGCAAACATGTGAAAGAAGGTGCTCTGGTCAGATGAGACCAAAATTGAACTTTTTGGCATAAAAGCAAAACGTTATGTGTGGTGGAAAACTAACACTGTACATCACCCTGAACACACCATCCCCACTGTGAAACATGGTGGTGGCAAAATCATGCTGTGGGGATGCTTTTCTTCAGCAGGGACATGGAAGCTGGTCAGAGTTGATGGGAAGATGAATGGAGCCAAATACAGGACAATCTTAGAAGAAAACCTGTTAGAGTCTGCAAAAGACTTGAGACTGGGGCAGAGGTTCACCTTCCAGCAGGACAACGACCCGAAACATACAGCCAGAGCTACAATGGAATGGTTTAGATCAAAGCATATTCATGTGTTAGAATGGCCCAGTCACAGTCCAGACCTAAATCACATTGAGAATCTGTGGCAAGACTTGAAAATTGCTGTTCACAGACGCTCTCCATCCAATCTGACAGAGCTTGAGATATTTTACGAAGAAGAATGGGCAAAAATGTTCCTCTCTAGATGTGCAAAGCTGGTAGAGACATCCCCAAAAAGACTTGCAGCTGTAATTGCAGTGAAAGGAGGTTCTACAAAGTATTGACTCCGGGGGGCGCCATACAAATGTACCCCCCACACTTTTCACATATTTATTTGTAAAAAATTTGGAAAATCATTTATCTTTTTCCTTCCACTTCACAATTATGTGCCACTTTGTGTTGGTCTATCACATAAAAGTCAATACGCAGCGCTAGAAACGAAATAGAAATAGAAAATAAAAATGCAGTCCATAACGTATGTTAAAAGGAGGAGATGAGAGCCCTGCACCAGCTTCAGTGTGAGATTACAGCACACCACAATGTTAGTCTAATCTCCTTACCAGAAGAAAGACATATATCAAGGATCTATACAACATCTCCAGCATTGGGCAACAGATGGACGGCTCCACAACATAATGCAATCAGTGAACAGGACTCCACATAAGTATATCCAGCAATTGCGCTCCACTTAGCCTGCTCCCCCGATCACAAGGAATAAGCCAGTATGATAAACATAAAGAGGCGCATAGTGGAGTACGTTCAAAGCAATAAAGACATTTATTTAGGCTGTACTTACAATTGTAGATAAAAACGAGCATCAATATAAAACATTCAAAAGGTGCCACGGCTCATAGCGTACTTGTGTCTCCAGAAACCTGGCTAACGCGTTTCGTCCAATAGGGCATCGTCAGAGGCATGGCCTACTGAAACAAGCACGTACCTTTATATGTAAAAAACGGATCCTTCGGTAACCGAAAATCAACGTCCGGAAATGATTGATATTCATCAATGTGTTCCAATGGCCGGAAGTGAAACATGCACATCAAGACTTATTACATCCAGAAGTGAGCGGCCAGAACCAAACAGTCTCCCGAATGCGCTCCACCAACCGGATACAATTCACATAAGCATAAGAAGGAAAGAGTTAGCGCATTACCACCCTACAGGACAATAAGGTTTCTAATGAAATAAAAATGAAATAAAAAAAAATAACTACGTAAAAAATATCTCAACTTGCATCCTCCAACATGCAGGTGACATTCATGCATGAAAAATGACAAAAGAAACTATTATCTGAATCAAATATCCAGCAGGTGAAAATGCCTCCACCCTGTGGACAAAAAACATAACACATTACACCATACAGTTCAATATGATATATATATATATATATATATATATATATATATATATATATATATATATATATATATATATATATATATATATATATAAAAACAAAAGGGAAAAACAATTAAAGAACAAAAAAATAAATAAGCTTTTCCAGTAACCAAAAATGGATACAGAGCAAACAGGTTTTTAGCTATTATTGATGAAGCAGTTCACGTCCCAATCATTGAGTCCAAAGGGGACATAACATTTTAAATCGTAAATCCAATGGGTCTCCATTCTAGAGCAAAAGGACCCCTCCAGTGGGATGTGAACCTCTGTCTATAGCAATGAACGTAGTACCCATTGGAATTTTATCATGGCACTCCAAGTAATGTTTGGAGACACTATGTTTTGGAAATCCCATTCTAATGTTGGCTACATTCTCCTTAATCCTGACTTCCATGGCTCTAACAGTGCGACCCACGTATTGTAGGCCATAGGGACAAATGAGCATATATGCAACATTTTGGGAGGAGCAAGTGATGAATGTGTCAATGTCATAAGTCCTGGAGGAGACCACTGACTTGAACTGTCAAATCCGTCTATCCCAAATTTGATTTAGACAACATACGGTACATTTGCGACATGGGAAATACCCTTTAACCACTTCAGCCCCGGAAGGTTTTACCCCTTTCATGACCAGGCCATTTTTTGCGATTCGGCATTGCGTTACTTTAACTGACAACTGCGTGGTCGTGCGACATTGTACCCAAATAAAATTGATGTCCTTTTTTTCCCATAAATAGAGCTTTCTTTTGGTGGTATTTGATCACCTCTGCGGTTTTTATTTTTTTGCGCTAGAATCAAAAAAAACCGACAATTTCAAAAAATACACAATATTTTTTTACTTTCAGCTATAAAACACATCCAATTAAAAAAATGTAAAAAAACAAATTTCTTAATCAATTTAGGCCAATATGTATTTTGCTACATATTTTTGGTAAAAAAAAATCCCAATAAGTGTATATAACCCAATAAGCATATAAACTATGAGATATTTTTTTTGCATTTTTATTTATTTATTTATTTTTTTAAATAACAAAAATATCATACTTACCTCCACTGTGCAGTTCGTTTTACACAGAGTGGCCCCCGAACCTCGTCTTCTGGGGTCCCCCGGCGGCGCCTGCGGCTCCTCCCTGCATTGGTAAACCCCCTGGAAGAAGCGCTCTCCCCGGGGGTTACCTTGCGGGAGCACGCCTGAGTCCAACATTTGCGTGCATAGACACAGAATGTTGGCCTCGCCCCCCCCCCCCCCGGCGTTTGCATCATTGGATTTGATTGACAGCAGCAGGAGCCAATGGCTGCGCTGCTATCAATCTATCCAATCAAGAGTCGGGAACCCCGGGCAGAGAAGGTGAGTGCGTCTCTGCCGAGGGAACGAACGGGCTCAGGTGGGTAAAACGGGGGGGGGGGGGCACTCACTAACTGCCACTGACATAACCAGTGACACTAATACAGTGATAAGTGCTAATAATATGCACTGTCACTGTACTAATGACACTGGACGGGAAGGGGGTTAACATCTAGGGCGATCAACGGGTTAACCGCGTGCCGCACAAGTGTTAATGTGTGCGATATATGCTGCTTTTACTAACAAATCTTTTTGTTTCTTATCCCTGCTATGGGATAAAAAGGGATAAAAAACAGAGAGAACGTTCCCTCTATACAGAGCTCTGTGTTGAATGGGACACAGCCGATCAGCAGGTCCTGGATGTGAATCATTGCCAGGGACCCGCTGACAGACTCCCGCTGTGAACAATCACAGTAGGTGTTGGAGGGGGTACGCACCCTAAACCCATAAGCAGCGACGTACCAGTATGACGCTTTGCCTGCAGGTTTCGTCCACCTCCAATGTACTCGGTCCGGAAGGTGTATGCAGAGAATGCCTTACTGTAAAGAACACTTAACCCTTACAACCACTTTAAGAATAAATACTTGAATAGGATTTTTTATTTTATTTTTTAGGTAAGTGTCCCTTTTTGTAGAACACCAAATCCCTCGGCCCAGGTTCGCTTTCTTCCTGCCCAGCATGGCAGTCACACCAATATTTCGCCCTTAACAAACTCGTCTGATTCATGTTTACTTTGTAGAAGTTTAATTAAAGTCGCAGTTTATTTTCCCAGCCTGGCGCTGAGCTCCTGGCGGACCTGAGAACACGTCTTGTTGTATGAACCCGTGTGACCCGACAACCGCAGGAGAGGGATTGGCAGGGCTCTGGGCAGAGGGATAATGGTGGGTAAAGGGCGGTAGGAGCCCAGGCAAATAATGGAGCGATCGTATTTCATTATCTGACCATTGTGATCAGCGCTCTCAGTAAACACAGCAGGCGTAATCCCCAGCCATGGAACCTCCCTGCTTGTGTGCCCATCCAAATATTATCCAAGCCGTGCCAACTCCTCACTGACCTGGGCACCACGCCCCCCCCCCCCCCGCCCTGCTTTGGTTTTGTAGACTGATATAATCTCTGTGTATATTTGTATTTTATCGCTAAAGAAACCCCTGAGGGCTCTGTGCCCACAGCAGAAGACTTTTTTCAGAATTATCTGATAAGAAAAAAGTCAGTCTACCTGATAAGAGTTATTATATAATATATATAGGAGAAATTTTGTTTTTGTATTTTCCAAAATGTTGCTGAAAATCAGAAGATTTTGGTTAATATGTTAATTTTTTTTTTAGTTATTTTTACAGTGTTGATCCTATTTTTTATAATGTTCTTTTTTTTTTTTTTTTTTTACAAAGCTTGCAACAATTTCAATATTTTTGTTATGGTACACTCAACTCTTTATTTCTTTTCTGCAATTTTGACACCATGCTTTTTAAATTATTTTTTTATTTATGTATTTTTAAAAATGATTTTTTAAAATATGTGTCTTATCTTTTTTTATACGGCGTTCACCTTTCTTTTTCTTTTACAAGCCTTCCATATTCTTGTTTTTGTAGAACTACAGATTAGCCACTAAAAGGAAGCTTTCAATTGCTCAGTGCAATTACTTGTGTGCAAAGCAGAATGAGAATGTATCTTTTTTATACGGCTTTCACTTTTTTTTTTTTTTTTAACAAGGCTTCCATATTTTTATTTTTGTACAATCGCAGATTAGCCACTAGAGGGAGCTCTCAGTGGCTCAGTAATTACGTGTGTGCAAATCAGAAAGAGAATGCTCCAAAAAAAAAAAAAAAAAAAAGGAAGTTTAGAAGTTTTTATTTCTCTGAAATTTTGCTGAAATTCAGGATATTTGCCATTTTGACGCCATGATTTTTAAATTATTTTTTTATTTATGTTTTTTTTTTTAAAAAAAAAATGATTTTTTAATCAAATACATTTGTATTGGAATTTTTCATATAATAATCCACATTTCATGGCAATTATGTCATCAAATGATTATAAACAATTCACAAATAGTAATAGACAATTTACATTGCACTCATCAGCGTTTAACTCATGTGTAACAGGAGATTTTTAAATGATGTTTTAAAAATATATACAGTATCTTATTTTTTTTATATGGCTTTCACCTTTCTTGTTTTTTTTTTTTTTTTACAAGCCTTCTATATTCTTGTTTTTTGTACAATTACAGATTAGCCACTAGAGGGAGCTTTTAATGGCTCTGTGCAATTACTTGCGTACAAAGCAGGAAGAGAATGCGCCAAAAAACAGGAAGTTTAGAAGTTTTTCTTTCTCTGAAATGTTGACTCCATGCTTTTTAAATATTTTTTTTTAATTTATTTTTGAATCATTTTAAAATATGTATCTTATTTTTTTATATAGCTTTCACATTTTTTTTTTTTTACAAGACTTCCATATTCATATTTTTGTACATTTGCAGATTAGCCTCTAGTGGGAGCCCTCAATGGCTCTGTGCAATTACTTGTGTGCAAATCTGAGAATGACTAAAAAAAAAAAAAAAAAGGAAGTTTAGACATTTTTATGTCTCTGAAATGTTGCTGAGATTCAGACGTGAAATTTTGCCATTTTGACACCATTCTTTTTTTAAAATTATTTATGTTTTTTTTTTTTTTTTTTATATCTATGTCTTATTTGTTATATGGCTTTCACTTTTTATTTTTTTTTTACAAGGCTTACACTTTCATATTCTTGTTATTTATTTTAATGAAAGTTTGCCATTTTTGTGCCAGGCTTCTTTTTTTTTTTTTTATAATTTTTTAAAATATGTATCATATTTTTATATTGCTTTTATTTTTTTTTTAAACAGCTTACACTTCCATATTTTTTTTTTGTATATTTGCTGAATAGCCACTAGAGGGAGCTCTCAGTGGCTCAGTGCAATTACTTGTGTGCAACCACTGGATAATGTTGCAAAGCCCCCGGAAGCTGAGCCTAAGTATGCAGCTGCCCCATAGACGTATTTAAAGGATATGATAGATAAAAGGTTCTATTGTTTCTGACCTATGCTTCTGAAAATGTTTGTTACCTGGCTGTCACCCTCTGCCTTTTAATAGATCGAACCACTGTTTTTTCTTCTATAAATATGCTTGGACATGTAGTTCTTCAACTAGCGGGCTTCAAAATGAGCCTACAAAGTAAAACCCGGGTCCTAAGATAAACAGAGAGGCTGTATAACAGCCAGGCGAATGGTATTGCTGGAACCCAGCAGTGGGAAGCCTATCTACTTCTCTAATGAAGTTACAACCATTCACTTTAACAAAAAAAAAAGGAGCATGCAGTGCCATCTAGTGGACACAAATGTTTCTGACATTCTGATATAAAGTTTAAAAAAAGTTTTTCTTCTCTTTCACCTGTTGATTATTTGACTGATCTTGAATGCTGGGCATTGCCATGTAATGATGGGGGCACCGCTCTCTGCAGTATTCTCCTTATGAGTTTGGGTTGGGGGTGGAGCCATGACACTGTGGGCTCACAGGAAGCGAGTTGAGTGCTGCTGGACGTCATTCAACTCAAAAAAAGACAAGCAGCGCCCAGCTGGTGAGTCTGCGGGGGGGGGGACAGCTCCGGAAATCAGGTGAGTATAACAGCAGCCACAGCTGCTTATTCATTAATTTATTTTTTATATGTTGGTTGGCAACATTTAAAGGACAATTATTAGCAAAGGTATGTAGGCATAGGACCCCCTGCCACACTCCCTTAACCACTTCAGCCCAGAAGGATTTTTACCCCCCTTAATGAACAAGCCATTTTTTTTTTTGCGATACGCCACTGTGTCGCTTTAACTGACAATTGCGCAATGTTGTACCCAAATGAAATTGATGTCGTTTTTTTCTCACAAATAGAGCTTTCTTTTGGTGGTATTTGATCACCTCTGCATTTTTTATTTTTTGCGCTATAAATAAAAAAGACCGACAACTTTCTGCTATAAAACATATCTGAAAAAAAAAAAAAAAAAAAAAAAGGTAAAAAAAAAAAAAACGAATTTCTTCATCATAGGCCAATATGTATTCTGCTACATATTTTTGGTATAAAAAAATTGCAATAAGCGTATATTGATTGGTTTGCGCAAAAGCTAATGCGTCTACAAAATGGGGATAGATTTATGCACTTTTTCTTTTTTTTAATGTTTTTACTGGTAATGGCTGTGATCTGCAATTTTTAGCAGGACTGCGACATTGCGGCAGACAAATCTGACCCCAAGTGACAGTTTTTGGGGACCAGTAACACCAATACAGTGATCAGAGCTAAAAAAAAAAAATGCACTGATCAATGTATAAATGTCACTGGTAGGGAAGGGATTAACACTAGGGGGCGATCAAGGGGTTAAGTGTGTTCCATGGGAGTGTTCTAAGGGGGGGATGGGCTCACTGGGGGACAACACAGAGATCGCTGTTCCTGATCACTAGGGACAGCAGATCTCCATGTTGTCCCCTTACAGAACGGGGATCCGCCTTGTTTACATAGGAAGATCCCCTGTTCTGCCTCTCTGTGCAGCGATCGCCGGCAGACATCGAGTCTGCCGGGCCTGCGCGTGCGTGCTCCCGCGGCGCGCGCCCGCGGTATCTGTTTCACGCAATAGAGCCGCCCTGCCGCAGTATATGTGCGATGGTCGGTCTTAAAGTGGTTAAAGGAGAATTATAAAAAAAAAAATAAAAATTAATAGTTAAACCTTCAAGTGCTTTTTTTTTTACCGCTACTATTCCTTTATATTGGCTTTTGAAATTTACAAATGCAGCAATTTAGAAATTAGATGAAAGGTTTCGCATCGGGAAACAATTTTTGAAAGATAAAAAATACATTTGATATACAGCGATATGGATCAGACCAAAATGAGGGACAAATGAGGAGGGAAGAGGGACAGGGGGACATTGCTCCAAATCAGGGGCAGTTAGCATAAGCATACAGTATTTGTAAAAAAATGTTCTTGGCACCATCTAGTGGAGAATTTTTACATTGCACTGTAAAACTAGGGGACTTGGAGATGCAGTTGAATAAATCTGAATACTCTCCATGATACTATTTTTTTTAATTACACTAAAGTTACATTTTCAGGACAAGCTTTCCAACATCTACCCTCTTGTTCTCGGTCCTAGCAATAATAACAATCATAGTAATAATAATAATTTTTATATTGTTAAGCGCTGCGTAAACTGTTGGCGTTATATAAATCCTGTAAAATAATAATAATAATAATACACGCAGGTTTAGTGCAAATATAAAAAAGTATCACAGACAGTACTCACTTGTATTATAGCAAATAAAGCAGAGCTTCACTCTCTCCTTTTGCTGCTAGCATTAGTAAATAGATAGGAGAGTATATCCTATTTCCTTTTTTTTTTACTTTCTTATAATTTTTTCTTCCAGTTACTTCCTGTTTTTTTGCCTAGGCAAATGATGTCATACATCCCAGGAGTCTTCTGGAGGGGGGAGGGGGGGGGATTCCCAGCTAAGAACACCCTCCTGCCTGTGTTCCGTCAGATTAGGCGACCCGTGAAAATCATGCAACGGAAGTGACATTCCATCTTGGTACACCCGCACCCGTCCACACCAAGCCTACAGTCTGAAGTCGCCAAGCGGACATCTTTTTTTTTTTACACCCGCCGAAATCTTGCATTTCACACTTATTTTTACCAGTAAACTGAGAGCTTCTGTCGTGAAAATTCAGTATTTAGAAATCCGTGACACTGTTTTGATGTTTCATTTTTAAAAGCAGCGTTCTTCTGTCAGATTATCAAACCTGTGAGATCGGCAGGCTTGCCGCTGCTTTTTTTTTTTTTTTTTTTTAGAAATTCAACATCAAAACAGTGTCACGGGTATCTAAATACTATACTAAATACAATCCCCTTTTCCGATTGTTTGGGGCCTCTGGAAAAAACCTTGTCCGGAGAAGAAAAGGTGAACAAAGGTTACGGATATCTAAATACTAAATTTAGTTTAGTTCCGCCGAAATTTTTATTTTTTTTTTAAAGTCAGCAGCTACAAATACTGCAGCTGCTGACTTTTAAAATAAGGACACTTACCTGTCCCAGGGCGACCCACGATGCCGGCACCCGAGGCCGAACCGTCGGATGCTGCTACCGCCATCTTTGGTAAGGGAATCAGGAAGTGAAGCCTTGCGGCCAGGACCGCCTCTTACAGTTGATTCAGCTGCGGGATCGGGGGCACCACCAGTGCGGAGCTTGCTCAGGAATGGCAGCAGTCAGGTGTGAGGACATCGGCACGCACAGTGAGGAGAAGACTTTTGGAGGACGTCCTGGTGTCCAGAAGGGCAGCAAAAAAGCCACTTTTCTCCATGAAAAACATCGGGACAGACTGATATTCTGGGAAAGGGATTGGACTGCTGAGGACTGGGGTAAAGTAATTTTCTGATGAATCTCCTTTCTGATTCTTTGGGGCCTCTGGGTCCGGAGAAGAAAAGATGAGCGCTACCATCAGTCCTGTGTCATGCCAACAGTAAAGCCTCCTGAGACCATTCATGTGTGGGGTTACTTCTCAGCCAAGGGAGTGGGCTCACTCACAATTTTGCCTAAGGACACAGCCATGAATAAAGAATGGTACAAAGACATCCTCCGAGAGCAACTTCTCCCAACCATCCAAGAACAGTTTGGTGGAGTACAATGGCTTTTCCAGCATGATGGAGCACCTTGCCATGAGGCAAAAGTGATAACTAAGTGGCTTGGGGAACAAAACATCGAAATTTTGGGTCCATGGCCAGGAAACTTCCCGGATATTAATCCCATTGAGAACTTGTGGTCAATCCTCAAGAGGCGGGTGAACAAAAAACCTCCCACAAATTCTGACAAACTCCAAGCATTGATTATGCAGGAATGGGGGGGGGGCGGCCATCAGTCAGGATGTGGCCCAGAAGTTGATGGACAGCGTGCCGGGGGGAAGTGTAGAGGTTTTGAAAAAGAAGGGTCAACACTGCAAATATTGACTCTTTGCATAAACTTCATGTCATTGTCAATAAAAGCCTTTGACATTTATGAAATGCTTGCATTTATACTTCAGTATACCATAATAACATCTGACCAAAAGATCTAAAAACTAGACATGTGCAATTCGTTTAGTTCCGAATAAGTTTTTTAACGAATTTTGACCAATTCGTTAATTTCAAAAATTTCCGAATTTTTCAATTTCCGAAATCACAAATTTCCGAATTTTCGAATTTCCAAATTCCGAATTTCCAAATTTTCGAATTTCGAATTTCCAAATTTCCGGATTTTCGGAATTCAAAAATTCGGAAATTCAAAAATCGAAAATCCGAAAATCTGAAAAAAAGAAAGAAAATAAGTAAAATTCAAAATAATAACTGACTATTAATTTATAAGTATTGGAATTCTGTTTCAAATTTGGCTGTTTGGGAACGTAACGAGTATGAATTTATCCATTTCTTATTTCAGATAATTCGTAACTTCAGATAAATTTGCATTTGTTTCGTTCGCTAACAGACAAATTTGAAAGGAAATTCCAATACCTAGAATTTAATAGTCAGTTATTATTTCAAATTTTACTGATTTTCTTTCTTTCTTTCAGGTTTTCGAATTTTAGGATTTTTTAATTTTTGAATTTCCGAATTTCGAATTTTGGGATTTCCGAATTTTCAAATTTCCGAATTTTCGAATTCCGAATTTCTGGATTTTCTGAATTCGGAAATTCGAAAATTCCAAAATTCGAAAATCGGAACATTCGAAAATCTGAAAAAAAGAAGGAAAATCTGTAAAATTCGAAATAATAAAGTTCAGAAAATTCGGAAATTCAGAATTCGGATATTTGAAAATTTGGAAATTCGGAAATCGGAAATTCAGAAATCTGAAAATTCGGAAATTTGGAAATTTGAAAATCCGAATTTTTGGATTTCCAAATTTCCGAATTTTAGAATTTCTGAATTTCCGAAAAAAGCAAGTAAACTAATGAAAGAAAACGAACACATTTTTTGTCAGTGCACACATCTACTAAAAACACTGAAGCAGCAGACTTTGTAAAAAATTAATATTTGTGTCGCTCTCAAAAAACTTTTGGCCCGGGCTGCAGTAACTGATATCTGCTTATTGCTAGGTACGGGAGCTGGAGAGACAGAACAAGATCCTGAAGACCCAGCTGAAGCTGCTGAAGGAGAAGGACAGCTACAAGTCCAACATCGACCAGATCACATCGGGGTCCGGCAACCAGCTGAAGCAGCAGATAGACGCACTGCTGCATGAGAAGGACAAGCTGCAGGCCGAGCTCCAGAACATGCAGGCTGTGGTGGAGGAGCTGAAAAGCCGGTAACTGATTATCCTGATTATCTCCGGTGCTGTATACGCCACACATGTGGGACTCTGTAGTCACATGGGCTGCTCAGATGTGATAGGGGAGGAAATGCTCAGCATAGAAACTCACTGAGCATGTGCAGAGCCTCGGCTGCACAGATGAATGAGTAGGAAGCGCACAGAGGTTTCCTGCTCATTCACAAACTGAAGCATAGTAAACACAGTTTACTATGCTTCAGTGACGAATGGACACAGGAGTGATTGGTACCAATTGCTCACTGTTCATTCAGGAATAGAAGAAACCAATCAATTACATATTTACTGGCCTCTTCCAGCTAGAAACACCCCCGCCCCCCAGTGTGCCCGCAGCAGCTGCAGGCAGGAGAGGAGAGAAGGGAAGCCGGTAGCGTTGTGGAGGAAAGGGCGCATGTGCTTGGACCAATCCCCCTGCAGTGCAGCTGGAGGGAGAAAAAGGAGGAGAAGCTGGCAGTGTTGCAGGGGGGGAGGCAGATCCGTGTCTGCAATAAGACAGCCGGACCTCCTGCTCAGCAGGGCCCGAGCCCCCCCTTTTGAACTGAATAGAAAAAAAACACAATAGTATAGAAAAAAACTGAATAGAATAGAATTAATATAACCATTTCCTATTCTAATCTATTCTTTTCTATTCTATTCAAATTCAAATTGATTCTATTTGAATTTTGGGAAATGGTTATATTCTTTCTATACTATTCTATTCTGTTATATTGTTTTTTTTTTATTCCATTTTCTATTCTATTATAGTCTATTCAATTCAGTTCAATTCTTTTCTATTCTATTAATTTCCTATTCTATTTGAAATTCGAATTTCAGAAGATGGTTATATTCTTTCTATGTCATTCTATTCTATTTGTTTCTATTATATTCTAGTCAAATCTGTTGTTTTTTTTTCTATTCTATTTTGTTCTGTTTTACTCTACCAGCTTCTATTCTTTTATTTTCTGTTATATTCTTTTCTATTCTATTCCTTTATTTTCTATTCTATTTTATTTTCTATGGAAATTGGAAAAGTTTTCAAATTCGAAAACTATTTGAATTTGAAGAGTATTCGAAAATAACTATTCGAATTAGAATTCCGTCCCAATTTTTTTTTTTGTTATTTCGGATTCGTTCAAATTTGGAACTATTGTAATTTGGAAATTCGGATACATCCGATATTCCGAAAAAACGAAAATTCGACAAAAAACCCCCCAAAAAATCATTGATTTGAGCTGCATAAAGGAGTGTCTATTATATTTGTGCTCTGTGACATCACAGTACAGCACAGTGACTGTGCCCCTCCCTCTGCTGACTGACGCTCTTTATTTATTTTTTTTGCAGATATGAGGATGAAATTAACAGAAGGAACCATTTAGAAAATGATTTTGTATTAACAAAGAAGGTTTGTATTGTCCTGTATTCTCCATCTTTGTGTGGGGCGCTCCGTGTGATCATTGCTGCCTCTCAGCGCTCAGCTCCTCGGCTCAATTCCCTCCGAGAGTCTCTATAACATTCGTATCTTCTACAATGATACTGATTGGATACTCAGCTTCTGCCCCACCCGGCCCTTACAGCGGTGGGGGGGGGGGGGGGGGGGGGGGGCCCGAACTGTTCAGGACAAGGGGCCACATTGTATGATTTACAAATATTCACAGGTTGAAGAAAAAAAATCAGTTTTATAAATGAATGAATACATTTTACTTGTTTTTCTTTAAATAACGTGATGTGGTTTACCACAACGGAGAAAAAAACTTCAGTAAAACAAAGTAAAGAAATTACAAATAAAAGTGAGCCCATCAGAGTCCCCCCCTTACATCAGAGTCCTCCTTACATCAGAGTCCCCATCAGAGTCCCCCCTTACATCGGGGTCCCCATCAGAGTCCCCCTTACATTGGGGTCCCCATCAGAGTCCCCCCCTTACATCAGGGTCCCCATCAGAGTCCCCCCTTACATTAGGGTCCCCTCTTACATCAGGGTCCCATTCAGAGTCCCCCCTTACATCAGGGTCCCCATCAGAGTCCCCCCTTACATCGAGGTCCCCATCAGAGTCCCCCCATACATCAGGGTCCCCATCAGAGTCCCCCCTTACATTGGGGTCCCCATCAGAGTCCCCCCTTACATCAGGGTCCCCATCAGAGTCCCCCCACACATCAGTGTCCCTATCAGAGTCCCCCCTTACATCGGGGTCCCCATCAGAGTCCCCCCTTACATCAGGGTCCCAATCAGAGTCCCCTCTTACATCAGGGTCCCAATCAGAGTCCCCCCTTACAACAGGGTCCCCATCAGAGTCCCCCCTTACATCAGGGTCCCCATCAGAGTCCCCCCTTACAACAGGGTCCCAATCAGAGTCCCCTCTTACATCGGGGTCCCAATCAGAGTCCTCCCTTACATCGGGGTCCCCATCAGAGTCCCCCCTTACATCAGGGTCCCAATCAGAGTCCCCTCTTACATCGGGGTCCCAATCAGAGTCCCCCTTACAACAGGGTCCCCATCAGAGTCCTCCCTTACATCAGTGTCCCCATCAGAGTCCCCTCTTACATCGGGGTCCCCATCAGAGTCCCCCCTTACAACAAGGTCCCCATCAGAGTCCTCCCATACATCAGGGTCCCCATCAGAGTCCCCCCTTACATCAGGGTGCCCATCAGAGTCCCCCCTTACATCAGAGTCCCCCCTTACATCGGGGTCCCCATCAGAGCCCCCCCTTACATCAGGGTCCCCATCAGAGACCCCCCCATACATAAGGGTCCCCATCAGAGTCCTCCCATACATCAGGGTCCCCATTATTATTGTAATACAGGATTTATATAGCGCCAACAGTTTACGTAGCGCTTTACAACATGAGGGCAGACAGTACAAATACAATACACTTTAATACAGTAGGAATCAGAGGGCCCTGCTCCTTAGAGCTTACAATCTAAGAGATCCCCAATCCCCATCAGAACCCCCCTTACATCAGAGTCCTCCTTACATCAGGGTCCCCATCAGAGTCCCCCCATACATACATCAGGGTCCCCATCAGAGTCCCCCCTTATATCAGAGTCCTACTTATATCAGGGTCCCCATCAGAGTCTCCCCTTACATCAGAGTCCTTCTTACATTAGGGTGTCCACCAGAGTTCCCCTTACATCAGAGATTCCATTAGAGTCCCCCCTTACATTAGAGGGCTGGATAAAAATCTCGCCGTTGACCATAGTTTGGAGACCCCCGCTTTTAGACTGTCAGCTCTTTTGATCACTGGGACTAATGTGGTTCTGTAGACTCTGTATTATTGTGTAGGGAACGGGATGAATTCTCTCTCTGTGTCTGGCAGGATCTCGATGACACTTACCTGAACAAGGTGGACAACGAGTCCAAGCTGGACAGTCTGACCGATGAAATTGAGTATCTAAAGCAGGTCTATAAGGAGGTAACGGAATCTCTCTTCTGATTGGTCGCTCTTGCTTGCCGGACTGTTTTTCATTTTCGCTTATGTATAAAAAAAAAAAAACTTTAGATTTTATTTTGAAGATATATTTCTTCATTTGAGCGATAATTTGGAACGCTGAACGGGGCAAACGTTTAAAAAATAAAAAAATTCATAAAAAAGAGCTGCCAAAGGATTTGTATTTCTATTTATCCAGTCCTGAGATTTACACAGCTCTGCCTCACAGTTCAGGCTAGCTGAGGGGGGGGACCTGATCTTTTTTTAGGTTCAGTTTTGTTTCAATTTTTTCAGCTAAACTCCCCACCATCACTGGGTAACAGGATGGCGAAAAGGAGAAACAGCAGATTGTTGAGCCCTATGTCACTCTGCTGTCTCCTCCTATCAGCATGCCCTTTGCACTGCAGCATGCCTAACTGTCTCCTGGTGCTGCTTCTCCATCCTCCTGTCTGAGCTCGGCTGTACATACTGAATGGTAGCCTGTAAGTGGCTGATGCCAGGTCAGAGTAAGGTACTTACATGGCTTGGAATTTAAAAATGTAATGATGTATTAATGATTACAGAGCTGCATTACATTGTATCTTTTATATCGGTCTGGAGTTCAGCCTAAAATGTGACCATCCTATAATTACCAGCCAATCCCGTATCTCTTTATATCACTAAAACTTGCTGGATAAACATTTTGGTCACAGCTAATTTTACCATTCATAGGTCCTAGTTCACACTCGCAGTTGGGGGTGCTAAAAACAGGTGGCTGGGCGGGTTTTTTTTTTTGCCCCCACTTAAACTGCAAAGGCAGTCATTTGGGGGGTATACACTAGACATGTGCACTCGCAAAAGATTAGTTTGTTTTCATTTCATTCGTTTTTCTGCTTTTGACGGAAATTCGAAAATTTGAATTTCCAAAATTTCGAATTTCGGAATTTTCGAATTTCAGAATTTTCGAGTTCCCGAATTTTCGAATTCTGAATTTCCAAATTTTTGAATTCTCTTTAGAACCATAGGGCAAAAAATCCCAACAGAGGTTCCAGTCCTGGGAGGAGCTCCTCCTGCTGGCTGGCAATGTTTCAGACTTTCATAACTGATCAAAAATAAAATTTTAACTTAATAGAAAACATATACAGAAACACAATACGATGCTATCAATCTGACTTGACTTTTTTTTTTTTAGGAAATAAACGAGCTCCAGTCCCAGGTGCACAATGACAAGGTGACCGTGGAGCTGGACAATAACCGAGACCTGGAAATGAAGCACGTCATGGATGAAGTCCGGGCCCAGTACCAGACCATGGCGGAGAAGAGCCGCCAAGAGGCCGAGCACTGGTACAAAAGCAAGGTACCACAACCATATGACTTCCATATGACCATATGACCTCCATATGACCTCCATATGACTTGCACATGACCATATGACCTCCATATGACCTCCATATGACCATATGACCTCCATATGACCTCCATATGACCTGCACATGACCATATGACCTCCATATGACCACCATATGACCTCCATATGACCACCATATGACCTCCATATGACCTCCTTATGACCTCCATATGACCTCCATATGACCTCCATATGACCTCCACCACCCCACCGGTCCTGGCTTTAGAAATGTACCACTACCCTCCGAAGAAGCCACTGTAATTAACCGTTTTTTCCCCAAGATTCGCGGAGAGGCAGCCAGGCACACAGCAACAATTCTCTCACTCCGGCTCATCAATCAGTCTAGGGGACGTCTTTTTTTTTAAATAATTGTTCTTGCTGAAGAACCTGGAAGGGTGTGTAGGGTGTGGGGTGAGATGGGATGCTCAAGAACTACTAAATAAAGACCTCCCTGAACAGTCTCTATGTAAGAAGAAAGGAAGATCCTGCTGTTCTAAAGCTCACACTATTTATATCCCTCTCCAGCCACCTACTGGGCACACCGTCCCCAGGGATTGGCTGAAGCACAATAAATACCCAGGTTGCTCATTTGCCTTGATCAACCTCCTATGTTCCTGAAGCTCTAGAAAGCAGGGGAGAGCAATCAAACCTGCAGCCTGTGATATCCAGAACAGCCCAATAGCTTCTACCTTGATGACAGAGGAGCCAAAAAGAAATACCGTATATTTACCTACCATCCTAGCAACTTATCTAGGAGGTTGCTACAGAAAATGTATAATAATCCACATTTACAGTGCCTTGAAAAAGTATTCACACCCCTTGAAATTTTCTAAATTTCGTCAGGTTTCAACCAAAAACATACATTTATTTTATTGGGATTTTATGTGATAGACCAACACAAAGTGGCACATAATTGTGAAGTGGAAGAAAAATGATAAATGTTGATGAAATGATAATGATAAATGATAAATTTGTATGGTGCCCCCCCGGAGTCAATACTTTGTAGAACCTCCTTTCTCTTCAATTACAGCTGCAAGTCTTTTTGGGGATGTCTCTACCAGCTTTGCACATCTAGAGAGGACATTTTTGCCCATTCTTCTTTGCAAAATATCTCAAGCTCTGTCAGATTGGATGGAGAGCGTCTGTGAGCAGCAATTTTCAAGTCTCGCCACAGATTCTCAATTGGATTTAGGTCTGGACTTTGACTGGGTCATTCTAACATATGAATATGCTTTGATCTAAACCATTCCATTGTAGCTCTGGCTGGATGTTTAGGGTCGTTGTCCTGCTGGAAGGTGAACCTCCGCCCCAGTCTCAAGTCTTTTGCAGACTCTAACAGGTTTTCTTCTAAGATTGTCCTGTATTTGGCTCCATCCATCTTCCCATCAACTCTGACCAGCTTCCCTGTCCCTGCTGAAGAAAAGCATCCCCACAACATGATACTGCCACCACCATGTTTCACAGTGGGGATGGTGTGTTCAGGATGATGTGCAGTGTTAGTTTTCCGCCACACATAGCGTTTTGCTTTTAGTCCAAAAAGTTCATTTTTAGTCTCATCTGACCAGAGCACCTTCTTCCACATGTTTGCTGTCTCCCCCACATGGCTTCTCACAAACTTCAAACTGGACTTCTTATGGTTTTCTTTCACCAATGTCTTTCTTCTTGTCACTCTTCCATAAAGGTCAGATTTGTGGAGAACACGACTAATAGTTGTCCTGTGGACAGATTCTCCCACCTGAGCTGTGGATCTCTGCAGCTCCTCCAGAGTTACCATGGACCTCTTGGCTCTTCTCTGATGAATGCTCTCCTTGCTCGGCCGGTCAGTTTAGGTGGACGGCCATGTCTTGGTAGGTTTGCAGTTGTCCATACTCTTTCCATTTTCGGATGATGGATTGAACAGAGCTCCGTGAGATGTTCAAAGCTTGGGATATTTTTTTATAACCTAACTCTGCTTTAAACTTCTCCACACCTTTATCCCTGACCAGTCTGGTGTGTTCCTTGGCCTTCATGATGCTGTTTTTTCACTAAGGTTCTCTAACAAACCTCTGAGGGCTTCACAAAACAGCTGTATTTATACTGAGATTAAATTACACACAGGTGGACTCTATTTACTAATTAGGTGACTTCTGAAGGCAATTGGTTCCACTAGATTTTAGTTAGGTGTATCAGAGTAAAGGGGGCTGAATACAAATGTACCCCACACTTTTCAGATATTTATTTGTAAAAAATGTTGTAAACCATTTATCATTTTCCTTCCACTTCACAATTATGAGCCACTTTGTGTTGGTCTATCACATAAAATCCCAATAAAATACATTTACATTTGGTTGTACCTTGATAAAATGTGGAAAATTTCAAGGGGTATGAATACTTTATCAAGGCCCTGTACAGCAAGCACCACTATGTCAATACAAAGAAATATCGAGTAAAGAAGTGAGGAGAGGACGAGTGCCAGAGATAAGAGTGGGCTTTTCTTTTGCCCCTTTAAATTAGTCGTCATGTTAGGTGCAGCTCTTCCTGCAATAGTCACCTTTCCTGGGATGTTATTCAAGTTAAAAAAAAAGAAATCTATCTAATTTGACCGATATGTCCCACAAAGTCATTCAGTTCAGTCATGGAGGGTGTCATGGACTGACCTCTGGAGAAGGATACCCCCTAGTAGACATGCGTAATTCGTTTAGTTACGGATCAAAATTCAGACAACATTTACGTTATTCAGAGATTCGGATGTATTCGAATTTCCGAATCACAATAGCAAAAAAATTTCAACGAATCCGAAATAATTGATAAGAAACTAAATAACGTAACAAAATAAGGGATTTGAAAAATTGAATTGAATTTGAAAAGCTTTCATTATTCAGAGATTTGGGTGTATCCGAATTTCAGAATCACAATAGCAACGAATTTCAACGAATCCAAAATAAATTATAACGTAATGAAATAACAAATAAAAAAAAAAAATGAATTTGAAAATTTTTTATTACTCGGAGATTCGGTTGTATCCAAATTTCCGAATCCCAATAGTAATGAATTTCAATTTGAAAAACGAATTTGATTTAGAAAAACTCAAAAATGAATTAGAAAAATTGAATTTGAAAATCTTTGATTATTCAGAGATTTGGGTGTACCCGAATTTCTGAATCACAATAGCAATGAATTTCAACTAAACCAAAATAAATTATAACGTAATGAAACAAATAACAAATAAATTAACAAATAATAATAACAAATAAAATAAATAAATAAATAATTGAATTTGAATATTTTTTATTATTTGGAGATTCAGAATTTCCGAATCCCAATAGTAACGAATTTCAATTTGAAAAACGAATTTGAATTCGAAAAACTCAAAAATGAATTTGAAAAGTTTTTGTTATTCACAGATTGGGATGTATCCCAATTTCCGAACCCTAATAGTAATAAATTTCAATGAATCCAAAATAAATTATAACATAACAAAATAACATATTTGAAAAAGTTGAAAAAAGAATTCGAAAAATTGAATTTGAAAATCTTTCATTATTCAGAGATTTGGGTGTATCCGAATTTCCGAATCACAATAGCAATGAATTTCAACTAATCCAAAATAAATTAAAACGCAATAAAATAACAAATTAAAAAAAAATAAAAATAAATGAATTTGAATATTTTTCATTATTTGGAGATTCGGTTGTATCCGAATTTCCGAATCCCAATAGTAACGAATTTCAATTTGAAAAACCAATTTGAATTTAAAAAACTCAAAAATGAATTTGAAAAGTTTTTGTCATTCAGAGATTGGGATGTATCCGAATTTCCGAATCCTAATAGAAATAAATTTCCATGAATCCAAAATAAATTATAACATAACGAAATAACATATTTGAAAAAGTTGAAAAATGAATTCGAAAAATTCCGAAACAAATTTTTAAATGAATTCAAAATGGAAACTTATTGCAATAAGTATAGTAACGTATAAAAGCGAAATAAGATGATTAGAATAGAAGTAATATAGCTACCTTCTGAAAATTCTAATTGATTTGAAAATAACGAATATACTAACCGAATCCAAATATACAAAACCAATTCTGAAAACGAATCACTCTAACATAACGAATATATCGAAACTTTATTAACTTAACGAACAAATCTGAAACTAAACACATTTTTCTGTCGTACGGATCTCTACCCCCTATAAAAAGCCCAAGAAAACGCAGGTTCTCTTCTCGGGGTGTCCTCCTGGGTGTCCCTTAAAATCCTTGATAAACCTTGTATTTTTACTGCAAGGTCCCCTTTAAGAAAGGAAGGTCCGGTGTAGTTTGGTATGTAGTCTGTAATTGATTTTTTGTTTGGTTTTGTAGATTGAGGACATGATGAATCAGTCTAAACGCACCAATGACGAGCTGAAGGCATTGAAGAACGAACTATCAGATATACATCGCACGATGCAACGCGTCAACAGCGACAACGAGGCCCTGAAGAATCAGGTATATATACACTCTAAAGTCTATATATATATATATATATATATATATATATATATATATATATATATATATATATATATATATAGACTTTAGAGTGTCTAATTAGATCCTGGATGCAGAAGTCTACTTTCTTCCAACACAACTAAACTGACCGCACAAAAACGCAGAGGGGTCGCACAGTGTGAATGGCATCATTGAAAAAATCAGTATATGCATTGAGAGACATTTAGTATTATCCTCCAAATGCATATAAACGGTAGACGTGCACTGTCAACAAAAATTCATTAGTTTTCATTTTTGTTTCATTCGCTTTTCTTTTTTATTTTCATTTTTCGGGTCATTCGTTATGATCGAAATTCGTAAATTCGAAAATCCAAAAATAAGAAAGAAAATCTGAAAATTCGAAATAATAACTAACTAATAAAAACTAACTATGAAATGATAGGTATTGGAATTTCCTTTCAAATTTGGCTGTTAGTTAACTTAACGAATACGAATTTATCCGAAGTTACGAAATATCAGTGGCGGCTGGTGCTCAAAATTTTTGGGGGGCACGCAAAAAAACAGAAAAATACTGAAACCCCCCTCCCCGATCAATTGCAGCCTCACTGTGCCCATCAAATGCAGCCACTGTGCTCATCAATTGCAGCCATTGTGCCCATCATATGCAGACACTGTGCCCATCATATGCAGCCATTGTGCCCATCATATGCAGAAAATTGTGCCCATCATATGCAGCCACTGTGCCCATCATATGCAGCCACTTGAGCCCATCAGATGCAGCCATTGTGCCCATCAAACGCAGGCACTGTGCCCATTAAATGCAGCCATTTGTGTCCATCATATGCAGCCACTTGTGCCCATCAAATGCAGCCACTTGTGCCCATCAAATGCAGCCACTTGTGCCCGCCATATGCAGCCATTGTGCCCATCAAATGCAGCCACTTGTGCCCTTCAAATGCAGCCACTTGTGCCCAGTATATGCAGCCACTTGTGCCCATCATATGCAGCCACTTGTGCCCATCATATGCAGCCATTGTACCCATCAAATGCAGCCACTTGTGCCCATCAAATGCAGCCATTTGTGCCCAGTATATGCAGCCACTTGTGCCCATCATATGCAGCCACTGTGCCCACCGACTCCCCCACTCGCAGGGCTCGCGGCTCTGGCAGCAACCCCAACCCCCCGCGCGCGACTCTGACAGACGGCCCCCCTGGCATTTACCGCCAGGCAGCAGCTCCTCTCATTGCACCAGAGCGGCGGCGACCTCCGCACCAGCGTGTGTCTCCTCCGCTCCTCCTCATAAGTGCCAGGCATCCAATAGGGTGGCCTGGCGCTTTGGCCAATCAGGAAACAGGTCTGACGCCCTGCCTCCTGATTGGTGGAGAGGAAGGTTAGTGTGAAAATAGCAAAAATTAATTGGCTATCGTCACACAATTGGGTGGGATCAGGGCGCACTCTCTGCGCCCCGAGCCCACCCTATTTTGAAGCGTATTAGAGCCTCTGGCTCTAATCAGGTGCTTCAAAAAGTACCATCCCCTCCCGCCCCAGCCATAGGAATCCATGCGTCCGGCGTCCTGAAAGGGGCCGGGCGCATGGATGGGGGGGCGGCGCTCGTGTGTCCACAGTGCACGGGCCACTACTGCGAATTATCCAAAATAACGAATGCCGCATCTAAACAAATGGAATGGAATGAATTAATAATAAATAATAATGAAAAGTTTTTAATATTATTATTATTGTTATTTATCATTATTAATTTTTTACGTTCCATTCGTTTAGATACAGTTATTTCGGATAATTCGTAACTTCGGATAAATTCGTATTCGTTACATTCACTATCAGCCAAATTTGAAAGGAAATTCCAATACCTATAATATAATAGTAATAGTTAAGTTATTATTACTTAGTTATTATTTAAAATGTTCAAATTTTTCGAATTTTCATATTTTTGAATTTATGAATTTTTAAATATTCAAATTTACGAATATTCGGAAAAATTTGTTAAACGGGTTTTCATTAATTCGGATATTTCCAAATTAACTAATTTGTTGAAAATTTGTTAAAAAACTAATTCAGAACCAAACAAATTGCACATGTCTAATAAACGGTTTACCGGTGCCAGTGTGAATGAGGACCTATGTAGCCCTAACACAGTGGCTCTCAACCACTGGGCCATGTCCCCTGCTGAGCCACAGCCTCCCCTCTCCCAGGCATTCAGCCAGCTGCAGACCCCTTAATTTCCCACATTACCTCCCAGATCCCAAAGTGCCCCCAACCTCCCATAATTGACCACAGTGCCCCCAGGCTCCCTGAGAGTTCTCAGCCCCCATAGTGCCCCCCAACCTCAAAGAGTGGCCCACAGGGTCCTCAGGACCCCTGACAGCCCTCAGCCCTTACAGTGTCCCCCAACCTCCTGTAGTGTCCTATAGTGCCCCCTGAGAGCCCCCACAGTGCTCCCCACCCTGCTGCAGCGCTTCTGCCCTCCATAGTGCCCCAACCTCCCATAGTGGCCCACAGTGCCCTCAGGACTCCTTTCAGCCTTTAGCCCTTACAGTGCCCCCCCAACCTCCTGTAGTGTCCTATAGTGCCCCCTGAGAGCCCCCACAGTGCTCCCCACCCTGCTGCAGCGCTTCTGCCCTCCATAGTGCCCCCAACCTCCCATAGTGGCCCACAGTGCCCTCAGGACTCCTTTCAGCCCTTAGCCCTTACAGTGCCCCCCCCCAACCTCCTGTAGTGTCTTATAGTGCCCCCTGAGAGCCTTAAGCCCCCACAGTGCTCCCCTCCCTGCTGCACACCTCCAACAGTGTCCCAAAGTACCCAAAACCTCCCTCGTGCTCCCCAGCCTCCTCCAGAAATCAGAGTCCCCTAACCCACTCTACAGCCCCCATCCACACCACAACATCACCGAGCCCCATCCATTCCCATAAACGTGAGTATAAACGTTATCCTTTACTGTTGGGGCATGGAAGGTTTTGGAAGAACTTACCAGTAGACATGTGCAATTCGATAAGTTCCGAATTCGTTTTTTTAATGAATTTTGACAAATTTGTTAATTCCAAAATTTCCTAATTTCCGAATATCTGAATTTCAGAAGTTTGGAAGTTTCGTAAATGCGAAATTTGGAAAATTCGAAATTCGGAAGTTCGGAAATTCGAAATTTCTGAAATTCGAAAATTCGAAATTAGGAAATTCAAAAATTCTGAAATTCGAAATTTCGGAAATTGGAAAATTCTAAAATTTGGAAATTTGAAAATGCGAAAATAAGAAAGTAAGAATCAGAAAATTCAAAAGAATGAAAAGCCTAAAATTCAATAACCCAAAAATCTGAAATAATAACTAACTAATAATAACTATTAAATTATAGGTATTGGAATTTCCTTTCAAATTTGGCTGTTAGTGAACGTAACAAGTTTGAATTTATCTGAAGTTACGAATTATCTGAAATAACGGATGCCGTATCTAAATGAATGGAATGTAAAGATCCAATAATAATAAATAACAACAATAATAATAATAATAAAACATTATTATTATTATTTATTATTAATTTGTTCCATTCCATTTGTTTAGATGCGGCATTCGTTATTTCGGATAATTCGTTACTTCAGATAAATTTGTATTAGTTACGTTCACAAACAGACAAATTTGAAAGGAAATTCCAATGCCTATCATTTAATAGTTAATAATTATTAGTTAGCTATTATTTCAAATTTTACTAATTTTCTTTCTTTTTTTCCAGATTTTCGAATTTTCGGATTTTCGAATTTCCAAATTGTCGAATTCAGAAAATTCAAAATTTCGGAATTCGGAAATTTGAAAATTCGGTTATTTGAAAATTCGGAATTCGGAAATTCGGAAATGTGAAAATCAGAATTTTCGAATTTCCGAAAAAAGCAAAAAAACAAATGAAACGAAAACAAAAACTAACAATTTTTGTCAGTGCACATGTCTACTTACCAGGCCCTGTTCTCAAATAGATTGGGAACCATTATTCTAACACTTCCTTTTTCTAGAGTGACAACGCTGCCCAGGTACAGTTGTCAACCTAGAACAGGAAGTGAATTAGGATGGCAGGATTGCCAAGTTTAAGCAAAAGGAAAAAAATGTGAAAAAAGAAAACTAATGCAGCCACCACAACCGAGGACCAGTAAGTCTACTATCGACTACTAATACTATAGATTTTTTTGTTCTTGGGTTTAGGGACACTCTAGTACTCAGTATACAGCAGTCTATACAATGGACTACAAAAGATCTGATTTTTGTGTCTTCTTCCTGATCTTCTCCTTCCAGCGTGCAAATCTAGAGCACTCCATCTCCCTGGCCGAGGACCACGGCGAGCAGGCCATCCAGAACGCCAAGTCCCACGCTCAGGACCTGGAAGAGGCTCTGAGAAAGGCGAAGCAGGACATGGCCCGCAAGGCGCGGGAGTACCAGGACCTGATGAACACCAAGCTGGCCCTGGACATCGAAATCGCCACCTACCGCAAATTGCTGGAGGGGGAGGAGACCAGGTGAGCCAACGCTGCAAATCAAGGCGTTTTCCCAAATACCGACTTGTGATCCTGAAAATGTCAGTTCACTATTGCTTTATGCGGTATTTACCGCATAAATGCAAAAATGCTTGGTAAATCCTATAGGAGGATAAGTCTGCTGTTTGTTTCTCATAGCAAGTTATTGCAAACAAAGTGGTCAATGTATAAAAAATTGTTGTGCGAATGTGTTAATCAATCGCACAAGGAATCTTCATCGTAATTTCCGTAAATAAATTACTTTTATTTCCTAGCAGCGCCATCTAGTGGCAGTAATATACTTTTTTTTTTTCTTATTGCGGTATATCAGGAAAAATACGGCATCCTTACCACTAGATGGTGCTGATGATCCTAGGAAAAAAATTAAATATTACTATTATAAATAAAAAGTCTCTCTGTTCTGCCATGTCCCTCTTCTGCAGTTCAGCGCTTTAAGAAAACAGGAAGCTTACGTGAATTTTTTTACTGTGTCAATACACATTTTTGTGTTTATAAATAAATTAAATCCGTTAAATACATTCCAGGGGCATAAAAAAAAGCCTTACAGTTTGCGTTCTTTAGAAAGCAGCCACAGCCTGGGTGAAAAAAAAAGTCTGTCCCCTGCCAGCATGCTGCAGAAAGGACCCCTTGCCTCTCTGCGTAAAAAGCAATGGTCTTTCTGCATAGGTCCTATATCAACTGCTTAGCCCAGTCAGTAAAGCTCATACTGCCTGCTGATTGGAGAGCTGTAGCTTTGACTCAGCAGAGGGGGAGTGTTGGACCTCTGCAGAGAGAGAGAGAGAGGCCGCTGCTTCCACTTAAAGAACAAGGGTCCTTCTCTGCAGCATGATTGTAGGCCAGTGTGAGCTGCAGTAAATCCGCCAACCTAAGGGGGGCACTGTGTTGTTCAGGCGGAGGACTAAATGTCTCCTGCTCTCCATCAATGAAGCAAAAGTATGGAGGGGGTCCTAGGTTTTAAAGATGGCCTTTCTCGTTATGTGCAGGTGGGAGGCAGAGTATACATGTCTATTTGTTTAACCAGCATGCATTTGTTCCCTGCAGACTGAACAACCACCCTTCAAATACCCAAAATACCCAAAATACCCAAAATAGCACTATAGACAAGTTGGGTAAGTACAGAACCTCTGAATATTAAACTTAATATAAAGTTATATATATATATATATATATATATATATATATATATATATATATATATATATATATATATATATACATATACACACCTTTTTATTATGGTCTTTTCCAGTACAATCTATTCTTTCCTTCCATGCAGCCAGGTCTTTGTTTCTATCACCGCCCTCCACTCTATAAAACCACATTTCCCTGAAAAGAGTGACCCCTTTTTTTTTAAACTGAATTTGTAGCACTTGGTGGGTCTGAACTCCGCCCCCTGAGGGATGTCATACTTGATGGGACAGAACTCCGCCCCCTGAGAGATTTCACACTTTGTGGGTCAGAACGCCGCCCCTGAGAGATTTCACACTTTGTGGGTCAGAACTCCGCCCCCCTGAGAAATTTCAAACTTGGTGGGTCAGAACTCCGCCCCCCTGAGAGATTTCACACTTGGTGGGTCAGAACTCCGCCCCCCTGAGAGATTTCACACTTGGTGGGTCAGAACTCCACCCCCTGAGAGATTTCACACTTGGTGGGTCAGAACTCCGCTCCCTGAGAGATTTCACACTTGGTGGATCAGAACTCCGCTCCCTGAGAGATTTCACACTTGGTGGGTCATAACTCCGCCCCCTGAGAGATTTCATACTTGGTGGGTCATAACTCCGCCCCCTGAGAGATTTCATACTTGGTGGGTCAGAACTATGCCCCCCTGAGAGATTTCACACTTGGTGGATCAGAACTCTGCTCCTAAGAGATTTCACACTTGGTGGGTCAGAACTCTGGCCCCTAAGAGATTTCACACTTGGTGGGTCATAACTCCGCTCCTAAGAGATTTCACACTTGGTGGGTCAGAACTCTGGCCCCTAAGAGATTTCACACTTGGTGGGTCATAACTCCGCTCCTGAGAGATTTCACACTTGGTGGGTCAGAACTCCGCTCCCTGAGAGATTTCACACTTGGTGGGTCAGAACTCCGCCCCTGAGAGATTTCACACTTGGTGGGTCAGAACTCCGCCCCCCTAAGAGATTTCACACTTGGTGGGTCAGAACTCCGCTCCCTGAGAGATTTCACACTTGGTGGGTCCGAACTCCGGCCCCTGAGAGATTTCACACTTGGTGGGTCAGAACTCCGCCCCCTAAGAGATTTCACACTTGGTGGGTCATAACTCCGCTCCTGAGAGATTTCACACTTGGTGGGTCAGAACTCCGCCCCCTAAGAGATTTCACACTTGGGTCATAACTCCGCCCCTGAGAGATTTCACACTTGGTGGGTCAGAACTCCGCCCCCCTGAGAGATTTCACACTTGGTGGGTCAGAACTCCGCCCCCGAGAGATGTCACACTTGGTGGGTCAGAACTCCACCCCCTGAGAGATTTCACACTTGGTGGGTCAGAACTCCGCCCCCTGAGAGATTTCACACTTGGTGGGTCAGAACTCCGCCCCTGAGAGATTTCACCTTTCCCCATTACAGGTCAATTAGAAGTCTTTCTGATCAGTTGGTCTTCCCTCCCCTACAGCCACAGATCTGGATGTAGACAATAAAGTCCTCACTGTGGATCACACACATTTCTACAGACTATTATTTTTTTAACAGTCAACTTGTGATCCCAAAAGTGATGCCAAATGTGTCAGTATTTGTTACTCTAATCGGGTTTCCAGGTCCTGTTCACACAAAGTTCTGTTTATTAGGGCTTTTTATTTCTGGGCGTAAGCTGTTGTATTTGTCTTTCAGTTGGTTATGGGTGAGGTTTATTAAAGGGATTTATAAAGATTTATAGAGGTCATGCTCACCTAAAACCAATATACAGAAAGGTGCGGGACACATAAAATCTGAATTCAGTCCCTAAACAAATAACCTAAGAACATTAGACATGTGCATTATTTACTTACATATGTATTAAAAGGCTGGTCCACCCTTAAGTTACCTCTCGGTTATAGGTGGAGTCTAGCAGCAAGGTCCTTCTGCCAGCTGCCTGGATTCTTGAGTTATCGGGACCACCTTCAGGGCATTCCCATTTCTCATGCAGCAGCTGATCTGTCACCTCTATTCCCAAAGACCAGCAGGCAGGCTGGTACATGTAGTTCCTTAACCTTAACTTGCAGGGCTTTGCTGTTACCTGTTATCCCACAGGACTTGTGATGAAGATTAGTGATCACCTGCTGCTGATTTGTTTAGCTTCAAGACCAGCCCAGTCAGGGCATCTCCCTTTCTATTTAGGCTGGGCTCATTCACTCAAGCAGTGCCTGAGAAACAGCGGGTATTCCTGGAGGCAGGTCCTCCAATGGTTCCGTGTGTCCCTGGCTTTCCTAGAAGATTCTGCTTCATCCCAAGATTCCTAGAGTTCCTTGCGTTCCAAGAAGATTCTAAATGTGACCCTAAGATTCCTATTGAGCCTGGCTTTCTGAGAGATTCCAAGTGACCCTAAATTCCTAGAGTCCCTGGCTTTCCTAGAGATGCCAAGTGACCTTAAGAATCCTAGTGTCCCTGGCTTTCCTAGAGATCCCAAGTGACTTTAAGATTCCTAATGTCCCTGGCTTTCCAAGAGTGATCCCGAGATTCCTAGTGATTTCTATGGCTTTCCGAGAGATTCTTAGTGACACCAAGATGTCCCTGGCTTTCCAAGAGTGATCCCGAGATTCCTAGAGATTTCTATGGCTTTCCGAGAGATTCTTAGTGACACCAAGATTCCTAGTGTCCCTGGCTTTCCAAGAAGACTCTGAGCGATTCCAGGTGTCCCTAGCTTTTAAGGATATTCCAAGTGAACCCAAGGTTTCTAGTGTCTCCACCTTTTCTGGAGATTCTGAGTGATTCTAACATTCCTAGTGTCCCTGGCTTTTCAAGTGATTCCGATTCCTGAGTGACCTCAAGGTTCCTAGAATCCCTGGATTTCTGAGAGATTTCAAGTGACCTCAAGATTCCTGGTGTATCTGGCTTTCTGTGATATTCTGAGTGACCCCAGGATTACTAAGGTCCCTGGCTTTCTAGAGTCTCCAAATGACCTCAAGTTTCCTAGTGTCCCTGGCTTTCCAAGAAGATTCAGAGTGACCCCAAGGTTCCCAGAGTCCCGGGCTTTCTGAGAGATTCCAAGTGACCCAGAGATTCCTAGTGTCCCTGGCTTTCCAAGCGATTCAGAGTGACTGCATGGTTCATACAGTCTGTTGCTTTCTGAGAGACTCCAAATGACCTAAAATTTCCTAGTGTTCCTGGCTTTCCAAGAAGATTCTGAGTGACCCCAAGATTCCTAGTGTCCCCGGCTTTCTGAGAGATTCCAAGTGACTTTAAGATTCATAGTGTCCCTGGCATTCTGAGGGTTTTCAAGTGACGCCAAGATTCCTAGTGTCCCTGGATTTCCAAGAGATTCTGATTCCTAGTGACCCCAAGGTTCCTAGAGTCTCTGGCTTTCTGAGAGATTCCAAGTGACCCCAAGATTCCTAGGGTACCCAGTTTTCTGAGAGACTCTAAGTGACCTCAAGATTCCTAGGGTCCCTGGCTATTCTGTCTCCTGCCATCTGTACTCTGCACCCACAAGTGGTTTCCACATCTTCAGCTGGGCATACCTGGGGGCCATCCCCACCTTGAGGGGCCCCTGGTGAAGAAGAAGGCTGGGACTTAGACTCTGCACCCTGAGGAACCTCAAGTTGGCCTTCTACTATCAGGCTGCTATGATAGTGAGCCCTTGTATAAGGCCAACTCAGGGTTTCCCGGGGCACGGAGTCTAGGCCTGATCCTGCTTCTTCACCAGAGCCCCTGATGTTGAGAATGGACTTGCAGCAGACTGGAACCAGGTCGTGGCTCCCAGGTACGTCCAGCTGAATATGCAGGGGCCGCTTGCAGGTGCAGAATACAGAAGGCAGGAGACCTAAGAGCCAGGGACACTAGGAATCTTGAGGTCACTTGAAGTCCAGATGGCAGAAAACAAAAAAGGCTATGGGAAACAAGCCAAGATCAGGGCATGTGTCAGGCAGGCAAAAATGGTAGAGAAAGCCGGGGACGGTACATGGGAAGTCAGACACAGAATACAAGTAATATGCGGTAAAGGAGCACAGAGAAACTAGGAAGTTGCTCAGGCAACGCGGGCTGCACAGAGCATGTCTATACATAGAGAAGCTGTCAGGGAGGCAGATCTGGAAGTGATAGAAGGGAAAGGGATGTAGCGCCACAGTAGAACAGGCCACGCCCATAGGTGAACACAGAAGCCAGCAGCACATGTGAGTGGAAGCACCGGTCCAGCAGAACCACTGCAACAAGGAGGCAAAAACTTCACAAGCAGGAATCTGCAGGTTAAACCATGACACCACTAATGTATGAGGGCACTTCTCCTCTGAACAAAAGTGTAAGGGGGCACTTCTTCCTCTACCAACAATATGGGATGAAACTTTACCCTTGACCCCCAATGTAAGAGAACACTTGAATTTTCATTGTCTGCCTTTATTATCATGATTTCGTTATTACTGAAAATTATTTTGTCATACAGAAAAGCCCTTGGTATCAAATATGCTAATTACACTACATGCTTTATTCTCTTATTTATTCTTTTTATATCAGTTTTACTCTTCAAGATAATGTATTGTGGGCTGTAGGGGCTTAAAGGTAAACTCTGGACTAAATTTGTATTAATTTAACATGTCCTATATCTAGTATTAAAACAGCAGCTCAGGCCACAATAATAAACATTCGATCCAGAGCTGCCCCTCTCCAGTTCCTTTTCTCCACCACAAGATGTCCTCAGTCTTCCAAGCTGAATGACGCCCAGCAAAACTGAGCACAGTACTGTAGGTTTAAGGCGTCAGGGCCCTGTCCCTTTAAGGGGGTGTCACCACCACATTGCCTGTGGGTGCAGAGGGGCGGGGGGGGGGAGCGCTGATGTCATCAGTAAGGACTGTGCTGGTCTCACCAATATTAAATATATCTTAGCACAAAACACGTGAACAAATATTATATGTGATACATCAAAAATGATTAAATAATTAATACATGTAAACTAATTTTCCTTAACTAATTTTTCCAACTGAAAAATGTTAATAATCGTGTATTCAATGAATAAACAGTCCCATTGATCCTCTGTACCAATTGATCATCCGAATCCCACATGCAGAAATTCACATCCGTGACTGGAAATAACTTTTCACCAATTTGTGCGATACCACCACCTTCTAGAATGGACACTCACCAGAAACAAGTAAAAAATGTGCCTTTGGTTTATACTGGGTTAACCACTCCACTCTATGTCTGAAGATTCACAAATTGGTTGCCAACGATTATTCCTTATATCTCCACATTAATCTTGATGCCTCATGGAAAGCAGACAACCATCATTGCGCAACATGTGTAAAATTTATTTAAGACAATAAAATAGGCACATAGATGTACACTCACAAAAAAAAAGTGCCTTTGGACCGGCACTAAGTCTTTCCAGCAGTTCGTTTCAGGGCTAGCTAGCGCCGTTTCCCTGTCCCGAGATCGGCGTGCAATTAAAGCCTCGATCTGGTGCGGGCTGGGGCAGGAAGTGACGCCGGTGTGTACCCAGAAGCCTCTACGCGTTTCGCATCCAACCATGCGTCTTCAGGAAGCTTCTTAAGATTTCTACTTGTTTCTGGTGAGTGTCCATTCTAGAAGGTGGTGGTATCGCACGAATTGGTGAAAAGTTATTTCCAGTCACGGATGTGAATTTGTGCACGTGGGATTCGGATGATCAATTGGTACAGAGGATCAATGGGACTGCTTATTCATTGAATACACGATTAATTAATATTGTTCAGTTATCACTATGTTGGGCTAAGAAAAATTAGTTTACATGTATTAATTATTTAATGATTTTTGATGTATCACATGTAATATTTGTTCACGTGTTTTGTGGTAAGATATATTCAATATTGGTGAGATCAGCGCAGTTACACTTTTTATTGTAACATTTCTTTGCCCAGAATTTTGATGGGGGATCCATGACTGCAGCAGACTTAACATTCAATTTAAAGACACAGTTATATATATATATGTATATATCTATAGATATCTATATATATATATAGATATATATCTATATATATATATAGATATATCTATATATATATAGATATATCTATATATATATATCTATATATATAGATATATCTATATAGATATATATCTATATCTATATCTATATCTATATATATATATATATATATATATATATAGATATATATATATATATATATATATCTATATATATATATATCTATATATATATATATATATATAGATAGATATATCTATCTATCTATATATATATATATCTATATATATAGATATATATATATATATATATTGCGCCAGTGACACATTTTTTCCAACATCAGTAAGGACTGCCCAGCCTAAGAATTCAGAAGATATAATTATAAAAACAAAAAATTCAAAAAATATAACCAGAAAGCAATGGGGTGGGGGTCATTTAAAAGGGGTTGGGAGCACAGAATCAGGGATACATGTTATCCACAGGAGAAAAGTAATAATGTAATAACCAGTTTGCTATTAACCAAAAAAAACCAAAAAAAAAATCAAAACTATTAGAAGGCAATGAGGGGAAATTACTAAGACTGGAGCAGCCAGAATCTGGCGTGGCCGTGCATTATAACCAATCAGCTTCCAGCTTTCATTTTCAAACCTTAACTGAACAAGCTGAAGATGGAAGCTGATTGGTTAGTATGAACCGCTGCTCCAGATTCTGTGTTCCCGGGTTTTAGTAAATCGCCCTCAATGTGTTTTTTTGGCAGATGGAAGAAGGCAAATGGCCGAGAGCAGAGATAGCAGGAAAAGTCCTGGATATGAGAACGGTTACATTGTTACAGTGTTGTATATTGTGATCTTGATTCTTTTCCTACTCTCTTTTATCTCTGAAAACTTTCACAAAGTGGGAATGGAGCTTTAAAGACATCACATTGGTCTTTGGGCGATCGAACCTGATTGTACGATCGACCTGATTGTATGATTTATCTTTCCTTTTTCTCGATGTGTCTGACCAATCATTGCCCAAACTTGTGTCTGCAGCCAATCTCCTGAACTTTGACATGAAATCCTCTCCTCCGCCCCGCAAACCATCGGCCAACCCAAAGAAAATCGTTCTCGTTAAGACCATCGAGACCACCGATGGCAAGAAATTGTCCGAAGCCAGTCACTATTCGCAGGAGTGAACCAGACCGGGGCTGTCTTGTCTGCTGATGCTAAGGGGGGGGGGGTAAAATGTTGATTCCTGCTCTGACGACTAATGCAAAGGGGTAAACGCTGCCATCTGCCATACCGATCAACTGGGGGGCTCCTCTTTTCTGTCCTCCTCCAGGAACATGAGAGCTGTTGCCAAAAGCAATGCAGACCCTTTACTTTTTTATATTGAAATAATTCCCATTAACAGTTTTCAATTGACGTTTAATATCTGTAAACTGCAAATAAACCATATGAGAAAAAGTCCTTCGCTATGTCTCCTTTTGTTCTTTTTGTTTTTAACCACTTCAATACCGGACACTTTCTCACCCTTCCTGCCCAGGCCAATTTTCAGCTTTCATTGCTGTCATACTTTGAATGACAATTACTCAGTCATGCAACACTGTACCCAAATGCATGTTTTATCCTTATTTTTTTTTTTAACAGATAGAGCTTTCTTTTGGTCATATTTAATCACTACTGGGTTTAAAAAAAATGTATGCTATATAAATGAGAAAATACAGAAAGAAATGGGGGAAAAACATCTTTTTTTTTCATAGTATCTGTTATAAAATTAGGCAAATAAATATTTTTTTTCTTTTTATAAGTTTTGGCCAAAACATAACCCAAATCAATGTGTATTTTTTAGTCTGTGTGAAAGTTATAGAGTCTACAACATATACAATATATATATATATATATATATATATATATATATATATATATATACTATATTGTCAAAAGTATTGGGACACCTGCCTTTCCCTGCACATGAACTTTAATGGCATCCCAGTCTTAGTCCATAGGGTTCAATATTGAGTTGGTCCACCCTACAAGGTTTAGGAGTGTGTCTATGGGAATGTTTGACCATTCTTCCAGAAGAAAGAGAAAAGCCAGTGTAGCACCAATATTTAAAAAGGGCCCAAAATACATCCCTGGGAATTACAGACCAGTTAGCCTAACATCAATAGTATGTAAACTCTTGGAGGGGATGATAAGGGACTATATACAAGATTTTAGTAATGAGAACGGTATCATTAGCAGTAATCAGCATGGATTCATGAAGAATCGTTCTTGCCAAACCAATCTACTAACCTTCTATGAGGAGGTGAGTTGCCATCTAGATAAAGGAAGGCCCGTAGACGTGGTGTATCTGGATTTTGCAAAAGCATTTGACACAGTTCCCCATAAACGTTTACTGTACAAAATAAGGTCCATTGGCATGGACCATAGGGTGAGTACATGGATTGAAAACTGGCTACAAGGGCGAGTTCAGAGGGTGGTGATAAATGGGGAGTACTCGGAATGGTCAGGGGTGGGTAGTGGGGTTCCCCAGGGTTCTGTGCTGGGACCAATCCTATTTAATTTGTTCATAAACGACCTGGAGGATGGGAAAAACAGTTCAATCTCTTTATTTGCGGACGATACTAAGCTAAGCAGGGCAATAACTTCTCCGCAGGATGTGGAAACCTTGCAAGAAGATCTGAACAAATTAATGGGGTGGCAACTACATGGCAAATGAGGTTCAATGTAGAATAATGTAAAATAATGCATTTGGGTGGCAAAAATCTGACTGCAATCTATAGACTGGGGTAGAACCTCTGGGGGAATCTAGGATGGAAAAGGACCTGGGGGTCCTAGTAGATGATAGGCTCAGCAATACCAAGCTGCTGCTAACAAAGCAAACAGAATATTGGCATTAAAAAGGGGATGAACTCCAGAGATAAAACGATAATTCTCCTGCTCTACAAGACTCTGGTTCGGCCGCACCTGGAGTATGCTGTCCAGTTCTGGGCACCAGTCCTCAGGAAGGATGTACTGGAAATGGAGCGAGTACAAAGAAGGGCAACAAAGCTAATAAAGGGTTTGGAGGATATGAGTTATGAGGAAAGGTTGTGAGCACTGAACTTATTCTCTCTGGAGAAGAGACGCTTGAGAGGGGATATGATTTCAATGTACAAATACCGTACTGGTGACCCCACAATAGGGAGAAAACTTTTTCGAAGAAGGGAGTTTAACAAGACACGTTTCCACTCATTAAAATTAGAAGAAAAGAGGTTTAACCTTAAACTACGTAGAGGATCCTTTACTGTAATGCCCCGTACACACGGTCGGATTTTCCGACGGAAAATGTGTGATAGAACCCTGTTGTCGGAAATTCCGACCGTGTGTGGGCTCCATCACACATTTTCCATCGGATTTTTCGACACACAAAGTTGGAGAGCAGGATATAAAATTTTCCGACAACAAAATCCGTTGTCGGAAATTCCGATCGTGTGTACACAAATCCAACGGACAAAGTGCCACGCATGCTCAGAATAAATAAAGAGATGAAAGCTATTGGCCACTGCCCCGTTTATAGTCCCGACGTACGTGTTTTACGTCACCGCGTTCAGAATGATCGGATTTTCCGACAACTTTGTGTGACCGTGTGTATGCAAGACAAGTTTGAGCCAACATCCGTCGGAAAAAATCCTAGGATTTTGTTGTCGGAATGTCCGATCAATGTCCGACCGTGTGTACGGGGCATAAGAGCGGCAAGGATGTGGAATTCCCTTCCACAAGCGGTGGTCTCAGCAGGGGGGCATCGTTCGTTTCAAGAAACTATTAGTTAAGCACCTGAACGACCACAACATACAGGGATATACAATGTAATACTGACATATAATCACACACATAGGTTGGACTTGATGGACTTGATGGACTTTTTCTACCTCACCTACTATGTAACTATGTGATTACGTATTGTACTGTATACATGAATGTACAGTATAGGAGCAGTCAAGATAGACAAGCAGAGTGCAGTGCAAAAGATAAACAGCAGGTGGCACTGTTGTCCAACTATACTACTTAGTAGGAAGCAAGTAGTTAACTTTCTCCAAGTGAATGTCTTCAGCAGTCAGAGAATGCATAAGGCAATATTTTTGGGACTATTAAAAAAAAAAAAAAATTAGAGAAGAAGAACAATGGGAACAAAACTGGATTTGTATGCATTCAGGTTTCTCTACTAAAGGAAGCAAGCAATATGGTTATTTGATTATACTTTTTATAATCTGGTTGCAAACTTCACATTTGCAGCTTATACTGTGTATTGTTGTACTGAGAATCTTTATGAATGGGTAGGAGCATTCCAGATAGACAAGCAGAGTGCAATGCAAAGGATAAACAGCAGGTGGCGCTGTTGTCCAACTATACTACTTAGTAATGCTGTATAACTTTCTCCACGTGAATGACTTCAGAAGTGAAAGAATTCATAAGGCAATATTTTTGGGACTGTTTAAAAAAAAAAAAAAACTAGAGCAGAACAATGGGAACAAAATTGGATTTGTATGCATTCAGTTTTCTCTAAAAAAGGAAGCAAGCAATATGGTTATTTGATTAAACTTATTATAATCCGCTTACAAACTTCAGATTTACAGTTTAGACAGTATAGGGGTTGATTTACTAAAGGCAAATAGACTGTGCACTGCGCAAAGTGCAGTTTCACCCTGGAAGTGCCGTTGCTCCAGAGCTTAGTAAATGAACAGAAGCTCTGCTGACTTCCATCATCCAATCATGTGCAAGCAAAAATGCTTGTATGTGATTGGGTATTTTTGCAAAGTGAAGCTTTACCCTATTTACTAAGCTCTGACGCAATCGCACTTGCAGAGTGCAATTGAGGACCATAGTCTATTTGTCTTTAGTAAATCAACCAATTCTGTGTCGGGTAATCTTGTGAAGCACTGCTAAAAAATATTCAGCAATCAATTTTTTGATTGAACTTCCCTTTGGGAAAAACTACTACACACACATACCCTCCTTAACTGTTTTTGAAATATTATCTTTATACTTACCTTAAATGCAGCGGACTCTTGGTGGGTCACATGATGCCCTAGTTCGCTTCTTCTCTGGCATAGGTGGTACCAGCTCTGAGGCTGTTTTAGCCACCTGCCTGTGGTACCAGCCCTGGGACTCCTCAAGCCACACACCTGTGGTACCAACAGTGAGGCTCTATAAGCTGCCCACCTGTGATACCCGCCCTGGGACAACCTCCCCCCCCCCACTCCAGCCGTTTGCCTGTGGTACCTACCCAGACCACAAGCAGGAACTAACAAAGTGGAGGTAGGGGACTGCTCTGTGCAATATCGTTGCACAGAGCAGGTAAGTATAATCCCTTTTTTATTTTAGGAAAAGAATAGTGACCTTTAATATCACTTTACTTAAATAAATGACATAAAAGTTAAAGTTTAAACCCATACCTTAAATCCAGCAGTCTTTTGGCAGTTCACGTGATGCCCCAGGGTCTCTTCTGCTTTGGCATAAGTGGTGGACGGTTATGATGTCAGCACTGCTCTCTCAAACAGTATTGTACTTTGAGTCCAGGCTGATGCATTCCCAAGGGGCGGGTCCATGACAGCCTTGGCTCACAAGAAGTGGGTTGATTGATGCTGACCATCATTCAGTGAAGAGGACCAGTGGCCAGCTGCAAAGGGACCTTTCTGCAGACCACACCTGATGAGGCAGTGGTGGCTAGGCATGTGATCTGCAGCCAGATGTACATACCTCTACTGTTAATACCAGCGTCCAGGCAGCCAGGCACATGCCCATTCGCACACAGCTCTCAAAGAAGAACCAGCCACTGCAGGGAACACTGCTCCATTTCTACCAAACAACTGCACTTCTCTGGCTGCAAACCTATGGTACCAGCCCAGAGGCTCCTCCAGCCGCATGCCTCTGGTACCAGCCCTGGGACTCCTCCAGCCACCACCCCTGTGGTACCAGCCCCGAGGCTTCTCCAGCCTTCTGCCTGTGGTACCAGCTCTGGGACTCCTGCAGCCACCCCCCTGTGGTACCAGCCCTGAGGCTTCTCCAGCCATCTGCCTGTGGTACCAGCGTTGAGGCTTCTCCAGCCGCCTGCCTATGGTACCAGCCCTGGGTCTCCTCCAGCCACCACCCCTGTGGTACCAGCCCTGAGGCTCCTCGAGCCACCTGCCTGTGGTACCAACTCTGAAGTTCTTCAAGCCACCTACCTGTGGTACCAGCTCTGGGACCTCCCCAGCCTTCTGCCTGTTGTACCAGCTCTGGGACTCCTGCAGCCACCCCCCTGTAGTACCAGCTCTGAGGCTTCTCCAGCCATCTGCCTGTGGTACCAGCGTTGAGGCTTCTCCAGCCGCCTGCCTGTGGTACCAGCCCTGGGTCTCCTCCAGCCACCACCCCTGTGGTACCAGCCCTGAGGCTCCTCGAGCCACATGCCTGTGGTACCAGCTCCGGGACCTCCCCAGCTGCTTGCCTATGGTGCCTACCCAGAGATCCTTCTAGCTGTCCTCCTGTGCACCAAGACCTACTCTACTCTGGACTTCACTGTTAGAACCAGTGTCCCAGAAGCTAAGCACCAATAGGTGTTTATGTACTGTTACTGTTTACTGAATTAGTGGTCGCCACCTAGTGTTTTTAATGAGGCACGGAGACACGTGGCCTGCTAAGGAGGCACCCGGCAGAAGGAGGAGCAGACAGAACTGGTGGGGGACTGCCAAAGGGGAAGTAATTCTGTGCAATATTGTTTCACAGAGCAGGTAAGTATAACCTCTTTTTTATTTTAAGAAAAAAAATCTTTTATATCACTTTATTTAAATAAAAGGCATATGGGTTAAAGTTTAAACCCAGCTTTGACTGTCGGATGTAGTTTTGTGTCGAGGTTTTATGTGTTAGTACTTCTTGTGGTTTTCTGTATTAGTCTTCTTTTTTGTGGTTTTATGTATAAGTGTCTTTTATGTATACATTATATAATGAAAAAGTATTGTGACGCCTGCCTTTACACGCACATGAACTTTAATGGCATCCCAGTCTTAGGAACTTGACTGGCCTGCACAGAGTCCTGGCCTCAAACCAATAGAACACCTTTTGGGATGAATTAGCGCGGAGACCGCGAGCCAGACCTTCTCGTCCAACATCAGTGACTGACCTCACAAATGTGCTTCTGGAAGAATGGTCAAACATTCCCATAGACACACTCCTAAACCTTGTGGACGGCCTTCCCAGAAGAGTTGAAGCTGTTATAGCTGCAAAGGGCGGAGCCAACTCAATATTGAACCCTACGGACTAAGACTGGGGTGCCATTAAAGTTCATGTGCGTGTAAAGGCAGGCGTCCCAATACTTTGGGCAATATAGTGTATAGTATTCCCTCCTTATATTGGACTCGGAGTTTCATCAATTAAACCAGGGTGCCCTTGATGCCATTTGCATCCACTGAACAAGCAACAAATGCCGATGTACGTAAATCCATTATTGTTCCAGCTTTTAGCGATTGCTATAAAAGAGTCTTGAAGACATGATGGTGATATCTGGTTGCTGCCGGTGATACCCGGGGTGGAAGTCCGGCAATCAGGTATCTGGATGTAGGAAGTGTGATTTCAGTATAATGGATGTCTGCATTACATTTAAACATCCAGCTGAGTGTTTGACTTTCTCCGGGATTGTTATCTGGGTCCCCCTTTATCTGACACTTCCGTTCCTCCACCATTGGCCCCTCGCCCCCCCACCCCATTCCCCAGCGATCTCAGACTCCTTCGAATTGCTTGGCCTCTCCTTCCTCTCTCTCCTCCTGGACAATCTACCTGGAACACTCTGCCTTTCATAGGTTCTCTTCTTGTCTTGCCAACAATGCTAATCGCGGATGGATCAGAGCCCAGAGCCTCCTGGAAGAGTCTCCGCACTGCCATTCAATCCTCTGACTTGACTTCACAGAGGCGCGGGGAGCAGAAGGATGAAGTCTTGGCTTATTCTGGTACAACATTAAGCCTGACGGACGCACACTGGTCTGTTCTAGAAAATCTGCCCTATAGGAAGTATCATCGCCATGTTGTAGAGCAGGATTGAAACAATGTCGCAATTGTCTTTTCCCGTGCAACATTTACGCTGCCATCTGAGCAAACAAAAGATATTAAAGCGGTATTAAACCCAAAAGCAAACATTGATTATATTGCAGCTTACTAATTCTTAGATGTGATGGCTGCATTTGCTTTCTTTTTAAGGATGTCTCTTCTTTTATTCTCACCTGGTGATCTGGTCAGTAAGTCTGTTGTTTTCCAACAGAACAAGCTGCCCAGCAGATGTAGCAGTTACAGGGTTGAGACAAACCATTTACCACAGACGGTGGGGAAGGGGGGGGGGGGGGGCTTACAATGATTAGCTTTTATTTATTTATTTAATGTAAAACCTTTATACCAATAGGAACTGTTTGCTATAACTGCTTATAAAGTGTGAGCTGGAGTTTGCCTTCAGTTTGTTAGTGTATCTAAATCTGCTAGTTCATCTAACATTCCCCGTCCCCCCAGACTGACAATGCTGCTGTCTGCTGTGTCCCCTGTGCTCCTTCATCCAGAGTGGGGGGGGGGGTGCTCTAATACAGCTCTAATTCCAGTGTGTTACTGGCAAGATCCCCAGGTAAATACAGAGAGGGGAAAAAGCCTTAAATAAGAAAACAAATGCAGCCACCACATCTAATGATTGGTAAGCTGCAACATATTACATTTTTAGTTTTACTTTTATGTCTTTATTTTATTATTTTTCTTATCGATTATTTATTTGTATTTATATTTATTATTTATATTCATTATTATTTTTTTATTTTATTATAATTTTACTTTTATTTTTATTTTATTATTATTTTTTTTTTACTTTATTTTATTTTAATATTTTTCTTACATATTTTATATTTATTTGTATTTATATTTATTATTTATATGCATTTTTTTACTATTATCATTTTACTTTTATTTTTATTTTATTATTATTTTTTTTACTTTATTGTATTTTATCATTTTTTCTTAAGAATTTTTTATTTGTATTTATATTTATTATTTTTATGCATTTTTTTATTATTATCATTTTACTTTTATTTTTATTTTATTTTATTATTATTTTTTTTACTTTATTTTATTTTATTATTTTTCTTAAGAATTTTTTATTTGTATTTATATTTGTTATTTTTATTCATTTATTTTTTTTTATTATTATCATTTTACTTTTATTTTTATTTTATTTTATTTTTTATTTTTTACTTTATTTTATTATTTTTCTTATTTTTTTTATATTTATTTGTATTTATATTTATTATTTTTCTTATTTTTTTTTCTTATTATCATATTACTTTTATTTTTATTTTATTTTATGATTAGATTTTTTTAACTTTATTTTATTATTTTTCTTAAATGTTTTTATATTTATTTGTATTTATATTTATTATTTTTATTAATTTATTAATTATTTTTATTATTATCATTTTAATTTTATTTTATTTTATTTTTTTTACTTTATTTTATTTTATTATTTTTCTTATATATTTTTTTATATTTATTATTTTTATTATTGTATTTTTATTTAACTTTTAGTTTCCTTTTAATTATTTTTATTATTTTGTTATTTTGTTTATATTTATTTTTATTATTGCATTATTTTATTTCACTTTTACTTATATTTTGTACAGCTCCTAGAAGTTTACAGTGATCATAATTGTCTCTAATGCTTTGTCTTTGAACAGTAGCTGCATGTGCTGTATTCTAATCCAAAGTTCTATGAGCTAGTGGACCACAATGGATGCCGTAGACTACACAGGCTGTGGGTGGGTGTATTCTGAGATTTAGCTATTGCTCTTTGTATTTTCAGCAGAACAGTTAGGAATAGCCTGGTAAATTTCAAAAGGAGCCTCCCCCCCAATTTTCCCCTCCTAGCACTAGTACCCCCCAATTTCCCAGTCCCGCCCCCCCTAAATCACCACTCCTAGCATCCCCCCTTCCCACATTTCCCCACCTAAAGCTATTCTTACCCCCTGCTGACCCCAAATCCCCCCCCCCAACAAAAATCCCCACCCCTCATCTCCTTGTTGCACCCCCCCCTCCCCCAGCTCATATGATACCACAGTGCTCAGGGCAGTCGCCCCCTCCTGCCCACCCCTTGTCTTGGCCCTGGTCTATGGCATTTAAATCCAGACCAGAGGAAGGAGCCACGGGACAGATGGAAAGGGCCCCCGGACCGGTGGACAGGGCCCATGGACCGAGGGAAAGGGCCCCCCGGACTGATGGAAAGGGCCCCAAGACCGATGGAAAGGGCCCCAAGACCGATGAAAAGGGCCCATAGACTGATGGTAAGGGCCTTAGACCCGAGATGGAAATGGCCCCAGGACCGATGGACAAGGCCCATGGGCTGATTAATAGTACATCAAAAACACAACGGAACGCATCTAAACGCACCAAAAAAGCTTGTCTTTATTGCTGTTTGTTCTGGTGACTGTTATCTCCGCTACAGAAAGTGATGGTGGGGGGGTGGAGGAAAAATACTTTTAATACATCTGTAATGGTTACAGCTGTGTAGGAAGGGGGGGGGTCTCCTTCCTTTGGTGAAATTTCCCCTTACATCCTATCAGAGGCGTAACTAGAGCCTTCAGGGCCCCTCTGCAAGAATACACAAAGGGCCCCCCTCGCCTCCCCCCCCCGGCCAAGGCCCTTCCCACTGATCAAAGGGCCCTTTACTCCCATCATGGGAGCCTTTATTATGGTACCGAAGCAGACCCCCTTCCTGCAGTCTTGGGGTCCTCCTACAGCGGTGGAACGCCAGGGCCCGGTCGCAAGTGCGACCTTTGCGACCCCGGTAGTTCCACCACTGGTGTAGCAGTGACATCATCTTTGCCCTGTTCATTACCAAGCTGTGGGAGGGAACAAAAAGGCTCCACCCACTATAGGCTGCCTGCAGAAAACTACAGGAGGGGGGCGGAGACCAGACCAGTCCCCCTGCACAAGGAGAGAGAGCAGAGCTGTGGGAGGGGCATAGCAGGCTCCACCCACTACAGGCTGCCTGCAGAAAACTACAGGAGGGGGCGGAGACCAGACCAGTCCCCCTGCACAAGGAGAGAGAGCACCAGTGAGCGGTCTTTATTACAGGAAGTCTCACACTGGATTACTGCACAGATCTGGAAGAAATACACAAATCTTCCAGAGATGCAAGAAGAAGACACACGACGAATGGATTTGGATATTTGCTGATCCCGGAGTTCTGCTTTAACCATTCCCTCTACCAAAATGAACAAAAAAGTTTTTGCTTTAGCTAGACTTTTTTTTTTTTTTGTAAAATCTTTTTTATTGTATTTTTGGACAAACAAACAAAGAAAAATAAAGATAACAAAATCTTACATAAATATCAACATCAGTGCTTATCAGTTGTTTGTATGCTTAGTAAGTTTCAAGTCATTTATGGCTTCATGTACGTTTTTAGTCGGAGTGCCACAAGGCAACTAGGATTATTGGTGTCTCTTTCACCTTTTTTAAAGTTTGTTATATCTTAGTCATGTATAGTATCCTCCACTCTCCTTCTTAGGCACAATTGGATATGTTTTTGTTGATATGATTATATGTTTACCTTATTCATTATTCTCTTCCCTCAGCCTTCAAACCGTAGTTGGTTCAGCAAGCCAGGCACGCCAAATTTTGTCATATTTCTGGGGACATCCTCTATTTATATATGTGTCTTTGTATAATGGAAGACTCTCATTTATGAGACGCTTCCATTGGGCTAAGGAAGGTACCGTAGGTTTTTTCCAGTGCATAGTTTTTCCGGGCATAAAAGAGCAACAGCCCAATTAAGGTTCTTTTTGCCACTGTTTGCACCATTGTCCCACCAGGCCCAGAAGGCACACCTCCATCATCGCCGGCGTTGTAACCGAGGCAACCAGATTAATCATGTCTAGCACCTAAGTCCAATACCGCCGAATGATAGGGCAGGTCCAAAAAATATGTGTAAAGTCTCCCGGTGAGGTGTGACACCTCCAGCACTCCGCCGAGTGTTCAGGTTTCATTTTATGAAGTCTATATGGTGTAAAGTATGCTCTATGCACTATTTTAAATTGCACAAGTCTGTCTCTTAATGAAACCAGGGAGCTGAAGGGGAAATCCCACACATCATCCCAGTCATCGTTGTCCAGTGTTGGAATGTCCCTTTACCAGCGGGACCACAGTTTGTCCATGGGTTGGAGAGACACAAATATCAGGTGTTCATAAGGATGAGAGGTTGGTTTTTCAGCGCATCTAGTGCGGAGTGTCTTTTCCAACCCAGACTGGACAACCACGCAGGAGGACCGCGGGTATTGTGCGCTAAAAGCATGAGAAAGTTGCAGGTACCGGAATATGTAATAATTTGGTATATTATACATCTGTGAAAGTTGGGACAAAGGGATCAGCGTGTTGTTTGAAATTATCTGAGATATTAGTTTGACACCGTGTTTGGTCCATGCATATGGGTTAAGCATTTTATAAAAGTGGGCAATATTCGGATTTAGCCAAATTGGAGCGTTGGGTGAGACTTCATTGTGCCCGTATTTTTCTATCGCCAGTCCTGCCCTCCATGCACGTAGAGTGGTATGCATGGAGGGGGTCAAGGAATATGGGGCCTAAGGTCCTCTGTAGACCAGTAATTTAAGTGCTTCCAATGACCCCATCACCGCCGCCTCTAGAGCTGTAGCTGAATTAGATTTGTCTGGATCCAACCACCATGTCACTGTTACCAACTGTGCAGCAAGGTAATACTTATGGCAGTCTGGGAATGCCATACCTCCCTGCGTTGTCGGTCTCATCAAGGTACTCAGTTTATACCTTGGCGATGAGGGGCCCCAAAGGAAGGAGGAGAAGATCTGATTGAGCTTTTTAAAGAAAGATTTGGGAATCCATTGCGGGGAGTGCCTAAAAAGGTAAGTGAGCTTTGGGATAACTTTCATTTTGAGAAGGTTAACTCGGCCCCACAGTGACAACGGCAGCTTCCCCCATGCCTTAAGTTTAATCTTTATGTCTTGCACAAGTGGGTCTAGGTTAAGATGGATGAACTCTGTGTCTCTGGGGGAAACAACAACACCCAGGTATTTGAAGGTGTCCACCCACTGTAGGGGGACATCCGGAGGGGAACCTACTCTTGCAGCTTGGTCTATTGGAAACAGTAAGGATTTGGACCAATTCACCCTTAGCCCAGTGACCCCAGCAAAGGTGTTCAGTATTGTCAGTGCTCCCTGCAGCGATGGACCTGCATCACCGAGAAAAAGCAGCATGTCGTCGGCATACAGGGCCACCCTCTCCTCCAGCAGACCGACGCGCAAGCCCCTGATGTGTGGGGTAGTGCGCAGCGCCTCCGCCACTGGCTCAATGGCAAGGGCAAAGAGTGCCGGAGAGAGAGGGCAGCCCTGCCTTGTTCCCCTGGAAAGGCTGAAGGGATCCGATAGTTTATCTGCCAAGCGCACCGAGGAGGTAGGACGTTTGTATATCACCTGAAGCAATTTAATAAAAAGCAAAGGGAACCCCATCCTACGCAAAGTCTCCCATAAGAAGGGCCACTCGACAGTGTCGAAAGCCTTTTCAGCATCTAATGAGGCAATCGTTCGAGATCCCCTATTGATGTGTTGGGCATGGATATTTGTAAAGAGTCTACGGAGTTTGACGTCTGTGGCTCTGTGGGGCATGAACCCTGTCTGGTCTGGGTCTATTACAGAGGGCAGCATGGGATACAACCTAATAGCAAGAAGTTTTGTCAGGATTTTGAAGTCACTATTTAGTAGCGCTATGGGTCTGTATGACGCGCAGGAGGTAGGATCTTTCTGAGATTTATATATTAGGATCAGGTGGGCGTGATACATAGAATCAGGTAGGTTCCCCTCCGCAAGGCATTTCGTAGTGATGCTAATTGGGGTGCCAGCATCTCCCCATGCGTTTTGTAAAAATCCATTGGTAGCCCATCCGGGCCCGGTGCCTTTCCGGAGGGGAAGGATTGGATAGCGTTTGCTTTAGCTAGACTTTAATAATCACATTTTAAAATCTGTTTCTGTCTGTTAGACCACTAAAAAAAAAAATGTAGTTTTGTGAAACCAGCAAAGGAAAGAATAACCCAACTGCAAGCCGACACTGGAGTGTGAATGATGAGAAGAATGATTCAGCAGAAATAATCTGTTTCCCATTCACCCCTATCTACTCCTTCTATACACTCACACTCTGATCTGCAGATAAAACTTCACATGGAAGAGGAATTTCTGTGTCTGCTTCCTCTTTAGAAGGAGCGCCTACAACCTTGTACATCTTCCAAGCCATGCTGGATATATAGGTGACTAGCATAGCTCCCAACTGTCCCGGATTTCGAGGGGCTATCCCTGATTTCGCGGGACTGTCCCTGATTTCGAGGGGCTATCCCTGATTTCGAGGGGCTATCCCTGATTTCGAGGGACTGTCCCAGATTTCGAGGGGCTGTCCCTCATTTCGAGGGGCTATCCCTGATTTCGAGGGGCTGTCCCTGATTTCGAGGGACTGTCCCTGATTACGAGGGGCTGTCCCTGATTTCGAGGGGCTGTCCCTGATTTCGAGGGACTGTCCCTGATTTCGAGGGGCTATCCCTGATTTTGAGGGGCTATCCCTAATTTCGAGGGACTGTCCCTGATTTGAAACAAAGACCCTCTGTCCCTCTTTCCTTCCCACCTGTCCCTCATTTTGGTCTGATCTCTATAATTGTATATAAAATGCACAAAATCCCCCCTCCCCCCTTTTTTTTCTCCATTTACCGTTGTTTAGTCCTTTTTGACTGAATGCTGGAAACCATACACTGGCCCATTTTATCGTCAGCCTATTGTCCAACTTAGCCGTCCTTTCTTGTCCTGGTTTGAAATCTGCCAAATTTTATGTTTTGTCTTTAATACTATGCTCTTGTATCTATCGCACTTAAGTTGGTGGAGTATTAATCTCGGACCATTATACTGTAAAGTTGTGATTTCCCTTTTATATGTGATTGTTCATCTACAATACTGTATTGGGCTGTTGCTTACCCCATGTTCCCGGCCGTTTGGTCCTTGTATGCCCCCCTCTTTTTCCCCCTATTAACGACAGCCATGTGACTCCCCTGGGGGGAGTGGCCGGCCTTCGGGAGCGCCGCCTCCCACTTGTATCAGCTCAGTTTTGGGCCCACCCGCCCATTCGACACTAGGCGATGCGCGCACGCGCGTCAGCGTGATGACGCATGCGCAGTGCGGGTAACCAGACCTGGTGACGTCATGCGCTGCCGTCCAGTGGCGTTCCAGTGAAGGGAAGAGTGTGGGGGGGGGGTACATTTGTATTCAGCCCCTCCTGAGTCAATACTTTGTAGAACCGCCTTTCTCTGCAATTACAGCTGCAAGTCTTTTTTGGGGATGTCTCTACCAGCTTTGCACATCTAGAGAGGGACATTTTTGCCCATTCTTCTTTGCAAAATATCTCAAGCTGTCAGATTGGATGGAGAGCGTCTGTGATCAGCACTTTTTTAAGTCTCGCCACAGATTCTCAATTGGATTTAGGTCTGGACTTTGACTGGGCCATTCTAACACATGAATATGCTTTGATATAAACCATTCCATTGTAGCTCTGGCTGTATGTTTAGGGTCGTTGTCCTGCTGGAAGGTGAACCTCCGCCCCAGTCTCAAGTCTTTTGCAGACTCTAACAGATTTTCTTCTAAGATTGTCCTGTATTTGGCTCCATCCATCTTCCCATCAACTCTGACCAGCTTCCCTGTCCTTGCTGAAGAAAAGTATCCCCACAACATGATTCTGCCACCACCATGTTTCACGGTGGGGATGGTGTGTTCAGGGTGATGTGCAGTGTTAGTTTTCCAGCACACATAGCGTTTTGCTTTTAGGCCAAAAAAGTTCATATTTTGGGCCCATCTGACCAGAGCACCTTCTTCCACATGTTTGCTGTGTCCTCCACATGGCTTCTCACAAACTGCAAACAGGACTTCTTATGACTTTCTTTCACCAATGTCTTTCTTCTTGTCACTCTTCCATAAAGGGCAGATTTGTGGAGAACACGACTAATAGTTGTCCTGGAGACAGATTCTCCCACCTGAGCTGTGGATCTCTGCAGCTCCTCCAGAGTTACCATGGACCTCTTGGCTGCTTCTCTGATGAATGTTCTCCTTGCCCGGCCTGCAGATTAGGTGGACGGCCATGTCTTGGTAGGTTTGTAGTTGTGCCATACTCTTTCCCAGGGCTGGACTGGGACAAAAATTTGGCCCTGGACTTCATCATGACCGGCCCACTTTAATTTTGAGTGTCCCCAACAGCGTCCCCCTTATAGAGAGTGCCAATCAGCAGATCCCTTCACAGAGAGTCCCCATCAGAAGCCCCCTTCACATCAGAGAGCCCCCATCAGCAGCCCCCTTCACATCAGAGTCCCCACCAGCAGCCCCCTTCACATCAGTGTGTCCCCATCAGAAGCCCCCTTCACATCAGAGAGTCCCCACCAGCAGCCCCCTTCACATCAGAGTCCCCATCAGAAGCCCCCTTCACATCAGAGAGTCCCCATCAGCAGCCCCCTTCACATCAGAGTCCCCACCAGCAGCCCCCTTCATGTCAGTGTGTCCCCATCAGAAGCCCCCTTCACATCAGTGTGTCCCCATCAGAAGCCCCCTTCACATCAGTGTGTCCCCATCAGAAGCCCCCTTCATATCAGAGAGTCCCTACCAGCAGCCCCCTTCACATCAGAGTCCCTATCAGAAGCCCCCTTCACATCAGAGAGTCCCCATCAGCAGCCCCCTTCACATCAGAGTCCCCACCAGCAGCCCCCTTCACATCAGAGTCCCCACCAGCAGCCCCCTTCATGTCAGTGTGTCCCCATCAGAAGCCCCCTTCACATCAGTGTGTCCCCATCAGAAGCCCCCTTTACATCAGTGTGTCCCCATCAGAAGCCCCCTTCACATCAGTGTGTCCCCATCAGAAGCCCCCTTCACATCAGAGAGCCACACCAGCAGCCCCCTTCACATCAGAGTGTTCTCCTTCTCCTCCCACATGTACTCACAGTTTTGAAGGTAGCTTCTCATTCCTCTCTCCAGTTATGTGATAAGGGGAGAGAGGAAGGAAAGTCTGCCGGCTGTCTATCTCCCCCTGCAGGCTGGAGGGAGCAGAAAGCCTAATGCTCTCTCCAGCAAGTGACGGAAGCTGCTCCTCCTGACAGGAGTGAAATCATGATCACTCACTGCCAGAGAGGAGTGGCTCCAGGACTGCACCTGACTGGCCAACTGAGCCATCGGCCCACCGGGAAACTCCCGGTAGTCCCTATGGCCAGTACATGCCTGCTCTTTCCAGTTTCGGATGATGGATTGAACAGAGCTCCGTGAGCTGTTCAAAGCTTTTTCAAGGCACTGCATCTTCTGAATCCTCATTACAAGGAGGGAGCAGCTCTGCATAGAATTGTCCTTCTCTGCGGCATGCTGGTACAGGACAGGCCATTCTACTCAGGCTGTGGCTGCTTTCTAAAGAAAACAAACTGTAACCTTCGCACATCTTTTGTTTCGATGCACCTGGAACATATTTAGCCGATTTCAATTATTTTTTTACATTTTTTTTTTTTATGTTGCGACCGCCAGTCCTTTTTATTATTGCCCAGACTGCATCTGCGGGTGACCCCGCGGCCTCTAATGAGCACAGATTCTGTAAAAGGATTATAGAAGAGGGCTTCGTATTCTGAAGCTTCTGTCGCTTTGGTATGTGTAGTTCTCCTTTCATCTGCTCCCAGCAAACCCAGCCTAGAAATTCTTTCAGTAAATCCAGTGTCTCGTTTCCCTCCCGTGTCTCACCAGCAAAGTGTAGAGAGTCCTGGGAACAGAGCGCGCCTGTAATGTGAGCCAGGGAAACGTCCAGAAAGCCAGGTACGCCACAGACAGAGGCCATGAGACACGCCGCTATCAAAAGTCAGCTTTGTGGAGCGGCAGCCATCCTCTTCTAGAGGAACTGCAAGTCGCAGCATGCCCTGGAAAACACGGGTGATGAAAAAGGCTGGGTTAGCAAGTTTGTGAGACCCAAAGATGGCAAGAATGTTGGTTTTAAAAAAAGTAATTCCACCTTGCCTTATCGGGACATCATCTATACCAATATGAGCATTTCCCCCTTTTTTTTTTACAAATAAAACTGCCCTATCATTGGTGTCAGTGTAGGGACTTGTGCCCCAACGTTGCTGTCAGTGGGAGGAATACTGTCCCATCATTGGTGTCAATGGGAAGAATAGCACCCCATCATTGGTGTCAATTGGAAGAATAGTGCCCCATCATTGGTTTTCAGTTAGGCCAAAACTGCCCCATCATTGGTGTCAATTTGGGGAATTGTGCCCCATCATTGGTGTCAGTGGGAGGAATAGTGCCCCATCACTGGTTTTAGTGGGGAAAATACTGCCCCATCATTGGTGTCAATAGGAAGAATAGTGCCCCACCATTGATGTCAGTGGGAGGAATAGTGTCCCATCATTGGTGTCAGTGTGGCGATTGGCGAATACTGCCCCATCATTGGTGCCAGTGGAAGGAATACTTCCCCATCATTGGTGCCAGTGGGAGGAATACTTCCCTATCATTGGTGTCAGTGGGAAGAATAGTGCCCCATCATTCATTTCAGTGGGAGAATAGTGCCCCATAATTGGTGTCAGTGGGAGAAATAGTGCCCCATCATTGGCATTGTTGGGAAGACTAGTGCCCCGTCCTTGTTGTCAGTGGAAGGAATAGTGCCCCATCACTGGTATTAGTTGGAGGAATAGTGCTCCATCCTTATAAGTACCTTAAATAATAATAATAATCATTGGTATGTGGGAGGAACAGTGCTCCATTATTGGTATTAGTGGGAGGACTAGTGCCCCATCATTGGTATTAGTGGGAAGAATAGTGCCCCATCATTGGTGTTAGTGGTAGTAATACTGCCCCATCATTGGTGTTAGTGGAAGGAAGAGTGCCCTATCTTTGGTGTCAGTGGGAGGAATAGTGCCCCATCATTGGTGTCAGTGGAAGAAATAATGCCCCCTCATTCCCGTAAGTGAGAGGAATAGTGCCCCATCATTGGTATTAGTGGGAGGAATAGTGCTCCATCATTATAAGTACCTTAAATAATAATAATAATAATCATTGGTATGTGGGAGGAATAGTGCCCCATCATTGGTGCCAGTGGGAAGAATAGTACCCAATTGTTGGTGTTAGTGGTAGTAATACTGCCCCATCTTTGGTGTCAGTGGGAGGAATAATGCCCCATCATTGGTAATAGTGGGGGGAATGGTGCCCCATCTTTGGTATCAGTGGGAGGAATAGTGGCCCATTGTGGGTGTCAATGAGAGGATTGTGCCCCACAGTTGATTTCCAGTGAGAGGAATAGTGTCCCAAGGGCCAATTAAAGGCAAGCAAAGGGTCACATCCGGCCCCTGGTCCACAGTGTGGAAACCACTGCTCTAGACTATTAAATAATAGGAATGGAAGATACAAATCACTAGGGTGCCACGTATTGCACATGTATTCTACACCTCCAGTGCATCAGGAGAAATCAAAAAGTCAGGAGATAAAAAATATTTTGCCATTCTTGGCTCTCTGGGTCAGATTTACCAAAATTGGACAATTTTTGTTGGCTTACGCCAGGATTCGGTGAAGTTGAATTGTAGATGTCCCTGCTTTAGATTTTTAAATGTATCATTATAATGTTTTTTTTTTTTTACTGTTCTTCCCTCTTTGGGACAAAGTGCACATAGTACATAGTCCCGTGTTTCTAAGGGCTTTCTAACCCTAGTTATGAGGTATGGCCAGTCCTCCAGCACTCCTGCCATGGTTCAGCTATGAAGAAGACGGCTGATTCATAACAGAAACTTGTCTCAGCTATGAGCACTTTCCCAAGACAAGCAACCGCAAGAGGAATGCAGAGGAAAGAGGGACTTCTCAGCTTCTGCATTCCTCTTGCCGTTGCTTGTGTCAGGGAAAGAGCTCACAGCCGAGACATGTTTCTGTTATAAATCAGCCGTCTCTCTTGTAGATGTTGTCAGATTGGCCAGAGCTTTGGAGGTCAGACTTTCATAACCAGGTATAAAAAGCACTTAGAAACAAGGGACCAAGTACTACATGATGTACAATGCCCCATAGGGTCATCAACTCCTGTCCTCAGGGCCCACTAACAGGCCAGGTTTGCAAGATAACTGAAATACATCCCAGGTGATATCATTTGCTGTTCAGTGATTTCAGTATTCTAGTCTGTATCTCCCAAAGGTAATACATAAAACCTGGCCTGTTAGTGGGCCCTGAGGACAGGAGTTGATGACCACTGACATAGGGGACAGAACTGTAAAATCAAACTATGATGATACATTTTTATACATTTTGGGAGATGTGAGAAACAAAAACTTTGCAAAATTTTCCTGACCGAAAGAATTGAAATCCAATGAATGAAAGGGGCAGGGCCAGGGACTGCTAGGCTGGGGAGGAAAGGGCTACCTATCTATCTGTCTCTCTCTCTACCTGTCTGTCTGTTTCTATCTACCTGTCTGTATCTCTCACTACCTATATCTGTCTGTCTGCCTCTATCTCTCTACCTATGTCTATCTGTCTCTCTCTACATATGTCTGTCTGTCTCTTTCTCTACCTATGTCTGCCTGTTTTTCTTTCTCTACCTATGTCTGTCTCTCTGTCTTTCTCTCTATATATCTCTGTCTGTCCCTCTCTCTCTCTACCAATGTCTGTCTGTCTCTACCTATGTCTGTCTCTTTACCGATATCTGTCTGTCTCTCTACCTATGTCTGTCTGTCCCTCTCTCTCTCTACCAATGTCTGTCTGTCTGTCTGTCTCTACCTATGTCTGTCTCTCTACCGATATCTGTCTATCTTCCTATGTCTGTCTGTGTCTCTCTCTCTCTCCCTACCTATGTCTGTCTGTCTCTCTCTACATCTACTTATGTCTGTCTGTCTGTCTCTACCTATGTCTGTCTAACTGTCTGTCTGTCTCTACCTATGTCTGTCCGTCTCTCTCTCTCTCTACCTATGTCTGTCTGTCTCTCTCTACCTATGTCTGTCTGTCTCTCTCTACCTATGTCTGTCTGTCTCTCTCTACCTATGTCTGTCTCTCTACCTATGTCTGTCTGTCGGTCTCTGTACCTATGTCTGTCTGTCTGTCTCTACCTATGTCTGTCTGTCTCTACCTATGTCTGTCTGTCTCTCTACCGATGTCTGTCTGTCTCTCTGCCTATGTCTGTCTGTCTGTCTGCCTGTCTCTCTCTCTACCTATGTCTGTCTGTCTGTCTGTCTCTACCCATGTCTCTCTCTCTCTCTCTCTACCTATGTCTGTCCGTCTCTCTAGTCTCTACCTATGTCTGTCTCTCCTCACCTATGTCTGCCTGTCTCTCTCTCTCTCTCTCTGTCCATCTGTCTCTCTCTCTCTACCTCTGTCTGTCTCTCTCTCTCTACCTGTCTGTCTGTCTCTCTCTCTCTCTCTCTCTCTCTCTACCTATGTCTGTCTGTCTCTCTCTACCTATGTCTGTCTGCCTGTCTCTCTCTCTCTACCTATGTCTGTCTTTCTCGCTCTCTACCTATGTCTGCCTGTTTCTCTCTCTCTACCTATGTCTATCTGTGTCTCTCTCTCTCTACCTATGTCTGTCTGTCTCTCTCTCTCTCTCTCTACCTATGTCTGTCTGTCTGTCTCTCTCTACCTATGTATGTATGTATGTATGTCTGTCTCTCTACCTATGTCTGTCTCTCCTTCTCACCTATATCTGTCTGTCTGCCTCTATCTCTCTACCTATGTCTATCTGTCTCTCTCTACATATGTCTGTCTGTCTCTTTCTCTACCTATGTCTGCCTGTTTTTCTTTCTCTACCTATGTCTGTCTCTCTTTCTTTCTCTCTATATATCTCTGTCTGTCCCTCTCTCTCTCTACCAATGTCTGTCTGTCTCTACCTATGTCTGTCTCTTTACCGATATCTGTCTGTCTCTCTACCTATGTCTGTCTGTCCCTCTCTCTCTCTACCAATGTCTGTCTGTCTGTCTGTCTCTACCTATGTCTGTCTCTTTACCGATATCTGTCTATCTTCCTATGTCTGTCTGTGTCTCTCTCTCTCTCCCTACCTATGTCTGTCTGTCTCTCTCTACATCTACTTATGTCTGTCTGTCTGTCTGTCTCTACCTATGTCTGTCTAACTGTCTGTCTCTCTCTACCTATGTCTGTCTGTCTCTACCTATGTCTGTCCGTCTCTCTCTCTCTCTCTACCTATGTCTGTCTGTCTCTCTCTACCTATGTCTGTCTGTCTCTCTCTACCTATGTCTGTCTCTCTACCTATGTCTGTCTGTCAGTCTCTCTACCTATGTCTGTCTGTCTGTCTCTACCTATGTCTGTCTGTCTCTACCTATGTCTGTCTGTCTCTCTACCGATGTCTGTCTGTCTCTCTGCCTATGTCTGTCTGTCTGCCTGTCTCTCTCTCTACCTATGTCTGTCTGTCTGTCTCTACCCATGTCTCTCTCTCTCTCTCTCTCTACCTATGTCTGTCCGTCTCTCTAGTCTCTACCTATGTCTGTCTCTCCTCACCTATGTCTGCCTGTCTCTCTCTCTCTCTGTCCATCTGTCTCTCTCTCTCTCTCTACCTCTGTCTGTCTCTCTCTCTACCTGTCTGTCTGTCTCTCTCTCTCTCTCTCTACCTATGTCTGTCTGTCTCTCTCTCTCTACCTATGTCTGTCTGTCTGCCTGTCTCTCTCTCTCTACCTATGTCTGTCTTTCTCGCTCTCTACCTCTGTCTGCCTGTCTCTCTCTCTCTACCTATGTCTATCTGTGTCTCTCTCTCTCTACCTATGTTTGTCTGTCTGTCTCTCTACCTATGTCTGTATGTCTCTCTCTCTCTCTCTCTACCTATGTCTGTCTGTCTGTCTGTCTGTCTCTACCTATGTATGTATGTATGTATGTATGTATGTATGTATGTATGTATGTATGTCTGTCTCTCTCTCTACCTATGTCTGTCTCTCCTTCTCACCTATGTCTGTCTGCCTGTCTCTCTCTCTCTGTCCGTTTTTCTCTCTCTACCTATGTCTGTCCGTCCATCTATTTCTCTCTCTCATTCCTTTCAGTATCTATCTATCTATCTATCTATCTATCTATCTATCTATCTATCTATCTATCTATCTATCTATCTATCTATCTATCTATCTATCTATCTATCTATCTATCTATCTATCTATCTGTCTATCTATCTATATTATAGATACTTATTATAGATATTTTTTGTGGAGTGTTTTATACTTTTTTAGAGTTATCCTTATACAAGTTCTTTCTAATCCAGCCTGCACATATGTGATCTATTTCTCCACAAGCACAATGTGGCGTTTCTCTTCAGAGTGCGGAATCACCTTGTCCTGAGATTGTTAATCGCCCCCCCCACAGCCCGGAGCTGCGGACGTTCGGTTTCACGTGGTGCTGGAAATCATTAAAATCAAATTCCTCATCAGGGGACTCGGCCGGTACCTGCCTACTTGTGGGGAATAATTAAGTCCTGCGCTCGGCGCCACTGTTGTCATGTGACCCTGAAGAATTCCACGCACTCTCAAGCACCCTTGGGCATCAATAAAGGGGTTCATTAGAGCTGAACTCCGGGCTGATCACAAATACACATATTAATGTGACTCTGTATATGTTATATACCTATATCATCTATAGATCATCAAACGTATTTATAAATGCAAGCAATATAAGAACCTGGATTTGAACTAGTACAGACGTCCCTGCACAGCAGAGCTGAATTTGAGAGGGAGAAGCAGCACAAGGAGCCAGTGACGGAACTACCAGGGTCACAAAGATTGGGGCCCTGGCATTCCCATACTGTGGATTGGCTCAAGATGGCAAGAAGTGGGCCTGCTGCAGAACAGGTTCACACTGCTGTGACCCCCAAAGTTGTGTGACTTGCCTGCGATTTCCTGAAGACTTGTTTGCGACTTTTGTGAATTAACATTGCAATCTATGGCATTCAAAGCACCCAAAGTTTTGGAAGTGTAGTACGGGAGTAAAGTGACCTGGGTACAGTGGGAAGGGCCTAGGCCTGGAGGGAAGGGCCCCCGGGCTCAGGGGGAAGGGCCCTGTAGCCAGAGGGACCCTTCATGGTGTCTTGCATTGGGGCCCTGAAGGTTTTAGTTACATCTCTGCAAGGGGCCAGTCGGTTTTGCTTCTGTGTTGAAAGGAGGAGAGAGCAGAGAGATGAGCTCATCAGTCTGCTGCTTCTCCTTTCACTGTCTAGTCGCAGCCTGAGGGGGAGGGACTAGACCTGTAAGGATTACAGATAAGATCTCCAGCACTGTACTGTGTGACAGTGCTGTGTAGATCTCAGGACTGGATGGATAGACCACTCTTCTATACTGTAGGTATTCCATCTGTGTATTTAGCCTGAAGTGCGGCTTTAATAAAAGATGAGATACATATACGACTATTTATTTATTATCTGACAATGGATTTGTATTTCTGTCCATCCTGTGTTGAAATTTACACAGCTCTGTTACACAGCACAGCCCTGTCTTGTTCCTCCCCCAGCCTGTGACTGGACAGTGGAAGAAGAAGCAGCATAAGCCAACTTCAATCCAGAGATTTCCCTCGCAGTTCCTTTTCTTTCCACTAGATGTCCTCAGTCTGATGGCAAGCAACATTCAGCTCTCTTCCTCCAAGGAACAGACCAGGGGGCCAAACTTTCTAATAGAAGGGCCAGTTTATCATCCCTCAGACTTTAGGGGGGCCAGACTGTGGCCAGTAGGAGTAGAAAATGCCCCCAGCATCAGTAGAGTAAACAATGCTTCTAGCTTTGGGGTCAATGGCAGTAAGTTAATTACAAAGCGCCTGTCGTCAGTTGGGAAAGGAATTGCGCGCCATCATTGGTGTCAATGAGCGGAATCATACCCCATTCTTGGTGTCAGTGAGAGGAATCATGTCCATTCATTGGTGTCAGTGGGAGGTATCGTACCCCATCATTATTATAAGTGGGAGCAATAGTGCCCCATCATTGGTATCAGTGAGAAGAATAGTGCCCCATCATTGGTGTCAGTGGGGGGAATTGTACCCCATCATTATTATAAGTGGGAGCAATAGTGCCCCATCATTGGTATCAGTGAGAGGAATAGTGTCCCATCATTGGTGTCAGTGGGGGGAATAGTGTCCCATCATTGGTATCAGTGGGAGGAATAGTGTCCCATCTTTGGTGTCAGTGGGAGGAATAGTGTCCCATCTTTGGTGTCAGTGGGAGGAATAGTGCCCCATCATTGGTATCAGTTAGAGGAATAGTGCCCCATCATTGGTGTCAGTGGATAGAATAGTGTCTCATCATTGGTGTCAGTGGGAGGAATAGTGTCCCATCATTGGTGTCAGTGGATAGAATAGTGTCCCATCGTTGGTGTCAGTGGATAGAATAGTGTCTCATCATTGGTGTCAGTGGGAGGAATAGTGTCCCATCGTTGGTGTCAGTGGGAGGAATAGTGTCCCATCGTTGGTGTCAGTGGATAGCATAGTGTCTCATGTCAGTAGGAAGAACAGTACCCTGAGTGCCATGACAAAATTTATGCAAATTCAACTTTATTCTCATAATTTGCCAAGATAGTATCACATAAGGGCCAAACTTTCAGAGGCTAACACAGTACAAGACTTTGCTACTGCTGCAAAAAAAGTTAAAGCGGGAGTCCCGCGAAATTTTTTTTTTTTAAAACACGGCAGCTGCAAATACTGCAGCTGCTGACTTTTAAAATAAGGACACTTACCTGTCCCGGGGTCCAGCGATGTCGGCACCCGAGACTGAACCGTCCCTCGGTCCTCGGTTGGTGCTGCCGCCGCCATTCTCAGTGAGGGAATCAGGAAGTGAACCGTTGCGGCTTCACTTCCCGGTTCCCTACTGCGCATGCGCGAGTCGCGCTGCACATTCTCAATGGTCCCCGCTATCTCCTGGGACCTGTGTGTTTCCCAGGAGACAGCGGGGGAGTGCGGGAGGGGGGGTGACTCCCGCGGGAGTCTATTCCTGGAAGTGGGTGCAGATACCTGTATTATACAGGTATCTGCACCCTCCTCCCTTCTGAAAGGTGCCCCGGAGGGGGGGTCCGATGAGCAGAAGTTCCACTTTTGGGTGGAACCCCGCTTTAACGTTTATTTAGTTGTTTTTTTTTTCTCAGTGGCTGCTAGTAATTAATTAGTAATTAAATGAGGGACCCCCATTAGTGTTTCATTGGTAGAGGGAGTAGCCAAATGACCTGCTCCCCTCCCCCTCCCCATAGTTGACTCATTTGAACTTGGCAGCCTGTAGCCGGGGACCACCCACACAGACAGGTGTCCCCCCCCCCCCTCCGGGTTGTGGGCAGGAGACGGAAATCTTAAGGTGTAAGACAGATGGACAAGACGCCGTTTGCTTGTGCAAACAATATTCGAGGTTTATCACTTTGGCGCTGTGATGCCGGTGACAGTTTGGTACGGACAGTTGTGCAGAAAAAGGTGATTTACTGGCCTGAAATATAACCGCAGCTGGGACAGCCATAAAAAAAAAAAAAGACTAACTTCGACTTGTTCAATTAAACTTTGAGCCTCTGTTCACACCGGTGCGATTTGTCATGCGATTTGCACACCTAACCTGTGCATGTGGAGGGGGGGGGGGAGAGCAATTTATCACACGTTCCTGACATGCAAAGGAGTGAACCCAGCCTAAGAATTAATGGCACCGCTGGCGCGTCTGCTAAAGAAAAGCGACCTCTGTGCGTGTCGGGAAAATGCACGGTTTTGGCGCATGTTCCCAGCATGCAAAGCCTAAAAATGAATGGCACCACCGGCGCGTCTGCTAAAGGCTAGCAAGTTTCTGTGGCTGTCAGGAAAGTGTTTGATTTTTTGCGCACGTTCCTGACATGCAAAAGGAGTGAACCTGGCCTAAGGCTTAATCGCACCGCCTGTGCGCCTGCTAAAGATCAGTGCTTCTCTGTGCGTGTCGGGAAGGCGCACGGTCCTGACATGCAAAGATGTGAACCTTGCCTAAGAATCTCACGAAGGAGTGAGATTAATTGCACCGCCAGCGCCTCTGTGAAAGTAAAGCGTTTATCTGTGCGTGTCGGGAAAGTGCGCGATTTTTGCGCATGTTCCTCACATGCAAAGATGTGAACCTAGACTAAGAATGTATTGCACCGCCCGGAGCAACCAGTAAAGGGTAGCGAATTTCTATGCATGCCAGGAAACCGCGCGATTTTGCTTGAGTACCCAACATGTGTGAACGTGGCCTCGCGATAATTAATTTTTAATGCGTTGTAGCGCACCTGAAACGTGACGGTGTGAGCGCCCTCTAAGGTCCCAATCAGACCTCAGCAGGTTATTGCTTGAAGCTCCAAAACGCTGGAGGAGAAAGAGTCAATTATTCTCTATGGAGATGGTTCACAATTCCACTCCAAGTCGCCCGACGCTCAAAAAATTTCTGGAGCTTTTATTTGTAGCTCAAATCGGGCAGCTTTGACCATTTTTGGCGTGTTTTTATTCCCATAGTATTAAATGGAAATGCGCCTTTTGCGTGTTTTTGTGCGCATTTGCGCGTTTGGTTGCATGTTTTTGCGCAATTTTCTGCTCTAATGAAAATTTTTTTAAAATAAAATATTAATAACATATAAATAAATAAATGTAAAATGAATACACAAATAACTTAAAATCATCAAATAATAAAAAAATAATAATATGTAATATTAATACATAAATAATAATTAATTCCTAACCTTAAAAAAATTAAATAACTTATTACTATTATTTTATTTTTAAGGGTTAGGGGTTAAAGTGGATGTAAATCCATTCTGTAGGCTTGTACCTACAGGTACAAGGGGACGGAAAGTATTCAGACCCCCTTACATTTTTCACTCTTTGTTATATTGCAGCCATTTGCTAAAATCATTTAAGTTCATTTTTTTTCCTCATTAATGTACACACAGCACCCCATATTGTACACACAGCACCCCATATTGTACACACAGCACCCCATATTGACAGAAAAACACAGAATTGTTGACATTTTTGCAGACTTATTGAAAAAGAAAAACTGAAATATCACATGGTCCTAAGTATTCAGACCCTCAGTATTTAGTAAAAGCCCCCTTTTTATCTAATACAGCCATTAGTCTTTTTAGGATTTTTTTTCCCTGGATTTGGGGATCCTCTGCCATTCCTTCTTGCAGATCCTCTCCAGTTCTGTCAGGTTGGATGGTAAACGTTGGTGGACTCCATTTTTAGGTCTCTCCAGAGAAGCTCAATTGGGTTTAAGTCAGGACTCTGGCTGGGCCATTCAAGAACAGTCACAGAGTTGTTGTGAAGCCACTCCTTCATTATTTTAGCTGTGTGCTTAGGGTCATTGTCTTGTTGGAAGGTAAACCTTCGGCCCAGTCTGAGGTCCTGAGCACTCTGGAGAAGGTTTTCGTCCAGGATATCCCTGTACTTGGCCACATTCATCTTTCCCTCGATTGCAACCAGTCGTCCTGTCCCTGCAGCTGAAAAACACCCCCACAGCATGATGCTGCCACCACCATGCTTCACTGTTGGGACTGTATTGGACAGGTGATGAGCAGTGCCTGGTTTTCTCCACACATACCGCTTAGAATTAAGGCCAAAAAGTTCTATCTTGGTTTCATCAGACCAAAGAATCTTATTTCTCACCATCTTGGAGTCCTTCAGGTGTTTTTTTTTTAGCAAACTCCATGCAGGCTTTCATGTGTCTTGCACTGAGGAGAGGCTTCCGTCGGGCCACTCTGCCATAAAGCCCCAACTGGTGGAGGGCTGCAGTGATGGTTGACTTTCTACAACTTTCTCCCATCTCCCGACTGCATCTCTGGAGCTCAGCCACAGTGATCTTTGGGTTCTTCTTTACCTCTCTCACCAAGGCTCTTCTCCCCCGATAGCTCAGTTTGGCTGGACGGCCAGCTCTAGGAAGGGTTCTGGTCCTCCCAAATATCTTCCATTTAAGGATTATGGAGGCCACTGTGCTCTTAGGAACCTTAAGTGCAGCAGAAATTTTTTTGTAACCTTTCCAGATCTGTGCCTTGCCAAAATTCTGTCTCTGAGCTCTTCAGGCAGTTCCTTTGACCTCATGATTCTCATTTGCTCTGACATGCACTGTGAGCTGTAAGGTCTTATATAGACAGGTGTGTGGCTTTCCTAATCAAGTCCAATCAGTATAATCAAACACAGCTGGACTCAAATGAAGGTGTAGAACCATCTCAAGGATGATCAGAAGAAATGGACAGCACCTGAGTTATATATATGAGTGTCACAGCAAAGAGTCTGAATACTTAGGACCATGTGATATTTCAGTTTTTCTTTTTTAATAAATCTGCAAAAATGTCAACAATTCTGTGTTTTTCTGTCAATATGGGGTGCTGTGTGTACAATATGGGGTGCTGTGTGTACAATATGGGGGGCTGTGTGTACAATATGGGGTGCTGTGTGTACAATATGGGGTTCTGTGTACATTAATGAGGAAAAAAATGAACTTAAATGATTTTAGCAAATGGCTGCAATATAACAAAGAGTGAAAAATTTAAGCGGGTCTGAATACTTTCTGTCCGCACTATATATAATAATAATAATAAATAATCCTAAACCTAACCTCAACTCTAACCCCTTCCCGTAACAAAAATAAATTCTAATAAATGAACATTAATAATAATAAAAAAAAATAAAAGCTAATGGAAAAGCTAAAAAAGCTGAAATACCTAGCAACAAATGATGGAAAAGATGATAGTTTTCTCTATCGGCTAATTAAAAAAACGCCAAAGCTCAAAAACGCTGTGTAAAACCGTGCAAGTCGCGCAAAAAAAAGCCAGAAAAACGCTTAAATTTGCATGCTCAGGTGTGAATGCAGCCCCCTAGAACGCATAGCGCCATGCGAAACTGGCCAAGTGTGAAGAAGTCAGACTTTTTCCTCTACAGACTGGTACGTGGTCCTGGGCAGGTAGGTTATCAGACCCAAAAGATGGGCGAGTGGTGGAGGAAATTCAGGACCAGTTTAGGGCTGGGGGGCTGGGGGGCTGGGGGGCTGTCGGGCGCTGCGGTGTGCACAGAGGTGTGTTCCTGCAATGTCAGGTCTGTGAACATCTCTGTGACTTCCTGAACAGAGCACAGGGGAGGAGGAGGAGCAGAGAGGGAAAAACAAGCAACTTCCATAGTCCCCCCCCCCCCTCCCCTCCTCCTCTTCTCCCTCCACTCTCCAAACTGCTTTGGTCTCCATCATCCTTGCCTGTGACAGTCCTCAGCTATGGGGAGCCTCCAGGCTGGGCTCTGAGCCTCCCCTCTGCACCCCCCAGCTCTGCTCCAACCTCTACCTCTGGGGTGTGGGACAGGTGAGCCCCACCACTACCTCTGCTGGCTGCATGGGATGCACCGTGAGCTTCATCTGCTGTGAAGAGGAGCCCCTTCAGATGTCTGCAGACCCCCAACATGAGTCCATCAGCATGGAGGAGAAGAGGAGGCTCCTCAGCAAGGTAAGACCCCCCACCACCACCACCACATTGTACAACACTTGTTACATTGTATTGGTTGAACTAGATGGACTTGTGTCTTTTTTTTCAACCAGACCAATTATGTAACTATGTATCTCACCCTTGTTACATTGTATCTCACGCATGGTACGTTGTATCTCACCCTTGTTACAATGTATCTCACCCTTGTTACGTTGTATCTCACCCTTGGTACATTGTATCTCACCCTTGGTACGTTGTATCTCACCCTTGTTACAATGTATCTCACCCTTGTTACGTTGTATCTCACCCTTGGTACATTGTATCTCAACCTTGGTACATTGTATCTCACCCTTGTTACGTTGTATCTCACCCTTGTTATGTTGTATCTCACCCTTGTTATGTTGTATCTCACCCTTGTTATGTTGTATCTCACCCTTGGTACATTGTATCTCACCCTTGTTACGTTGTATCTCACCCTTGTTACGTTGTATCTCACCCTTGTTACGTTGTATCTCACCCTTGTTACGTTGTATCTCACCCTTGTTACGTTGTATCTCACCCTTGTTACGTTGTATCTCACCCTTACAATCTATCTCACCCTTGTTACAATGTATCTCACCCTTGTTACAATGTATCTCACCCCTGTTACAATGTATCTCACCCCTGTTACATTGTATCTCACCCCTGTTACATTGTATCTCACCCCTGTTACATTGTATCTCACCCCTGTTACATTGTATCTCACCCCTGTTACATTGTATCTCACCCCTGTTACATTGTATCTCACCCCTGTTACATTGTATCTCACCCCTGTTACATTGTATCTCACCCCTGTTACATTGTATCTCACCCCTGTTACATTGTATCTCACCCCTGTTACATTGTATCTCACCCCTGTTACATTGTATCTCACCCCTGTTACATTGTATCTCACCCCTGTTACATTGTATCTCACCCCTGTTACAATGTATCTCACCCCTGGTACAATGTATCTCACCCCTGGTACAATGTATCTCACCCTTGGTACAATGTATCTCACCCTTGGTACAATGTATCTCACCCTTGGTACAATGTATCTCACCCTTGGTACAATGTATCTCACCCTTGGTACATTGTATCTCACCCTTGGTACATTGTATCTCACCCTTGGTACATTGTATCTCACCCTTGGTACATTGTATCTCACCCTTGGTACATTGTATCTCACCCTTGGTACATTGTATCTCACCCTTGGTACATTGTATCTCACCCTTGGTACATTGTATCTCACCCTTGGTACAATGTATCTCACCCTTGGTACAATGTATCTCACCCTTGGTACATTGTATCTCATGGATGACCCTCCGCTCCCTTCTGTGTCCCCATTCCTACAATCCACCCCAGCACCTGGAACACGGACCCAAAGCCTGAGGATCGAAATCCGTCACTTCTTTTCTAAAGTAGCATCCAGTCCTCGCTATCTAATGGAATATCCCTTTAAAAAAAGTTTCACAGGCAAGAATTTCACCTTTCTGAAAGTTTATAGTTACTATAGAATTGATAACGGACACGGGAATTTCAGAGCGATTATTGGCAGCGTCTGCCGTGCTGAATCCATAAGACTTTCTGCTGTAGATGTGAATAGGAATTGGAAAAAAAAAAAAGATTTTCCACTGCTGCCTACTCTGTGATTTATAGGAGGAGGGGTTTGATTTCCATCTTCATTTACCCTGCTCCATGGAGTGATCGACTTTCTATGAAAGATTCTTTAAATTGCAAATATTTTGTGTTTTTATTTATGGACACGTCCTGTTTTACTATACAACTGTGTGTATGTGTTTATTATTATTATTTTTATTATTAGATTACAGAGGATGTATTAATGACTTTGTTTAGTAAACACAGCATTCTGATGAAATATTGTGGAATATCAATATTTTGATATTACATAGTTTTTGTAAGAGCAATATATAAAGGGTTCTTGCTCCTGATTCTGATGTACGAACGCTGGAAAGTCCGGGCAGAAAACTCCTGCGCCAAAAAAAATAATTCTTCTATCTGTAATATATTCTACTATGTGGGGGCGGGGTTACAATGACACCTGTACCTGCACATAAAATACCAGTAATGCAATTTTTTATTTTTTTACTGAGCTACATGCAGCGCTAGTTTACTGATATTTAAAAAAAAAATTAAATGGGAGGTAAAACTTCTACTTATATGGCCGACATCCCTAAAATATACGGAAAAACATGGCTTCCCCAAGGCAGGATGGATCCATGCGCCAAATTCTGAACCAACCATCTGAATGTCGCGTCTGAAATCGAGACAATGTTTTTCCAATCTTCTATTGTCCAATTTTGGTGATCTGTGCGAATTGTAGCCTCAGTTTCCTGTTCTTAGCTGACAGGAGTGGCACCCGGTGTGGTCTTCTGCTGCTGTAGCCCATCTGCTTCAAGGTTGGATGTGTTGTGCGTTCAGAGATGGTATTCTGCACACCTTGGATGTAACGAGAGATTATTTGAGTTACTGTTGTCTTTCTATCATCTGGAACCAGTCTGCCCATTCTCCTCTGACCTCCGACCTCAACAAGGCATTTTCCTCCACACAACTGCCGCTCACTGGATATTTTCTCTTTTTCCCACCATTCTCTGTATACTCGAGAGATGGTTGAGGTGTGAAAATCTCAGTAGATAAGTTGTGTTTGAAATACTCAGAGCAGCCCGTCTGGCAACAACAACCATGCCAACATTCAAAGTCACTTAAAGTGATTGTAAGAGCCCTTTTACATTGAAAGCGCCCGGACGTCGGCGGTATAGCGGCGCTATTTTTAGCGCCGCTATACCGTCGCTTTAGTAGCGCTATTCGCCCGCTAGCGGGGTGGTTTTAACCCCCGCTAGCGGCCGAAAAGGGTTAAAACCGCCACGCAAAATGCCACTGCAGCGGCGGTTTGCCGGCGGTACGGCGGCGCTGCTCATTGATTTCAATGGGCAGGGGCGCTATAGGAGTGTTGAATAGCTCTCACGGCTGCTCCCCACATCAGATAACCCCCTAGGAGAAGCGCTCTTCCAAGGGGGGGTTGCCTTGCGAGCGCGCTCCCGAGTCCAGCATTCTTCGTCCATAGCCGCCAAATGTATGACTTGGCCCCGCCCCCCATGTCATTGGATTTGATTGACAGCAGCGGGAGCCAATGGCTGCGCTGCTATCCATCTATCCAATCAAGAGCCGAGAACCCCGGGCAGAGAGACATCGCGTCCCCGCCGGGTCAAGTTCCAGGGCTCAGGTAAGTAAGACGGGGGGGGGGGGGGGGGGGGGGCAGTCACTGCCAAGTGTTTTTTTACACCTTAATGCATAGGATGCATTAAGGTGAAAAAACATGAAGGTTTACAACCCCTTGAAGCCTGAGTTCACACAAGCGCAAGGCTTCACCTCTGTGCCGATCACATGCGATCTCTGAGCAATGTGAGGTCAGCCATACAGTTGGATTCGCACAGAAAATAGTGCAGGGACTTGTTTTTTCCCTGCACTAGAATCGGATCAAATGGCTGTTCTCACCGATGCAATCCGATTCCTGTGCGAGTTCACATATTCCACTGCGATCTGCCAACTAAACCGGGGGCATACCTCCCAACATTTTTAAAATGGGAATGAGGGACACCTACTAGCAAACGTATGTAGGCATAGGACACGCCCCCTGCCACACCCCCTTAAAGGAGACTTACCAAAAAAAAAAAAAAGGTTAATTAAATTCACAAGGACTATTTTTTACCACGACTATTCCTTTATATTGGCTTTTAAAATGTACAAATGCAGCAATTGAGAAATCGGATGAAAGGTTTAGCGCTGGGAAACACTTTTTGAAATATAAAAAGTGCATTTTATATACAACTATATGGATCAGAGCAAAATGAGGGACAAATGAGGAGGAAAGAGGGAAAGAGGGACAGAGCTCCAAATCAGGGACAGTTGGGAGCTACGTGGGGGTGTCACCCGCAGCGGGTCCTTGAAGGCTGTGGGAACTGCCTGCGGGAGAGGAGCGATGCGGGAACCCGGCGCTGGAATCTCTGCATTGCACTAGTGTGATATCGGAGTCAATCCCCCTTTCTTCCACATTCTGACGCCCAGGTTGAACTTCAGCAAGTCGTCTTCGCCACATCTAGATGCCTAAATGCATTGAGTTGCTCTGCCACGTGATTGGCTGATTAGCAATCTGTATGGCCAAGCAATTGAACAGGTGTACCTAATAAAGTGGCCGGAGCGTGTCTATAAATTGCATCTAATCTATAAGGATGTGATTGCACTCTAGGTATAAAATGTAATCTGTTCTATAAGGTTATGATTCCGGGTATAAAATGTATCATATATGTATATACATTGTATATAATCTATAAGGATATTATTGTGTAGACATGTGAACTGACAAAAAATCAGTTCGTTTTCGTTTCAGTTGTTTTTTCGCTTTTTTCGGAAATTCGAAAATTCAAAAGTTCGGTAATAAGAAATTAGGAAATTCGAAATTTCAGAAATTGTAAAATTTGGAAATTTCGGAATTAACTAATTTGTCAAAATTCGTTATAAAATGAATTCGGAACTAAACGAATTGCACATGTCTATTATTGTGTTCGGAATATACAATCTATGGTGTAGAGTTCTGTATATACATTGTATATGATCTATAGGGATATGACTGGGCTCTGGGTATTATATATATATACATTGTATATGATCTATAGGGATATGACTGTGCTCTGGGTATTATATATATATACATTGTATATGATCTATAGGGATATGACTGTGCTCTTGGTATTATATATATATACATTGTATATGATCTATAGGGATATGACTGTGCTCTTGGTATTATATATATATATATATATATATATATATATATATATATATACATTGTATATGATCTATAGGGATATGACTGTGCTCTGGGTATTATATATATATACATTGTATATGATCTATAGGGATATGACTGTGCTCTTGGTATTATATATATATATACATTGTATATGATCTATAGGGATATGACTGTGCTCTTGGTATTATATATATATATATATATATATATATATATATATATACATTGTATATGATCTATAGGGATATGACTGTGCTCTGGGTATTATATATATACATTGTATATGATCTATAGGGATATGACTGTGCTCTGGGTATTATATATATATATATATATATATATATATAATATATATATATATATATACATTGTATATGATCTATAGGGATATGACTGTGCTCTGGGTATTATATATATACATTGTATATGATCTATAGGGATATGACTGTGCTCTGGGTATATATATATATATATATATATATATATATATACATTGTATATGATCTATAGGGATATGACTGTGCTCTGGGTATTATATATATACATTGTATATGATCTATAGGGATATGACTGTGCTCTGGGTATTATATATATATATATATATATATATATATATATATATATATATATATATATATATATATATTGTATATGATCTATAGGGATATGACTGTGCTCTGGGTATTATATATATACATTGTATATGATCTATAGGGATATGATTGAGCTCCGGGTGAAAGTTGCACTGTTTATGTCCCTGGAAATGCGTCTCTTCGGTCGGTATCAATGTACAGACAATCCGGTTCTGTGTTCTGTAGGACGGAGGCTCGCGGCGATGGGGGGGGGGGGGGGGGGAGGGGCTGTGGTGTTTATTTATTTTCATTTTTTAATTAGTCGTAGCATTGTAGCGGCAGGCCTGTCATCTGGGCAGGTTCAGACACACCGGCACACAAACAGCGCTTTGTTTTCCTGTGACTCGGAGTCATGCAAGCCTATGGCAGCTGCTGTGAGGGTGCAGGCTTGCTGGGACTTGTAGTTCCACCATCACAGGGCCCCACCTGCTAAGGGCTGACCATGTGTTATGCATTATGCGTTATTCATGCATTATTTTCTTCAACTTTAGATTTACCTTCAGCTGGGTAGTGGAAGGGTCTGCCTGATTCCATACAAATTGGAAGTGTTCCGGGGTGACCTCATATTAGATGGTTTTGGTAAATTATAAAGGAAAATTGTACAAGAAAATTGTATAATGTATGGCCAGACTAACAGAGGGAGAAGGTTTTGTCCTGGCTTCATGGGTGGGATGGCGACTTCAGCAGAAGCTCTTGGAGAAGCCGGGCTGTCAGTCGTGTTGCTATAACTGATCTTTTCCAGTCGGTGATTTTTTGTTTCTGATAAAGGGCCCATTCATACTTTATATCTGTTGTGGTGGTTTAACACAGGAGCCTTACGGCAAGGCGACCCGTTCATTATAATGGATAAAAAAATGCACATTACTTTTTTTTTTTCCCCACTTCAGTGCATCCTGTGGTGCGCTCTGCTGTGCAGTGTATTGGGTGGTGCAATCTGCTGTGTGGTGCACTAGGCTGTGCGCTCTGCTGTGCAGTGCGTTGGGCAGTGCGCTGTGCTGGGCGGTGCGTTGAGCGGTGCGCTCTGCTGTGCAGTGCGTTGAGCGGTGCGCTCTGCTGTGCAGTGCGTTGGGCAGTGCGCTGAGCGGTGCGCTCTGCTGTGCAGTGCGTTGAGCGGTGCGCTTTGCTGTGCAGTGCGTTGAGCGGTGCGCTTTGCTGTGCAGTGCGTTGAGCGGTGCGCTCTGCTGTGCAGTGCGTTGGGCAGTGCGCTGAGCGGTGCGCTCTGCTGTGCAGTGCGTTGAGCGGTGCGCTTTGCTGTGCAGTGCGTTGAGCGGTGCGCTCTGCTGTGCAGTGCGTTGAGCGGTGCGCTCTGCTGTGCAGTGCGTTGAGCGGTGCTCTTTGCTGTGCAGTGCGTTGAGCGGTGCTCTTTGCTGTGCAGTGCGTTGAGTGGTGCTCTTTGCTGTGCAGTGCGTTGAGCGGTGCGCTCTGCTGTGCAGTGCATTGGGCCGTGCGTTCCGGTGGGCGGTGCGCTGTGAAGTGCGTTGAGCGGTGTGCTCTAGTGGGTTGGGCTGTGCGGTGCATTGAGCGGTGCACTGTGTTGGGCGGTACACTCTGCTGGGCAGTACATTGAGCGGTGCACTGTGTTGGGCGGTACACTCTGCTGGGAGCGGTACATTGGGCGGTGCGCTGTGCTGAGTGGTGCGCTAGGCGGTACACTCTGCTGACGGTGCATGGGGCGGTACGCTGTGCGTTGGGCACTCTGTTGGGCGGTGCGCTCTGCTGCACAATGTGTCATGTGGTGCGCTTAGTGTTGCCACCTCATCCCTTTAAACCCGAACACATATTGATTGCACAGGTTCTGTGGCTGATTAAGGTGGTAATTAAACTCACTTGGTGCTTCATGTGCAATAAATTAGCCTCAGAACCCGTGTAATTCATATGTGTTGGGCTCTGCCGTGCAATGTGGTGCGCTCTGAATAGGCCCGAAAAAATTGCACCAGGCAGACTACCCACTGGGCCAGTATTCTCTGCTTTATTTCAGTAGTAAGACAATGCCAAACAATTGCATCAGCTTTCTAGTTCCTCAAGTAACCTTAGGAGTAGGAAATGAACAGAACCCGTGTATATATATATATATATATATATATATATATATATATATATATATATATATATATATATATATATATATATATATATATATATATATATATATATACATTTTTTTTTCCATGTCCCCACTGTGAGGATTTAGCATTACTTCCTGTTCCGGAGACACAACCGGAAGTGAGAGCAAAACCCCTTTTATGCAACTGCCACTGGAACAGGCATCCCCATTGGAAGATTTTGTTGTAAGGACCCGATTAAAAGGGTCCCTGGGGCTGGACGGGGAGAGGATTGATGCTGATAATAATTCACACCGGGAGAAGAGGAAACAACCTACGCGTTTCAGGGGCTCACAAACCTCCTCCTACTCCTACCCATTTTTGCTGACTCGGTGATCCTGGCTGATTTTATTGTTCACACAACTAATAATCAAGCCCGGTATTGTGCCGTTACTCAGTCCTCCTAACCATTCCTAAGATCTATGCCTGGAAGAAGGGAGTTTTCTTTTGAGGCGCTGAAACGCGTAAAAAATTTCTTGTTCTCCCATTATGAATTATTATTGAGGGACTTAGATGCCTAAAGATGACCATACACCAAAGCCCCGCAGAAGCGAGTTTTTCTGAGCCGAAATGTGTTAAATTTTTCTTGTTCTCCCCATTATGAATTCTTATTAATGGACTTTGGAGTCTAAAGCTGACCATATAATGAATTAATATATGTATGTATGTATGTATATATATATATATATATATATATATATATATATTACACCAATCAGTCAAAACTTTATGGCCACTGACAGGTAAAGTGAATAACATTGATTATCTCGTGACAATGGCATCTGAAAGTCGGTGGGATATATTTGGCAGCAAGTAAACATGTTGTCCCCGAAGTTGTTGAAAGCAGAAGAAATGGGCGTTGCAGTTTGTTGTGTATGGGGGCTGTGTAGCCTGCAGACCGGTCAGGGTGCCCATGCTGACCCGTGTCCACAGCCAAAAGTGTCTACAATGGGCATCAGAACTGGAGCACGGAGCAATGGGAGAAGGTGGTCTGGTCTGATGAATCCACGTTTTTCTTTTATGTAATGTGGATGGCCGCGTGTGTCACTTATCTGGGGAAGAGATGGCACCAGGATGTGAAGAAGACAAGTCGGCGGGGGTTAGTGTGATGCTTTGGGCAATGTTCTGCTGGGAATCCTTGGCTCCTCCCATTCATGTGGATGTTCCTTTTGACGCGTACCACCTACCTAAACATTGTTGGTGTCCAAGTACACCTCTTCATGGAAACGGTATTCCCTGATTGGCAGTGGCCTCTTTCAGCAAGATAATGCGCCCTCCCACGCTGCAAAAAATGGTTTTAGGAAGACAACAACGAGTTTGAGGTGTTGACTTGGCCTCCAAATTCTCCAGATCTCGGTCCCATCGAGCATCTGTGGGATGTGCTGCAAAAACAAGTCCGATACATGGAGGCCCCACCCACCTCCCAACTTACAGGACGTAAAGGATCTGCTACTGATGGTTTCAGAGGTCTGGTGGAGTCCATGCCTGGACGGGTCAGGGCTGTTTTGGTGGCCAAAGGGGAGGGTCGGGGAGGGGGGGGGAGTCATCCTAATGTAATGATTGATTAGTGTATATCAATTATGATCGCTCAGAGGACTGTTTTAGCCTGTGCTGCCCAACTACAATGAATGTAATGACCAATTTACATAAATCGACATATAAACAGGGACGAGATACAGGGTGTGGTCAAGGGTCTTGACGCGTTTCGTCATCAATTAGCTTCATCAGGTGACCCTATGATTGTAGAGAGAGAGAGCCACAATTAATATATAGCGTATACAACTGTCATCCAAAAGAAAGGAGAACCATGTGGTTGTATACTCCACATATCAATAACTGTTGTAATCTATGTATAGCAATGCATCCCACCATAAAGAGTGTTCCAATGTTACCCCAAGAGCAAGGAGGTCCAGGGGAGTGCGGACAGCAATGAGGAGACCTCAAATGGCCCACATTAAATAGATATTAATATCTCTTAGTTTTACACTTGTTTATGCAATATATGTACAATATTGTGATATGTACATAGATTCTGATTTATAGATAGATATATATAATCTATCTCTTTTTTTTCAATATTTTTACATTTTTTTAATTATAATGTTTTTTTTTAAATACTGTGTGTGTATGTATATATGTGTGTGTGTGTGTGTGTGTGTGTGTATATATATATATATATATATATATATATATATATATATATATATATATATATATATATATATATATATATATATATATATATAATGTATGTATGTATGTATGTGTGTGTGTATATATATATATATAAAAGATAGATGATATATACTGGTGTAATAAATATATATATATATATATATATTAGAGATATATCTTTTTTTTCAATATTTTTTACATTTTTTTTTTTTAATTACTTTTTTTAATTACAATTTTATTTTTAAAATACTGTGTGTGTGTATAATATATATATATATATATATATATATATATATATATATATATATATATATATATATATATATATATATATATATATATATATATATATATATATATATATATATATATACCAGTATATAATAATAATAATATATATATATTATCTCGATAAATATATATATATTATACACTAATTTACAGTATATAGTATATGTATAATATACACGTATATGTATTTATATAGCACATGTATAATATACACTTATTTATACACAATATAGAACTTGTACGGTATATGTATAACCAGTGTATTGTGCTACGCTGTAAGTTGCATGCTGACAGGAGGAGAGAGCGGAGAGATGAGCTCATCAGTCTGCTTTTTCTCTTTTTCCCCGTTCAATCACAGGCTGAGGGGGGGGGCGGAGCAAGACCTGTAAGTGTTACTGAACCGCAGCAGAGAAAAGTCCACCCCCCCCCCCCTAGACAGGGCTGTGCCGTGGATAGTGGAGAATATCATCCGGCAACTCGGTAAACTCCAAAATAGGAATTTGGCTTATTGGCTGCATGTAGAAAACACAGTGAATACCTCTAACGCGTTGTGACCTTAGTCATAGCTGTTGCTACAACTAATACCGTATCGACCTAAAAACGCGTTCGCTCTATCACTGTGTTTTCTACATGTAGCCAATAAAAAAGATCTTGGGGATTTTACCGAGTTTCCGGCGAATTTTCGCTACTATTCAGGTGTACGGGGGGACCGCACATCCCAGCCAGGAGCTCTCCAGCCACAGATCTCCCTAATCAAGCAGTAGAGCTTCGGGTATCGTATCCCGGGCTGTGCTGTGTGACAGAGCTGTGTAAATCTCAGGTCTGGATGGACAGAAATACAAATCCTTTTTGGCAGATAAAACAACTCCCTGTTCTGTATTTTTTCTCTGTGAGGTCATCCGCTTGCCTTGGGGATCAGCTATTTTCTGAGAAGATGCCAGAAAGGAGCGTGTTGTAGCCCGGGGGGGGGGGGGGGAATATTACGGCGATTACATAATAAATTCAATTTTTTTTTTTTCAATGGAGAGGTATAATTAGCAGGAGGAAGATATTCTGCACGGGGCCTCCTCCCATGTGATGACCTGTGCGCGCCCTTCACCCTTTTTTCTTTTTTTTGCTGTTTTTCGTAGCTGTAGGCGTTATTTTTTTTATTTATTTTTTTTTCGAGCGCGAGGAATGGCGTTGCTGTTTGTCTTTAGCATTGCTTAGTAATCCAATCCGTAGAATGCGGTGTGCGGGGCTCTCCTCTGCCCGCCTGTCATGCTTCATTCCCAGCAGGTATGTCAGGATCCGCTCTGTGAAGTTCTGGAAGATTACACCAGAATAGATTTGGGACACGCCTCTTTTTATTGGAGTGGGGGGGGGGGGGGGGGACCCTGAGGGCTGCATTGTGCTGCAGGATACGTCATTTTTAAAATTTTTTTTTTTTTTTTTTTACTATCTGAATATTACATAATACAAGTTTTTTTTTTTTTTTTTTTTCTTTTTTACATTTATTATATATATATATATATATATATATATATATATATATATATATATATATATATATATATTTAATTAATTTTTTTTTTTTTGTACATGTTAAAAAATAAATAATGTTAGGCCTGAAGATTACATTAAACACCCCCCCAAACATGATTTATTTTTTTGAAAGCAGACGCCCTAGGGCAGTGGTGGCGAACCTTGGCACCCCAGATGTTTTGGAACTACATTTCCCATGATGCTCAACTACACGGCAGAGCGCATGAGCATCATGGGAAATGTATTTCCAAAACATCTGGGGTGCCAAGGTTCGCCATCACTGCCCTAGAGAATAAAACAGCGGTAGTTCCAATTTTTTTTTTTTTTATGTGACACAATAATACCGTGAAGGTAAAATAACACATTTAAAGTTGATTTTAGCGGGCACGAAAAACATAATAAGTTACCCAAGATGAGGTTGCACTGAGTAAAGAGATACCTAACATGTCAAACCTAAAATTTGTGTGCGCACGTGAAATGGCGATGAACTTCAGTAAAAAGCGCGTTTATGGACTGCGCCAACTATTAAAATTAACTACTATTTATAACCATAAACCTTAACCACTTCCCGCCCGGCCTATAGCAGAATGACGGCAGGGCGGTGGTTCAGTTATTCTGACTGGGAGTCATATGACGTCCTTCAGGATAACAGCCGCCGCGCGCCCGTGGGGGCGCGCATGGCGGCGATCGGCGGTGCGGTGTGTCAGTCTGACACTCCGGCGGAGGCTCTTTACCACGTGATCAGCCGCGTCCAATCACGGCTGATCATGATGTAAACAGGAAGAGCCATTGATCGGCTTTTCCTCACTCTGACAGACGAGAGTAGAGGAGAGCTGATTGGCGGCTCTCCTGACGGGGGGGGGGTCTGTGCTGATTATTTATCAGCGCAGCCCCCCCTCAGATGCCCACACGAGACCACCAGGGAAGCCCCCAGCATGTGGATGGCCAGGTACATCCCCCCCCCCATGGCCATCCACATATGAAAAAATATGCCCAAAATATGCCAATCAGTGCCCACAAATGGGCACTGACTGGCACCTCTGTGGCACATTACAAAACAGGGATGCCCAGCAATGCCACATATCAGTGTCATCAGTGGTGCCCATCAGTGCCGCCTATGAGTGCCCATCAGTGCCACATACCAGTGCCACCTATCAGTTCCGCCTATCAGTGCCCATCGTCAGTGCCACCTCATCAGTGCCCATCAGTGCAGCCATATCAGTGCCCGTCATTGAAGAAGAAAACTTACTTATTTACAAAAAAATTTAACAGAAACAAAGAAAAACTTGTTTGTTTTTTTTTCCAAAATTTTCGGTCTTTTTTTTTTTTTTTATTTGTTGCGCAAAAAATAAAAATCGCAGAGGTGATCAAATACCACCAAAGGAAAGCTCTATTTGTGAGAACAAAATGATAAAAAAAATTTGTATGGGTACAGTGTAGCATGACCGCGCAATTGTCATTCAAAGTGCGACAGCGCTGAAGGCTGGAAATTGGTCTGGGCGAGAAGGTGTCTAAGTGCCCGGTATTGAAGTGGTTAATAGTGTATATTATCAAAATATCCTAACAATGTGCTGTATAGAAAACTAATTATTCAGTGTCAGATACTATTGGTTATACCCTTGAAACATTTATATATATATATATATATATATATATATATATATATATATATATATATATATATATATATATATATATATATATATATATATATATATATATATATATATATATATATATATATATATATATAATACGTGCTCGTGTGCCCAAATGAAAAAACATATATAAAAGTACGTGTCCCAAGTCATAGGACATGAAACCATACAAATGTGAACATGTGTAGAAAACAAACAAAAATGAAGAAATGAAACTGCTGCTGTAGAATATATAAACCATGTAATAGATATTCTTTAGTGAAAAGTTCAATACACTCAGTGCGGTGGATGATTACAAGTAGCTGACAAGTCCCAGATAATGTCGCCTCAGTGAGTGATCAGCCAACTCCTATGGATTCATCTCTTAATTGTGCAGCCAAGTACCACCATTATGTCATTCCACCACCACTTATAGATTGTCCACTCACCAGACACAGGGGAACGAGCGCCTTTGGTTCATTAGTTGGATAACCACTCCACACGATGGATCAATCTGCACCCTCTTCAGACTACCAGTTCTCATGGAAAAATAAATGGCCATCATGGCATAGTATATCTAAACCTGTTTATTTAAAAAGATATAAAAAAGATTATTGTACTCACATGTTTATGTGCCCATAAGCCGGCACCAAGCTGTTCCAGCCGTGTACGTAATGCCAGGGTACGTAATGCCGGTGCGCGTTCCAAGTCTCGCTCCCACTGGACAGGAAGATGTCAAGAATCTCCCAGCAGCCTCTACGCGTTTCGCAAATGTTGATTGCGTCATCGGGAAGCTTCCAGCAGCCTCTACGCGTTTCGCAAATGTTGATTGCGTCATCGGGAAGCTTCCAGCAGCCTCTACGCGTTTTGCAAATCTTGAATGCGTCATCGGGAAGCTTCCAGCAGCCTCTACACGTTTCGCAAATGTTGATTGCGTCATCATGATGACGCAATCAACAATTGCGAAACGCGTAGAGGCTGCTGGGAGAATCTTGATGTCACTTCCTACCCAGTGGGAGCGAGGCTTGGAACGCCCGCGGAGTAGGAAACGCACAGGGGAACGCACATCGGCATTCCGTAACCCGCGCATACACGGCTGGAACAGCTTGGTGCCGGCTTATGGGCACATAAACATGTGAGTACAATAGTCTTTTTTATACCTTTTTTAAATAAACAAGTTTGGATATACTATGCCATGATGGCCATTTATTTTTCCATGAGAACTGGTAGTCTGAAGAGGGTGCAGATTGATCCATCGTGTGGAGTGGTTATCCAACTAATGAACCAAAAGGCGCACGTTCCCCTGTGTCTGGTGAGTGGCCAATCTATAAGTGGTGGTGGAATCACATAATGGTGGTACTTGGCTGCACAATTAAGAGATGAATCCATAGGAGTTGGCTGATCACTCACTGAGGCGACTTATCTGGGACTTGTCAGCTACTTGTAATCATCCACCGCACTGAGTGCATTGGACTTTTCACTAAAGAATATCTATTACATTTTTTTTTTTATTTTACAGCAGCAGTTTCATTTCTTCATTTTTGTTTTCTACACATGTTCACGTTTGTATGGTTTTGAATCCTATGACTTGGGACATGTACTTTTTTTTTTTGTTTTTTTGTTTTTTCATTTGGGCACACAAGCACGTGTGTGTGTGTGTGTGTGTGTGTGTGTATATGTATGTATGTATGTATGTATGTATGTATGTATGTATGTATGTATGTATGTATAAACAAATAGTATCTGACGCTGAATAATTAGTTTTCTATACAGCACATTGTTAGGATATTTTGATAATAAGATACACTATTAAGGTTTATGGTTATAAATAGTAGTGGTGGTACACAAATTTATTTTAATAGTTGGCGCAGTCCATAAACACGCTTTTTTCTTTATAACCTTATCTGAGAGCGGGGAGGGCCTTTTTTTTTCTGACTGCAGCAGACACAAACGATTGCCATAATATATATTTTTGATTCTCTCCGCCGATACCCCGTGTGTGTTTTTTTTTTTTTTTTTTCGAAAAAAAAGAAATAAAAATTATATATATATATAATTTTTTTTTTTCCCCAATGAACTTCAGTACCCTATTTTTTTTTTTCTCCATAGGCGACGCTTTAAAAGCCCCCTATAGGTCATCAGTTTAGCGTTATGGAGGAGTTCTGGTCATAGAATTATTGCTCTCACTCCATCATGTACAGGGATATGTAACTTGTGTATCGCAACTGATATTTTTAGGCATAGGCGCTCCGCTGCGTGTGTTTACCTTTTTGTACGTGCGGAAATGTGGGGGAGGGCTCAAAATTTTTTTTAATTTTCTTTAATTTTTTTTTAGGGGATGTTATGTGCTTTGGTGTAATTTTTTACAATTTAAAAAAAATATATTTTTTTTGCAAACTTTTTTATTTTTATTTTTTTAACACATAGGGGATAACAGGTCCCCCTATGTGATGATTTTCTGGGTGACAGGTTCTCTTTAAGGAGACATCTGGAGGTCTAAAAGACCCCCAATAACTCCCCTGTGCTCCACTCAATGCAATGCAATACATACACTGACAGGGGACCCGAAAGTGAAGTCAGACACGTCGCCTCCCGATCCCGGACCCACAGATGGGCAAGTGTAGCCCGGGATACATAAGAGGGGGGGGGGGGTAGCTTTAGGATGCCAGCCCCAGGAAGCAATTTCTTGGTGACATGGCGCTCGGGATTTGTTGAGCCCTGCTGTAACTGAATATATAATATTGGCTGGAGTTCGTTCTTTTCTTTTGATCCATCTCTGGCGATCCAGCCAGTAAGTCTGTTGTTTTTTTTTCAAAAGGACAAGCAGTACTGCAAATTTACTGCTGTAAACCATTTAACACTGGCAGGGATGCTTGCAATGATCAGCTTTTATTTATGTAAACCCTTTATCCCAAAAGGGAAAAAAAAAACAAAAAACTGCTGTAAGGGATTATAAAGTATTAGCTGGTGTTCGGTTTGTTAGTGTATCTAAATCTGCTAATACATCTAACACTCCCCCCCCCCCCCCTCAGACTGCCAATACTGCTGTCCAAAGGTGTCCCCTGTGCTCCTTCATCCAGAGTGGGGGCGCTCTAATACAGGAGGTGTGTTACTGGCCGGAACACCGGATAAAAATAGAGTGAAAAAAAGCCTAAAAATAAAATAAAACGAATAGAGCCGCCACATCTAATAATTGGTAAGCTGCAATATATTATATTTTTTGGCTTATATTTTACGTTCTCCACCCCCCCCCCCCAACGCATTAATAACATTATTAAATAAAACCTTTTATTATATATATATATATATTTTTTTAGTACATACAGTACCTTATTTTAGGCCCAGTGATGTGATCACTGGGTCTCTGTGCTTCTCTATGCAATGCAGGCAGATCATGCCTGGTGGGAGGGGCCGGCAGGGGACTGTACATAGCTTCCTGTAAATATCACAGCACCTCAGTACTTCTCTAAAGCAGCGGTTGCCAACCTCTCAGACCTCCCGGACCACTAAACTCACAATTTTGAATCCCGCGGACCACTTACCCCAGCCCCCCCAAACCCTGCATCACACTGCTGCCTTGCACAGACTCACCTCCTTATCCAACCATGTGCTCCAGCTCCGTGCTCCCTCCCACCGTCTGTGATCAGCTCTGCCATTAGAAGTCCCCTCCTCCACCACCCGCTCTCTGCACTACTCCCGGCGCCTCCCTCTGAGTTCACAGGAGCCGGAAATACAGAGGAGGAATCGGGTATCACTGCACAACGAGAGAGCAGAGCTGTGGGAGGGGCCCAGCTGGCTCCACCCACTACAGGCTGCCTGCAGAAAACTACAGGAGGGGCATAGACCAGACCAGTCCCCCTACACAAGAAGAGAGTAGAGCTGTGGGAGGGGCTCAACGGGCTCCACCCACTACAGGCTGCCTGCAGGAAACTACAGGAGGGGGCGGAGACCAGACCAGTCACCCTACACAAGGAGAGGGAGAGAACATAGCTGTGGGAGGGGCCCAGCAGGTTCCACCCACTACAGGCTGCCTGCAGAAAACTACAGGAGGGGCGGAGACAAGACCAGTCCCCCTGCACAAGGAGAAGAGAGCAGCAGTAGGCGGTCTTTATTACAGGAAGTCTCACACTGGATTACTGCACAGATCTGGAAGAAAGACACAAAGCTCACCGAGATTCAAGAAGCATAATACACATGATGAATGGATTCATACAAGATTCGCTTATTCTGGAGTTCAGCTTTAAAGTTCTATTCGAATCGCAAAAGACGGGCTTGGCCACACCCCTTCCACCTCTCTATTGGTTATCAGGTCCACTTATATTGTTAAATGGCCAATAGGGTGTCAGGAAAGCACCTATGACTCATGGATTGGTTGTACTGGTTCTCTGTTGCTGCGTCTATATTGATCAGCGGGATCCTCTTTTTCTTCTGGCCACCTGCTGGTTTCTCTGTGTTGCTGCAGTTGATCAAGGTGGAGTCTGCGCCCTGCCTTGTTCAGTCGGGGGGCGGGGGGGGGGGGGGATAGGTGGCTTGTAAGCAGGGGCCTCTTCCCCACAACCCATGCCTGGTGGTTGTGGGGGTCTGTGAGTGGAGGGGTGTCTTATCGGAATCTGAAAGCCCACTTTAAGAAAATAGGGGGGGTTCCAGATATTGTATATCAGTGCATCACGCCGGGAACCCTACTGCGCATGCGCGAGGCTCCGCCCCTCCGGCGGCCGGAGAAGGCGGTGATGTCAATACCTGAGGCTGAGGCTCCCGGAAGTGGGGACAGGATACCTATGAAAGACCGGTATCCTGCCCACCCCCCCCCCCCCCCCCCGAAAGGTGCCAAATTTGGCACCTGAGGGGGAGAGGAGTACAATGAGCGGAAGTTCCACTTTTTGGAACAGCTTGGCTGGCCAGGACGGGGGTGGGGCGACGACAAGCTTGTGCACCCCCCGTTTCCTGAACCGTACCAGGCCACATGCCCTCAATATGGGGGGGGGGGGTGCCCCCAGCAAAGCAACTTTTCCCCATATTGATGAAGACGTACAGGGGACACTCACAGGAGTACAGACAAATGGGCTGCAAACCCCACAAGATGCATAGGAAAACACGAAGAACCCCCCTGACGGGGCTTTAATGTAGCCAATAATTTCAAAGTGAATGAGTAATCAAAAGTAGCTTTATTGATACAAAAATTGTATAAAATAAGTTCTGACGTTCAGAGTCAGGGCATGAACTGGAGTGCAACATAAGATAAAAAACAACAACGGACAGTGCCCATAATCGGAAGCAATGTACAATACAGTATATTCAGGACAACAAGATCGGAAATATTAAATTCTAAACAACAAGATCAAAAATGCTAAAAGTCTGACGCGTTTCGACCCTTACTGGGTCTTCTTCAGAGGATGGTTATCAGCAGTCACAAAGTTCCCGATGGTTCTAAATGGTCATGGTGAAGAAAGTATGGCCCCTCCTGCGGATCGTACAGGTTTACTAATCTGACAGAACACCGCTGCTTTTAAAATTCAACATCTAAACAGTCACCCGGAGTTCTAAGTCCTGTATTTCACGATATAAACTCAGTTTACTGTTAAAAATAGGTGTAAAGTGCAAAACTGCGGTGGGTGTAACAAGATGTCCGCTTTCCCCCTTCTCAGTGTATCCTTACTGTAGAGGAGTGCGGGGTGTAGCAAGATGGCGGCGACGAAACGTCACTTCCGTCACACATATATTTTCAATGTTCGTTACATTTGTTTCTTTTTTAACTTTATCACATGATATTAACAAGCCCCCCTATGTGATAGTATTGGGTGGGTGATGGGGGGGCGATTAGACCGCCAATGTCTCCTCTGCCCACCACTGCTTCTAATTAAGCTAATTAAGCTCAGATCGTACTTGATTAGCTGCATCCTCCATCTACAGTAGCCGGGGAACGATGGCTCTGAAGTGGACGAATCCTCCATCACTTCCGGGTTCATCCATCACAGAGGAGACCCCCGGTGTGGGTGTTCCCCCGATCTCCTCCCGCTCGCCATCCTGAAGCCATTTACCAATGCCAACCACAAACGTGCTTTAACCCCTCGACTGCCAGGACGGCGATAGATGTGCGTTGCTAGACAAAGGGGGTTATTATTGCCTTCTCTAGGATCTCCAATGCATTTGGCCAGATTGGCAGAATTTAACCGAAATTCACAGATTTTTCATCCAAAAGTAAAACGTTCGATTTTAATGGACCCTTCACAGCGGGTTAGAGAAACAAACCAAAATCTTGCCTACGAAAAACCGCCGGTGAGGATCTTTAGGTTGGGGGGCGCGGCGGCTATTCTTTGCTGCGCGGGAAATGTTGGGTTGTTACTTTGTGGCAACACAGGTCTGTCTGTGTATAACCTGCAGAACGCGGCGGAGGAATTTGTCTTCTGAAAACAAGCTGGAGGTGATGTAAGAACAATGGCATGCTTCTGTGTTCTCTGGACGGGGGCTGGAATGTCCCCCCCCCCCCCAAACTAATGCTTCTCTTTAAAGGGTGACTCCGGCTAAACAACTAGATTTACTGATGAGGGATGGATATAGGAACTGCATTACCTGGCAGAAGATAAAAGCAACGCACATAAATTTGTCACCCCCCCCTCCCCCTCCCTTCCTTCCATCCTGAGATACACAGAAAACTACAACACATTTCAGAGCTTGGTGTTCCCAAGACCCTGTGCCACAGCCCCGCCTCCTGCCTGTCCTTTATCCCACAGCCCCGCCTCCTGCCTGTCCTTTATCCCACAGCCCCGCCTCCTGCCTGTCCTTTATCCCACAGCCCCGCCTCCTGCCTGTCCTTTATCCCACAGCCCCGCCTCCTGCCTGTCCTTTATCCCACAGCCCCGCCTCCTGCCTGTCCTTTATCCCACAGCCCCGCCTCCTGCCTGTCCTTTATCCCACAGCCCCGCCTCCTGCCTGTCCTTTATCCCACAGCCCCGCCTCCTGCCTGTCCTTTATCCCACAGCCCCGCCTCCTGCCTGTCCTTTATCCCACAGCCCCGCCTCCTGCCTGTCCTTTATCCCACAGCCCCGCCTCCTGCCTGTCCTTTATCCCACAGCCCCGCCTCCTGCCTGTCCTTTATCCCACAGCCCCGCCTCCTGCCTGTCCTTTATCCCACAGCCCCGCCTCCTGCCTGTCCTTTATCCCCACAGCCCCGCCTCCTGCCTGTCCTTTATCCCCACAGCCCGCCTCCTGCCTGTCCTTTATCCCACAGCCCCGCCTCCTGCCTGTCCTTTATCCCCACAGCCCCGCCTCCTGCCTGTCCTTTATCCCCACAGCCCCGCCTCCTGCCTGTCCTTTATCCCCACAGCCCCGCCTCCTGCCTGTCCTTTATCCCCACAGCCCCGCCTCCTGCCTGTCCTTTATCCCACAGCCCCGCCTCCTGCCTGTCCTTTATCCCCACAGCCCCGCCTCCTGCCTGTCCTTTATCCCACAGCCCCGCCTCCTGCCTGTCCTTTATCCCCACAGCCCCGCCTCCTGCCTGTCCTTTATCCCCACAGCCCCGCCTCCTGCCTGTCCTTTATCCCACAGCCCCGCCTCCTGCCTGTCCTTTATCCCATAGGCCCGCCTCCTGTCTGTCCTATATCTCCACAGCCAGGCCTCCTGCCTGTCCTTTATCCCATAAGCCCACCCACTACAGGGACAGGGCCGTTCAGCGCCCAGGGCAAGGATCTAGAATTTCCCCCCCTCCTCCACTGGTAATGGGTGTGCCACCCTGCATCTATTCTTTGTCCCCTTGCTTCACTGTGCCCAGGGCAGCTGACCCTCCTGCCCACCCCTTGTTATCCTGTGTCACAGCCCCGCCTCCTGCCTGTCCTTTATCCCACAGCCCCGCCTCCTGCCCATCCTTTATCCCACAGCCCTGCCTCTTGCCTGCCCTTTATCCCACTGGCCCGTCTCCTGCCTGCCCTTTATCCTGTTGACTTACCTCCTGCCGACCCCTTATACCACTGGCCAGTCTCCTGCCCTCCTTTATTCCCACTGGCCCCCCACCTGCCTGCCCTGAATCTCACTGGCCCCCCTCCTGCCTGCCCTTATTCCCAATGGCCCATCTCCTGGCTGTCCTTAATCCCCTTGGCCCGCCTCCTGCCTGCCCTTAATCCCACAGCCCCGCCTCCTGCCTGCCCTTAATCCCACAGCCCTGCCTCCTGCTTGCCCTTAACCCCACAGCCCCGCCTCCTGCCTGCCTTTAATGCCATAGCCCCGCCTCCTGCCTGCCTTTAATGCCACAGCCCCGCCTCCTGCCTGCCTTTAATGCCACAGCCCCGCCTCCTGCCTGCCTTTAATGCCACAGCCCCGCCTCCTGCCTGCCTCTAATGCCACAGCCCCGCCTCCTGCCTGCCTTTAATGCCACAGCCCCGCCTCCTGCCTGCCTTTAATGCCACAGCCCCGCCTCCTGCCTGCCTTTTATCCCACAGGCCCCACAAACTTGCTCATTGCTGCATCAGGCTGTCTGTATGAGAGAGGGCGAGCTCGGGAATATTTCTCCTGTCTTGCTAAAGGGGTTCCCAGATTATTAGCCAACAGTAGAGAGACGGCTGGTAGATGACAGCAGTGCCTGGTTACAGGAAGGATGTCCGTATGACCATCGCTGGTCAGCTTCTGAAGATGGTAACTACCTGTGTGCCATGCTGATCCTCCGGCTTCATAATCTCGCATCCTCGATTTTGGAACAAGTTCGCAGTTTAGAGGTCCTGACTTCCCTGGCTGCATGCTTATTCCAGGTCCCTATTGAAGGCAAACACGGCCAGCGATCAAACTACCGTGCGTAATGGTCAGTAAAATGACGCATGTCCATTATTTGGGTCCGCCCCTTTGCGTTGGCAGTCCATTCAAAATGAATCGGTTGCCTTAAAGGGTAAGTCCACCTTTTCCCCCCAAAAAATGAAAAGATGAACTAATCCATATATCCTGACCACCCCTCACTTGGCGGCCATGATGCCCCATGCTGCCTGTGTAGTATTCCGTACAATGTACACCACTATACACAGAGTGAGCATCCATCATAACGCCACAATAAAAAGCCCTTAGAGTGATCACATGACCACGCGGACTAATGAGAAGCGCCTCTGAGGCTTCTTCTCCCGGTAACGTGTCCCAGAAGAAAGAAGCTCTTCTCATGGACGTTATGCCTGAAGGGGTCCAGAAGGGGGTGGTTCAGGATATTTGGAGTCCACCTTTGATTTTTTTTTTCTTGAAGGTGAACTTGCCCTTTAATGCAACGCACAATAACGCATGGCAAAACGCACAGGAACAGAGAAGTGTCGATGGGTCTTCAAACCAGCCCTGATATAATTGGCCAACCAATCTGCGGATGTTCCAATCGGTGGCGGTTTGTGATGAGAAGACAAATTGAATTAGCCGTTAATCAGATCTCCTCTCCAATTTTGTCTCTAAGCGGGCCCCGCGGGTCGCAGCTGCTCATAGACAGGTGGAAAAATGGCACAGTCTCCAAAATTATATTCCCCCCCCCCCCCTTTTCCCCCTAAATCAAAATGAAATAAAATATAGTAAAATAAAATAAAAATCATATGATGAAAAATAAAATTATAGTAAAATAATAAAATAAAAAATTGAATCATATAATGAAAAAAACAAATATAGAAAATAATAATAACAGTCCTATAATGAAATAATAAAATATAGTAAAATAATAAAATAAAAAATGGAATCATATAATGAAAAAACAAAATATAGAAAATAATAATAACAGTCCTATAATGAAATAATAAAATATAGTAAAATAATAAAATAATGAAATCATAAAATTGATAGTAAAGTAGTGAAAAAAAAAATTAAATTTAGTAAAATAACATTTAAAATAATGAAATAATAAAATAGTAAAAATATTTTTTAGCAAAATAAAAAAAATATAGTTAAAAACAAATTAAAGATGAAATCATATAATGAAAAAAACAAAATATAGAAAATAATAAAAAATAAAATCATATAATGAAAAAATAAAAAATGAAGGAAAATAATAAAATTTAAAATGAAATCCGTATAATGAAAAAAAAAAACTAAATATAGAAAATAATAAAAATAAAACCATATAATGAAATAATATAATACAATATAGAAAAAATTAATAAAAAAGATGAAATAATAAAATGATAGTAAAATGAAATAAAAAAATAAAATATAGTAAAATTAATAAAAAAGATAAAATAATAAAATGATAGTAAAATGAAATAAAAAAATAAAATATAGTAAAATAATAAAATATAAAATGAAATAATAAAATAAAAAAATGTAAAATACAATATAGTAACGTAGTGTGTGTGTAGATGTGTTCTGGGGTTTGGCACCAATAACATTTGGCAAAAGAGTGTTGACATCCCCCCCCCCAGTAATGCACTTGTATGGGGTCCAGGGATGTGTTCTTACTCCTTTTATCCTTGGTACTGTACATATACTCATTCTCTGTACCAAAAACTATATGTACAGGTTTGTTTGGTGCCTCTGTTTAGTGTTTATTTGTCTGTTTATACAAAATGTAAATAAACACCTATTAAAAAATTATAAAATGACATTTAAAATAAAATATTGTAAAAATAACATTAAAAATGAAATCAAATAATGAAAAAATAAAATATAGTAAAATAATACAATTAAAAATAAAATATAGAGAAAAATAGTAAAATGATATTAAACATGAAATAAAATAATGAGATAATAAAAAATATAGTAAAATAAAATATAGTAAAATGAAAACAATAAAATTAAAATAATGAAAAATATAAAATAACATATAGTCAAATCAATCAAATTTAAAATGAAATAAAATATAGTAAATATAATAAAGTTAAAACAAATAAAACAAAGCTCTCAAAGATGCAGTAGTCCACTAATTAGGACATATTGTGTTTGCATTGCATGCAAGGCTCTGAATCCACAGTTTTTTTTTTTCCACTGGTGATTACTCCGCAATGCCATTGTGCATTTAACATCTAAAAGAGATCTTTGCATTATTCACATTTGACCTTTTAACTCTTATCTTGCCTCGGGTGATGGGATCTTCTGCCCTTTCTATGCGGATATATACTATGTATTATGTATTTATGCTGCTCCCCGCCACTTGCAGCTAATCCACACAGGCACTGTCAGGTAATTTCTATAGTTGATATTTTTCTCATTGTTTCTCGGTGAGGAGTATTATTATGTATTTTGTTTGTCTTTTATCCCATTTAACAAAATCAGAGCAATTAAAAAGTCAATTTTTTTTTTATTGCACATGGCCACTTAAGGCCCGTATAACGCCAGAGAGACACAGGTACTGCATACAGGTGCCCATAGAAAGCCATGGCTGTACACGGTTTTACACCGGTACCTTCATACATGCATGCAGGAGGTACAAACCTCAATCCAGGGTTGTTGTACATTCATACGCATGAGCGCGGTTATACCAGCAAAGGTATAAAACAGCCAGTCATGTGTATTCTTATGTCAATTTTGTGCATGTACGTTCATTCATGGGGCAGGAAAACAAAAAAAAAAAAAAACGAATGTCATTAGGCAATTTCCTGTGCTGGTCAAATATTATTTTTTAATGCTTTAAAACAGAAAATACAACATTTGACCACTAGATGGAGCTAAGTATCATAGGAAAACCCTATAATACCGAACGCCATCTACTGGTCAAATCAAAGAAAAACATCTGAGCAGCACAGAAACTGACCTGATAATAATTGTTTTTCCCCTATTCGCATTGAATGAATGTAAATGCATGTCACCGGGTAAATTGCTGTACAATCCTTATAAACACCCCCCTAGCTGTGCTTTGTGTCTTTCTTCCAGATCTGTGCAGTAATCCAGTGTGAGACTTCCTGTAATAAAGACCGCTCACTGCTGCTCTCTCTCCTTGTGCAGGGGGACTGGTCTTGTCTCCGCCTCCTTCTGTCATTTTCTATAGTGGGTGGGGCCTGCTGGGCTCCTCCCACAGCTCTGCTCTCTCTTCTCCTTGTGCAGGGGGACTGGTCTTGTCTCCGCCCCCTCCTGTAGTTTTCTGCAGGCAGCCTGTAGTGGGTGGAGCCTGCTGGGCTCCTCCCACAGCTCTGCTCTCTCTCCTTGTGCAGGGGGACTGGTCATGTCTCCGCCCCCTCCTGTAGTTTTCTGCAGGCAGCCTGTAGTGGGCGGAGCCTGCTGGGCCCCTCCCACAGCTCTGCTCTCTCTCTCCTTGTGCAGGAGGACTGGTCTTGTCTCCGCCCCCCTCCTGTAGTTTTCTGTAGTGGGTGGGGCCTGCTGAGCCCCTCCTACAGCTTTGCTCTCTGCGCAGGCAAAGTTATGATGTCACTGCTACTTTTACAAGGTAATATCTGGGTTTGCAGAGGAATTTTTATTTTCTTATTTGTGGCTCTTAGGTTATACTGTGCCTTGAAAAAGTATTCACACCCCTTGAAATTTTGCACATTTTGTTATGTTACAACCAGAAATGTAAATGTATTTTATTTTATGAGATAGACCAACACAAAGTGGCACATAATTGTGAAGTGGAAGGAAAATGATAAATGGTTTTCAACATTTTTTTACAAATAAATATGTGAAAAGTGTGGGGGGTACATTTGTATGGCGCCCCCCGGAGTCAATACTTTGTAGAACCCCCTTTCTCTGCAATTACAGCTGCAAGTCTTTTTGGAGATGTCTCTACCAGCTTTGCACATCTAGAGAGGGACATTTTTGCCCATTCTTCTTCTTTGTGAAATATCTCAAGCTCTGTCAGATTGGATGGAGAGCGTCTGTGAACAGCAATTTTCAAGTCTTGCCACAGATTCTCAATTGGATTTAGGTCAGGACTGTGACTGGGCCATTCTAACACATGAATATACTTTGATCTAAACCATTCCATTGTAGCTCTGGCTGTATGTTTCGGGTCGTTGTCCTGCTGGAAGGTGAACCTCCGCCCCAGTCTCAAGTCTTTTGCAGATTCTAACAGGTTTTCTTCTAAGATTGTCCTGTATTTGGCTCCATCCATCTTCCCATCAACTCTGACCAGCTTCCCTGTCCCTGCTGAAGAAAAGTCTCCCCACAACATGATGCTGCCACCACCATATTTCACAGTGGGGATGGTGTGTTCAGGGTGATGTGCAGTGTTAGTTTTCCTCCACACATAGCGTTTTGCTTTTATGCCAAAAAGTTCAATTTTGGTCTCATCTGACCAGATCACCTTCTTCCACATGTTTGCTGTGTCCTCCACATGGCTTCTCACAAACTGCAAACAGGACTTCTTATGGTTTTCTTTCACCAATGTCTTTCTTCTTGTCACTCTTCCATAAAGGTCAGATTTGTGGAGAACACGACTAATAGTTGTCCTGTGGACAGATTCTCCCACCTGAGCTGTGGATCTCTGCAGCTCCTCCAGAGTTACCATGGACCTCTTGGCTGCTTCTGTGATGAATGTTCTCCTTGCCCGGCCGGTCAGTTTAGGTGGACGGCCATGTCTTGGTAGGTTTGCAGTTGTGCCATACTCTTTCCATTTTTCGGATGATGGATTAAACAGAGCTCCGTGAGATGTTCAAAGCTTGGGATATTTTTTTATAACCTAACCCTGCTTTATACTTCTCCACAACTTTATCCCTGACCTGTCTGGTGTGTTCCTTGACCTTCATGATGCTGTTTATTCACTAAGGTTTTCTAACAAACCTCTGAGGGCTTCACAGAACAGCTGTATTTATACTGAGATTAAATTACACACAGGTGGGCTCTATTTACTAATTAGGTGACTTCTGAAGGCAATTGGTTCCACTAGATTTTAGTTAGGGGTATCGGAGTAAAGGGGGCTGAATACAAATGTACGCCACACTTTTCACACATTTATTTGTAAAAGAAATGTTGAAAACCATTTATCATTTTCCTTCCACTTCACAATTATGTGTCACTTTGTGTTGGTCTATCACATAAAATCCCAATAAAATACATTTACGTTTTTGGATTGTAACATGACAAAACGTGGAAAGTTTCAAGGGGTATGAATACTTTTTCAAGACACTGTAAATATAAAGGTTTTTGTGCTGTGGAGTTCAGGTGTTTGTTTTTTTGTTTTTTTATAAATGTTTATTTTTATTTTTTTTTATTACATATAAAAACACATACAGTCAGATTATTTTGAGCTCACGCAGGAGCTACATATACTTTTATTATATTTGAGCTTTAAAAAAACATTGTATATGTAAAAGCGCTGCATAAATGGACGGTAATAAATAAAAATAAAATAAAATATACTGATCAGCAGCTGGCCCAACTTCAGCATCGGCAGACAGTCCTGACAATGGATTATATTTAGAATCGCAGACCGCTCTGCCGTCAGGGAAGTTGTTAATGTAATTAATTGTCTCCAGACCCCCCTACAGGAAAACCCATCCCCCCCCCCCAGGGAGAAGGGAGCCGTGTTTTGTTAGGAAAGTCATCCATTCTAATGTCATTACACTTCAAAAGGTTAGTACCCCTTTAAGTGTGTTGCTGGGGGGGGTTGGACATCGGCTAATTAGCCATTAATTAGGGAGGCGGGGCTCTACCAGGAGCTCATTAGCCTTGATGAGGCCTGGAAGGACTCCAGGTGGATGGCGGCTGGTGGAGCCTTGGCAGGTTGTCTGGTGCCCGGCGCGGGTTCTGCGCCAACATCTGGGATCCATTTATGGCGGAGCCACCTGGGGGACGCCGCGTGTTCCTGCTGGCGGGATATCGGAGGGGAGATCCTGCAGCTGCATTTTTTTCATCCGCCGCGGAATTTACTACAAATTTTACTTTATCTTAGGCCTCCCCCCCCCCCCCCCCATCTGGTGATCTGGCCGTCAACACACCTCCTGTTTTAGAGCGCCGCCCCCCCCCCCCCATTCTGGAGGAATGAGCACAGGAGGCACAGCAGACAGCAGCATTGTCAAGTGACGGAGAGTGTAAAATGTATTCGCTGATTTAAATACACCAACAAATTGAAGCCGAACTCCAGCTTCACTCCAGCAAACATTTTATTTTTGGGATAAAGGTTTTACCTAAATAAAGGCTGATCATTGTAAGCACCCCTGCCAGTGTTAAATGGTTTGTCTCATCCATGTAAACTGATACATTCTGCTGGAGAGCTTGTGAAAAACAACAGACTGAGAGCCGGTTCACACAGGAGCAACACGACTCTGGCCGCGACTTTGCGAGGCGACCTGGACACGACCCGAGCGCGCACCACAGCGTGACTTGGGGCGACTTACAAGGCGACTTCAAGTCGCCTCCAGGACAGGCGACTTTTTCCAGTGGCCAATCAAACAACAATTAGCTCTGTGGGAGGGAGGGGTTTGTTGCTTCAGTTAAGATCCGATCCGACTTTGGAAGGCGACTTCCATTGAAATCAATGGGTACAAGTCGCCTAGAAGTCGGATTGAAGTAGTACAGGAACCGGTACAGGAATCAGTGCCGTCCCATCAATGCCGCCTATCCGTGCTGCCTATCTGTGCCTCCTATTAGTGCCGTCCAATCAGTGCCGTCCAATCAGTGCCTCCTATCAGTGCCTCCTATCCGTGCCTCCTATCCGTGCCTCCTATCTGTGTGGCACATTAGCCACCTCATTAGTTCCCATCAATGCCCATCAGTGCAGTCTTTCAGTGCTCATCCGTGCAGCAAGTTCACACCACATGCAGTCCAGTGGGTTTTTTTTTTCTGAATCAAAAACGCATGGAAAGTAGGTTACATGGTTTTTAATGTCCTAGTTCACTCCAGTACTTCCAGTTCCAAAAAAAAAACTGGAACGCTGTAAAACGCACCAAAATGCACTGTAACACACATGTCCTTATGTAAGGTTAAGAAAAAAGAGGGGAAAAAAACGCAGTGGAACGCATCAAAAACACATCAAAAACGCGCATGCAGAAAGGCATCTGGAGCGCATCTGGATTGCGTTTCTATGGTGTGACCCGGCCCCTTACCGCGTTTTTTCCAGCCGTGCAGCACCCTATAGGCTCCTTTCACTCTTGTGAGATGACAAGGTCAGGAGACTCGCATTGCGACTTTCCAGTGCTACTTTTACAGTGCGCCTTTGATCTGACTTTACGTTCTTCGGACCAAAATTTGCATCAAAAGTCTGATCAGAAAACTTCACTTGAAAACGTCGCAGCAACTTCAGTGGTATCAGTAGGAACGGCTCTCATAGACATGCATTGAATTTCACACGTCCTGCGACTTGGGGGGGTCTCAGAATTTAGATCCCAAGTCGCAGAAGCGTGAAAGGAGCCCAAGAAGTTTTTAGGTCCCTGTGTCATTTATTGGATCTCTGGTCATCCTTCTAGTTAATAATCCAATCCTTGGTTACTTTGTAGCAGTTTTGTATGGTAGAACGTGAGATGAGAGGACGGCTATAGATAGAGATGACGCTCATAGAGGAGGAATCTGACTTATCGCAAAGCTGCGATGTTCAGTCTCCTTTCTACACCCCCCCCCCCCAGTCTGGACGGCGGCCATCTTTAAATGACCCTTCACAAATGCTATAGGCTGTCCTCACTCTTCCCACCACCATCAGATAGAGAGCCGTCACCTCTTCCCAGTCCGGAACGCACAACTCCGCCTCCCTCTTCCCGCAGGTCTGTGATGGTAAATTAAGGGATTGCGACTTTGCGTGAAAAAAAAAAAAAAAAATTCCAATAACTGTTTTCCCTTGATTGCATAAAAAAAACAAAAAAAAAAAAAACCTTTTGCTAAATCATTGATACAGGATAAATTAACATTTATTAGGACAGGTGACACTTGGGCTTCGTTTAGATGTGCGATTGGGGGGGGTTTTAAAAATGCATGGTTGAGCTGTGTTTTTCCCGCACCACCCCTCTTAGGGCCCATTTACACTTTTGCGTTGACTTTAACACATATAGAGGCACCCGCCGCTTCAACATGCTTTTCTGACACTTCCGGCTCCATTCACACTACGGCGTTTCCGGGTCGCGGGTGGAATCGCCACAAATCACGGGACACCTTGCGGTCCCCACCCCCCCGTTATTTTCAATGGCACCCGAACCGCGAAAAGCGTTTTTTTTTTTTTTTGTAGCGATTCCTCGGGTGACAATCACGGCAAAATCGCGCCGCGATTTGGGTGCCATTGAAAGTAACGGGGGAGGGGGGGACCGCAAGGTCGTCCCGCGATTTGCGGCGATTCCCTTAGACATACCTTCAGTGGTGGTAGGTAGAGGTCTTGGCACCTTCCTACAACCCCGGATAACACAGATGCGTTCATTGATCAGACTGCGGTTAGACATGTGCGGTTCGTTTAGTTCAGGATGGAAATTCGGTCAACTTTTTCGTTATTCGGAAATTCAGATACATCCGAATTTCAGAATTACAATAGTAATTTAAACGAATCCAAAATGACGAAACAAAATATCGTATCGTACGAAATTAGAATAGTTTTCAAATCAAATTTCCAAAGAGAAAAAAATAGAATGGAAAAGAAAAGGAATAGAATAGAAAAGAAAATAATGGAATATAATAGAGTATAACAGAACAGAATAGAAAATAAAAGAATAGAAAATAACGGAGATCTTGTAGATGAAAATGTCTTAGTACTATAAAAGATCTTGTACTTGTTTGGAATAATGATATTGTAATGGACTCTTGGCTCTCTTGCATAAATAAAGATTTTTTTTTTTTTTTTAAAAGAAGAAAATAAAGGAATAGAATAGGAGAAAAAATAGAATAGAATATAACCATCGTCTGAAATTCAAATTTCAAATAAAATAAATTTGAATACAATAGAAAGAATAGAATAGAAAAAAAGAATAGAATAGAATAGAACGTTCTTCCAAAATTTGAATTTCGAATAGAAGAGCTTCAAATTGGAAAATAAAAATAAAATAGAAACTAAAAAAAATATAGAATAGACTAGAAAGAATATATAACCATTTCCCAAAATTCAAAAAGAATACCGTAAATTTGAATAGAAAAGATTAGAAAAGAAAATAGAATCGAATAGAATTAACAATAGAAAAGCATAGAATAGAATAGAACCGTTTTCTGAAATTTTGATATTTGATTAAAATAAATTTGAATAGAATAGAAAATAAAAGAATAGAAAATAAAAGAATTGAATAGAAAAAAAACAATTAGAATAGAAAGAATATAACCATCTTACAAAATTCAAATTTTCGATAGAATAAATTTGATTGCAAAAGGAATTTGATTCGAATGCAAGTAGAAAAGGAAGTAGAATCGATTTGAATTTTCCAAATTCGCTAGAATTGCGTTCAAATCAACCGACTTCCGAAAATTCGAATTGATTCGAATTCGAATAAACAAAACAATTTTTGAAAACGAATTAAACAAATTTATGCAAATACCGAAACGAAACAATAATTATTTATTTTTTTTCGTTCTGCACGCGTCTAGCTGCGGTGATCTTGGGTTGCTGTAGGTTTCCTTTTTGCTGATGATTGTTGCGTTTTGCAAAGCTTTGATTAACACGGAGCCCGCCATGCCGCCCGGGCCCTTCCATAGATTTCAGGTTTAGTGAGCGGACACGCCCCCCCCCCCCCCATCCTCTGGGTACCCCCCTCCTCTGTGCTGTGTTAAGGCTCATTGGCTCCCAGGAATTGCAGCTCATCCATAGGGGTGCTTCATGGCTTCAGCTCCTGACTTTGTTGTCACCGCCGTGTGCCGATGGGCAGGAGGGGGGAATGTGCTGCAAGACTTTCATGTTTTTGCAGGAACATGTGTCAGAATTTTCATGTTTTTCTTGAATGAACACAAATGACCGTCGCTGGAACGGGATCTCCGATGACCACGTGCGTCTGTCCTCCAGCTTCCTACTTCCTCCACAACCGGGCGCTTTTTTTGGACCTCCGGGAGGCTTTTTTTTGCTATTCGCCACTGCGCTACTTTAACTGGTAATTGCACTGTACACAAATTAAATTTTATATCATTTTTTTTTACTCAGAGCTTTGATCGCCACTGGGGTTTTTATTTATATTTTAAAAACGGGTCTTCATGATAGGACCTTTCAAGCTTTATCCGACTCTGGGCGCTCATTTCATGGCAGATACGACTTGGTCCTCTATCTCCTCTCCAACAAGCACACTTGGCCCTTTCTGATTGGACTTTTGGAGGGCTTTACAGTTACATCACTTCTTACAGTCCTGATCATCTCCAAGCAGTGGCGGCCCGTCCATAGAGGGCGCCGCCTCCTCTATCCATTAGTCCGGCCCCCTCATCTACATATCCCTGGCGGCCCGTCCATAGAGGGCGCCGCCTCCTCTATCCATTAGTCCGGCCCCCTCATCTACATATCCCTGGCGGCCCGTCCATAGAGGGCGCCGCCTCCTCTATCCATTAGTCCGGCCCCCTCATCTACATATCACTGGTGGCCCGTCCATAGAGGGCGCTGCCTCCTCTATCCATTAGTCCGGCCCCCTCATCTACATATCACTGGTGGCCCGTCCATAGAGGGTGCCCGGGGGGGCCGCCTCCTCTATCCGATAGTCTGGCTCCCTCATCTACATATCAGTGGCGGCCCGTCCATAGAGGTCTCATGGGTGCCGCCTCCTCTATCCAATAGTCCGGCCCCCTGATCTACATATCAGTGGCGGCCCATTCATAGAGGGCGCAAGGGGCGCCACCTCCTCTATCCATTAGTCTGGCCCCCTCATCTACATATCAGTGGCGGCCTGACCATAGAGGGCGCACAGGGGCCTCCTCCTCTATCCATTAGTCCGGCCCCCTGATCTACATGTCAGTGGTGGCCCCTTCATAAAGGGTGCAAGGGGCGCCGCCTTCTCAATCCATTAGTCCGGCCCCCTGATCTACATATTAGTGGCGGCCCGTCCATAGAGGTCTCATGGGTGCCGCCGCCTCTATCCATTAGTCCGGCCCCCTCATCTACATATCAGTGGCGGCCTGACCATAGAGGGTGCACGGGCGCCGCCTCCTCTATCCATTAGTCCGGCCCCCTCATCTACATATCAGTGGCAGCACTATGAATTCCAATGCGGGGGGGGGGGTGGTGTTTTTTTTTTTTTTTTTTTTTTGAAGCACCTGATGGGTGCTTGAAAAAAGGGTGGGCCATAGCGAATTAATTTTTACGTTATTATCACACTAAAGTTCCTCCCTGCCAATCAGGAGGCAGAGGTCTGTGAGCCCTGTTTCCCGATTGATCAAAGCGTTAGGCGATCCTATTGGAGGCCTAGCGCTTTGGCAGAAGAGGAGACGCAGCGGAGGTAGACATGTGCAACTCGTTTAGTTTCCAAACTGTTTTTTTTTAACGAATCCCGACAAATTCGGAAATATCCGAATGACCGAAAACCCGTTTAACACATTTTTCTAAATATTCGGAAATTTCTAATTTTCGAAAATTCAGAATTTATGGAATTCGGAAATTCGAAATTCAAAAATCCAAAAATATACAAAAATTCAAAAGAAGAACGAAAATCTGAAAATTCAAAAATCTGAAAAAATAACTAATAACTATTACCAACTATTAAATGTATAGATATTGGAATTTCCCTTCAAATTTGGCTATTGGTGAACGTAACGAATACGAATTTATCCGAAATTACGAAATTTTAAAAATAACGAATGCCGCATCTAAATGAATGGAACGTAATGAATTAATAATAAAAAACAATAATAATTATTAATAAAAACTTATTCATGTGTTACATTCCATTTGTTTAGATGCAGCATTTGTTATTTCGGATAATTCTTAACTTCGGATAAATTTGTATTCGTTACGTTCACTAACAGCCACATTTAAAAGGAAATTCCAATATCTATAATTTAATAGTTCGTTCTTATTAATTAGTTATTCTTTCAAATTTTCGGATTTTCTTAACTATTTTCTGGTTTTCGAATTTTTGGATTTTTCGAATTTTTGGATTTTTCGAATTTTTGGAATTTTGAACTTTTGGAATTGCAATCCTAACGAATGACCCAAAAAACAAAAACAAAAAAAACCCCAAATGAAACAAAAACAAATGATATTTTCAGCAGTGCACATGTCTAAAAGATACTCTAAAACGTGGACACTGAGGAAGGGAAGGCTCTTTTTGATGAATAGAGTTCTGTTTGTAAGAGACTACTGGGTTTGTTTTGCTGAGGTATACTATCATTATGTCCATATAATCACATTTTTTATTTTTTTATTTTATTTTTTTTTAAATTCCCATTCCCTCCTCCCTTCTTCTGTACCTCTCGGTCTTTCTTGTCTAGTGTTCTACACTTCTTCTTTTTTTTTTTTTCTTGATGCATATTTATATTTATATATATATATATATATATATATATATATATATATATATATATATATATATATATATATATATATATATATATTTATACTGTGTGTGTGTTATTTATATATATATATATATATATATATATATATATATATATATATATATAATTTGTGAAAAAAGTGTATATATACATAGTATTTTAAAAAGAAAATTGTAATTAAAAAAATTATGAAGAAAAAGGGAAAAAAAAATAAAATATATATACTGTGTGTGTGTGTAATTAAAAAAATAAATGTATATAATTGTAAAAAAAAGTATTTGTGTGTGTATGTGTGTATATATATATATATATATATATATATATATATATATATATATATATGTATATATATATATATATATATATATATATATATATATATATATATATATATACACACATAGTATTTTAAAAAGAAACTTGTAATTAAAAATGTAAAATATAAATATATATATATATATATATATATATATATATATATATATATAATGTGTGTAAAAAAATATATAATAGCCAGTGTTCCAGATCACCACCCCATCAGTTATGTGATGATACTGTACTACACTGGTATGTGTAAAAACAAAATTTTTTTTTTTTAATTTCTTAATTTTCCAAAAAATTGTGACAAAAAATTAGAACTCGCTATGCCTCCTACTAAGTGCCTTGGACTGTCTACTTTCCAAAAAGGGGGGTAATTGGGGGGTAATTGTACTGTCCTGACATTTTCTGGGCTCAACAAATGAGATCGGCCGTCAGTACATCAGGATTGATCCATTTTCAAATATATCCCATAATTCGTGGACTCTATAACTTTCCTACAGACTAAATAATAAACACCGATTTGGGTTATTGTCACCATAGAAATGTAGCAGAATCCAGTTTGGCCTAAATTTATGAAAAAAAGATGATTTATTTGCACATATTTCTAACAGAAACAAAGAATTTTGTATTTGGCAAAAAATAAAAAACCCGGTTGTGATTAAATACCGCCAAAAGAAAGCTCTATTTGTGTGAAAAAAAAGGGATAGAAATATCTTATGTGGACAGCGTTGTATGACCGCGCAATTATCATTCAAAGTGCGACAGCGCTGAAAGCTGAAAATTGGCCTGGGCAGGAAGGGGGGTAAAAGTGCCCTGTATTAAAGTGGTTAACTCTAATAATGACCTATAGGGGGCTTTTAAAGCGTCACCAATGAAAAATCTAGGATACTGGAGTCATTTCAGGGGCGCAAACAATTTTTCAGCCTTGACACGTTTTGGTATCTATTTACTCGGTGCAACTTCACCTTTTTTATATTTTACCCAAAAATATTGGGGAATTTATTGCGTTTTATGTGCCCTAAAATGTATTTTTTTTTGAGAAATTTTACATTTTTTTTTTCTTTTTGCGCTGTCATCGTGTACTATAAGAAAAAAAAATGGAAATATCACTATTTGGTTCTCTATGGTGTCTGTTTTCAGAAAATATTTGGGAGTTTCAAATAACCTTCAGGACTAATTTTTTTTTTTTAAAAAAATAATAAAATAAATAAATAAATAAAGCAAAAATGGTTCTGGCAGCGAAAGGGTTAAAAAGAAAAATTGAGCCATCCAATTAGAAATGAAAATCTCCTATGGACCGAACACATAGGGAAAAGCATTGAAGGGCCAACAATAACGAGACAATATTAGTGAAACCTGCAGCGTGTTTATTCTGCTGTTATCGCTGGAAGTGGTTGAGAGGTGGAGTTGCTTTTAGATTCCATTAGCACACTGCTGCATTGATTTGTTGTTTTTCTTCTTTTGTGTGAGTTGTGATAAGCGTCTCTCTCTGCGGCGTCCAGTTTTATATCTTTCTTATAGGGCCGCGGCGGCGGGCACACAGATGTTGGGTTAATCTGGGTGTCGGGGGGTGTTTTGTCTGTGTGTCTTTGTGGTTTTGGCTGGCACGCTCCTGATGGCGGGACGCCGGTGCAGCTGATAACATGAAGCGCATACCCACAATTATCTCACGCTGCAGACGAGGTGCGGATTAATACTCGGGTAGAAGTGTGGGTGTTTTTTTTTTTTACAGTTCTTACATTTTTTGGAGTCTTATGCCAAGTTCGCTCTTCCACATTGTTATACGGCCAGAGTCACACGGGCCTGTACGAAGGGCCATCTCTGCCCGCACACGTCCGCATGCAGGCAGTCCTATTCATTTCTATTGGGATCCAGCGGCTGCACCTTTAGTCTACATTCACATCCTTGTGGTTGCGGTTGACGCATTTTTCAGGCACGTTTTGCATTTTTAAATCTGCGTTTTTGCATGCATTTTTCATGCGTTTTGCGCGTTTGAACCCAGATATAAGAGGGGAGTCTGATGGGGACTCTGATGTATGGAGGAGTCTGATGGGGACTCTGATGTATGGAGGAGTCTGATGGGGGCTCTGATGTATGGAGGAGTCTGATGGGGACTCTGATGTATGGAGGAGTCTGATGGGGACTCTGATGTATGGAGGAGTCTGATGGGGACTCTGATGTATGGAGGAGTCTGATGGGGACTCTGATGTATGGAGGAGTCTGATGGGGACTCTGATGTATGGAGGAGTCTGATGGGGACTCTGATGTATGGAGGAGTCTGATGGGGACTCTGATGTATGGAGGAGTCTGATGGGGACTCTGTTGTATGGAGGAGTCTGATGAGGAGTCTGATGGGAACTCTGATGTATGGAGGAGTCTGATGGGGACTCTGATGTAAGGGAGGACTCTGATGTATAGGGGAGTCTGATGGGGACCTGTATGTAAGGGGGAGTCTGATGGGGACTCTGATGTAAGGGAGGACTCTGATGTATAGCGGAGTCTGATGGGGACCTGTATGTAAGGGGGAGTCTGATGGGGACTCTGATGTAAGGGAGGACTCTGATGTATAGGGGAGTCTGATGGGGACCTGTATGTAAGGGGGAGTCTGATGGGGACTCTGATGTAAGGGAGGACTCTGATGTATAGCGGAGTCTGATGGGGACCTGTATGTAAGGGGGAGTCTGATGGGGACTCTGATGTAAGGGAGGACTCTGATGTATAGGGGAGTCTGATGGGGACCTGTATGTAAGGGGGAGTCTGATGGGGACTCTGATGTAAGGGAGGACTCTGATGTATAGCGGAGTCTGATGGGGACCTGTATGTAAGGGGGAGTCTGATGGGGACTCTGATGTAAGGGAGGACTCTGATGTATAGGGGAGTCTGCTAGGGACCTGTATGTATAGGGGAGTCTGATTGGGACCTGTATGTAAGGGGAAGTTGATGTAAAGGGGGGAGTCTGATGGGGACTCTGACGTATGGGGGAGTCCGAGGGGGATTCTGACGTATGGGGGCATCTGATGGGGACTCTGATGTATGGAGGAGTCTGATGGGGACTCTTATGTAAGGGGGAGTCTGATGAAGAATCTGGTGTATGGGGGAGACTCTAATGGGGACCCTGATGTAAGGGAGGGAATCTGCTTTAGATTCTTGGGGTGCGGCCCCCACTCACACCTGGGTGACATGACCTGCATTTCTAGAAGCTCTTCAACATAGATTTCTATGTCATTCCATTGATATCTGAGCTCTGTGCTGTGACTCGATGGCTCAGAGAAAGTACAGGAGCTTCTTTGGGGCAAAATAGTGTGTGTGTGTGTGTGTGTATGTACATATATATATATATATATATATATATATATATATATATATAAAATTTATATTTTTTAAACTCCACTTTTAATTAGTGAAAAGCCACCTCTGATCATATAAGTTTTTTGACTTTGCCTGGGCAGTCCTCAGCCTGCTGCAGGAAGGAGGAAGCATGTCCTCAGTCTCTTCTGCCCCAGTGATGAGACAACATTGTAACTTTGTAGCAAGTCACAAGATCAGGGGCTGATCTGTGTGTCATTTGTGAACACAGCCAAAAAACTACACCGGCATCAGGATTTATATTATTGTGTTGTTTCAGTCTAATTACAGTTTTTTTGGTTTTTTCTAGGTTCAGATGTTCTATAAGTAAACCCCTATTGGGCCTGTGGGGTCTGTAACTTTGCGGTTCCAAGGAAGCATAAAATCACAGCCTAGGTAGAAGATAAACCGAGTATTAAATTCGTGTTTTTTTATGTTTGACACAGGATGGCGCTGCTGCGTTTATCATATCGGGGAATAGCAGAAACATTGTTGCCATTGTTTTAGACTAATTTCCAGGCGTACTTCTCAGCACAGATAATGTATCTAATCCTGGTATTCTTAGAGCCATGGAGGGGAGCGCCCCGGGGGGAACGCGCTCGCTCGTGTCTGTCCATAGAAACATCTTTTATGTCTAAGATATTACTATAGAAACATTTTTTTATCAGTTATTTCGTTGTTATTAATCTAATTCCTCTTTTTAGGACATTCCTAGAAGGAGCAAATGAGCTGCATAAAGAAACAATGTAACAATGTGAAGTATGTTGTCCTTTATGGGACTAATTTCACCTTTTCCATAAAATAGTCTATGTCTCTGGTGACCAGCCTGCGGCCCTTTGGCATTATTTGTGCGGCCCTCGGGGCCCCTGCAGGTACTAATCTGTGTTTCCCTATTGTCCTGTTATAATAGTGATTTCTAACAGTCTCATGTAATATGTCTCCAGTATATGACTGTCTCCTGAAGCATGTCCTCAGTCTACAACAGTTTCCTGTATCATGTCTGCAGTCTCTGACCATCTCCTGTATCATGTCTGCAGTCTCTGACCATCTCCTGTATCATGTCTGCAGTCTCTGACCATCTCCTGTATCATGTCTGCAGTCTCTGACCATCTCTTGTATCATGTCTGCAGTCTTTTACCATCTCCTGTATCATGTCTACAGTCTCTGACCATCTCTTGTATCATGTCTACAGTCTCCGACCATCTCCTGTATCATGCCTACAGTCTCTGATCATCTCTTGTATCATGTCTGCAGTCTTTTACCATCTCCTGTATCATGTCTGCAGTCTCTGACCATCTCCTGTATCATGTCTGCAGTCTCTGACCATCTCCTGTATCATGTCTGCAGTCTCTGACCATCTCCTGTATCATGTCTGCAGTCTCTGACCATCTCCTGTATCATGTCTGCAGTCTCTGACCATCTCCTGTATCATGTCTGCAGTCTCTGACCATCTCCTGTATCATGTCTGCAGTCTCTGACCATCTCCTGTATCATGTCTGCAGTCTCTGACCATCTCCTGTATCATGTCTGCAGTCTCTGACCATCTCTTGTATCATGTCTGCAGTCTTTTACCATCTCCTGTATCATGTCTACAGTCTCTGACCATCTCTTGTATCATGTCTACAGTCTCTGACCATCTCCTGTATCATGTCTACAGTCTCTGATCATCTCTTGTATCATGTCTGCAGTCTTTTACCATCTCCTGTATCATGTCTACAGTCTCTGACCATCTCCTGTATCATGTCTGCAGTCTCTGACCATCTCCTGTATCATGTCTGCAGTCTCTGACCATCTCCTGTATCATGTCTGCAGTCTCTGACCATCTCCTGTATCATGTCTGCAGTCTCTGACCATCTCCTGTATCATGTCTGCAGTCTCTGACCATCTCCTGTATCATGTCTGCAGTCTCTGACCATCTCCTGTATCATGTCTGCAGTCTCTGACCATCTCCTGTATCATGTCTGCAGTCTCTGACTATATCCTGTTGTGTGTCTGATGTCTCTGACACTGAATTTTTTTTATGTGGCCCCTTGCTGAGGTTGGGGGCCACACTTGAGGCCTCCTGTATTAGTTGACCACCACTGGTCTGTACACGCAAGAGGCCCCAGTAGGTCACCCCTGTAGGCCATGTACCCCCCCCCCCCCCGCTGGATCCCGTACTCTGTATATATCTCTGTATATGGGGGGTGGGGTGTTCGCAGTGCCCCCGGGGCTGCTGGCAGACGGCGGTAACAGACAACGCGGAACGTGAGGACGAGGCAGGAGATGACTTATGAGAGCGCGACGAAAGACGGACACCCACCTCCTCTTCACATGGGAGGCCGCAGCTGCCGACAACATCTGGGATGGAGGACACACAACCCTCATCACAAACCTGACACCCAACACACACACCTCCCAATTAAAGGGCCACCCCGGGGTCACCAGTCCGGGGGCAGAAAATAAAGGATCTGCATTGCTCCTAAAATGAAAAGTAAAACCCAAAACCAAAAATATTATATATTGCAGCTTATCTTCATTAGGTGTGGTCGCCGCATTCGTTTTCTTTTTTTCTTTTTTTTTTTAAAGCTTTTTTTTTTTTTTTTTTGCTCCCCTGTTTTCACCTGGTAATCTGGTCAGTAACACTCCTCCCTGTTTTTAGAACTCCTCCACTCTGGATGAAGGAGCACAGGAGGCACAGCAGCGTTCTCAGTCTGAGGGGAGGGGGGTGTTTAGATGGACTAGCAGATTTAAATACACTAACAAATTGAAGCCAAACTCCAACTTACATAAGCAGTTACAGCAAACAGTTTTGTTCCTTTTAGGATAAAGGTTTTTACATAAAATAATTATATCGCTTTAATGCTGAAGTTTAACTCGTTTGGCGCCGAGCGCATGCAGACAGGGCTGTCCTTAGTACTGATTGGACCCTGGGCAAACATTTCCTTTCCCCGAATCCACTTATCAACTATTTTCGGACAGTGCGGGTTCAAGGGGAAGCTGCCTCGGGCCCCTACAAAAATGACTGATGCCCGGGGCAGCTGCCCCTTTTGCCCTGCGTTAAAGACGGCCCTGCATGCAGATATGCGGCCTCTCAGCGGCCGGGCCTTGGCGCCGAACGGCTGCATATTTGCGTGCAATAGGGCTGCGCCGACAGCGCGCGTTCCCGGCACGGTTACCAGTGACTTACGGCAAGCTCCCATTCGCTGCTTGCAATCGGGAGCTTTCCAATCATGTTACAACCAATGGTGGCGGTCGCTTGAGCAACAAGCCCCGCCCCCGGCATTCGCAACGTATATGTGCGGCTCATACACGTCCATGTCCAGCTGAGGTTTCCGTGCTGAAAGCCCACTCCCTGCTTAGTGACTGCGCTGCTTCTGGTCTCTATTGATGATAAAGAGCCAGCAGGACCAGGCACTCTCCCCTCACCCTGAACACCCTGTACGGTGCACCCTCCCCCCCCCCCCCCCGGCATCCTGTCTCTCCCCTCACCCTAAACACCCTGTATCCTGTCTCTCCCCTGCAGTGCTGCCAGCTTCCCTCCTTTCCTCTCCCGCTGGCTGCTGTGGGGGATGACTTAGGATGGATGAATGAATAAACACAGTGAGTGATCTGTACCAACCCCTCCTGTGTTCATTCTTAACAAGCATAGTAAACTGTGTTTACTAGGCTTCAGTGTGTAAATGAACAGGAAGCCGCTCAGCACAGAGCACTTCTCATCATTCACTGTCCAGTGCAGCTGAGGCTGCAGAGAAAGGGACTGGGGAAGCTTTCTCAATGTTTAGACCCCTGATATTCCCCCCCCCCCCCCCCAACGGGGCTCCTAAAAAAAAATGTAAAAACAAATAATAAAAAATACTACTGTAAAAAAAGAATTAAAAAAATAAAATTGTAAAAAATAATAAAAATAAAAACTACCGACACCGTCCTCTGCCCTACTGACACCGTTCTCTGCCCTACTGACACCAATCTCTGCCCTACTGACACCGATCTCTGCTCTACTGACACCGATCTCTGCCCTACCGACACCGATCTCTGCCCTACCGACACCGATCTCTGCCCTACCGACACCGATCTCTGCCCTACCGACACCGATCTCTGCCCTACCGACACCGATCTCTGCCCTACCGACACCGATCTCTGCCCTACCGACACCGATCTCTGCCCTACCGACACCGATCTCTGCCCTACCGACACCGATCTCTGCCCTACCGACACCGATCTCTGCCCTACCGACACCGATCTCTGCCCTACCGACACCGATCTCTGCCCTACCGACACCGATCTCTGCCCTACCGACACCGTCTTCTGCCCTACCGACACCGTCCTCTGCCCTACCGACACCGTCTTCTGCCCTACCGACACCGTCCTCTGCTCTACCGACACCGTCTTCTGCTCTACCGACACCGTCCTCTGCTCTTCCGACACCGTCCTCTGCTCTTCCGACACCGTCTTCTGCTCTACCGACACCGTCTTCTGCCCTACCGACACCGTCTTCTGCTCTACCGACACCGTCTTCTGCCCTACCGACACCGTCTTCTGCCCTACCGACACCGTCTTCTGCCCTACCGACACCGTCTTCTGCCCTACCGACACCGTCCTCTGCCCTACCGACACCGTCTTCTGCCCTACCGACACCGTCCTCTGCTCTACCGACACCGTCTTCTGCCCTACCGACACCGTCCTCTGCCCTACCGACACCGTCTTCTGCCCTACCGACACCGTCCTCTGCTCTACCGACACCGTCTTCTGCTCTACCGACACCGTCTTCTGCTCTACCGACACCGTCCTCTGCTCTTCCGACACCGTCCTCTGCTCTTCCGACACCGTCTTCTGCTCTACCGACACCGTCTTCTGCCCTACCGACACCGTCTTCTGCCCTACCGACACCGTCTTCTGCCCTACCGACACCGTCTTCTGCCCTACCGACACCGTCTTCTGCCCTACCGACACCGTCTTCTGCCCTACCGACACCGTCTTCTGCCCTACCGACACCGTCTTCTGCCCTACCGACACCGTCTTCTGCCCTACCGACACCGTCCTCTGCCCTACCGACACCGATGTCTGCTCTACTGACACCAATCTTTGCTCTGCTGATACACACATATATGTGTTTGTGCTCTGGGATGCACACCCTAATGCAATAGGCGGCGCACTCCAATGCCTGCATTCCATAGAGAAGCACAGAGACCCAGTGAAGAGGGCCTCTCTGTGCTTCTCAATGCAATGCTGAAGTTCACGTTTCCTCCTCACTAACATGCTACAAACTTTTTTTAATAAAACCTTTCCCTCTTCACTGCCTACTTTTAGACCCGGCGATGTCATCACTAGGTCTTTCTGCTTCTCTATGCAACGCAGGCAGATCCTGGCTGGTGGGAGGGGCCAGCAGGGGTCTGTACATAACTTCCTGATACCAGCCCAGCTCCCTGCCTCAGGACTCCACCCATGAACCCTCCGCCCCCCCATGCAAGCAGTGGGAGGAGTTATGCAAATGATCAAATTGTCTTGATGGGCGGGTGTCAGCGTGGAGCAGTGGGGGCGCGTTCCTAGGCAGGCTGGATTTATATAGTAACCGCCCATATGTGATGTTGAGCCGCCAAGATTGTAAGAACTAATGTCTGATGAATATAATGACCGGGTGGGGGTGGAGGGGGGGGAGGGCTAGATGATTCTGGGTGTCCTCCAGCCAGGAAAATGAGGCTGACTTGCTGAAGCTTCCAATGCACATTGTGAGAAGCTCACAGTGTGCGGAGAAATCAGAGGAAGCCATTTCAGTCCGGGAGAGGAGGCGATACAACTGTGCAAGACTGAAGGGAAAGCCGGAGGTCGGCTGTAGATTCAATGGGATTTCTGACTGTAGCGCAGCTGCAGGATTTCCTGCATTGACCGACTTCACTTGTTGCCCGGGTCCTTTTTTTTTTTTTTTTTTTTTTTTTTTTTCATGCACAAGTAGAAATTAAAAAATGCATTTTTTTTGCTGATGAACTATTTATAGTGCGTCGGTTTGGCCGGTGTTTTCTGATTGGACGATGGTGAAGTCCCTCTCCGTCATTGTACGGAGATGAGATGAATGGCTCTCTTCTCTCTTTATTACTCCCTTGAAGGTCATTTGTGTTTTATATCAGGACGATGTTATCGGACAGACAGGAAGTGCGCCTTCCACTCCACACCGGCCTAGGGGGGCGCCGTGGCGGATTATTATGTGACGGGCTGGACATGTGAAAGCAGAACGCCAGGCAAAGGGACGCAACTGCATAGTAATAATTAAATATATATTATTCTTATTATGATTATTATTATTATTATTATTATTATTATTATTTTATTTTATTTTTTCCTTTACCCATGCCTTTTCCCTGGGTTCATCATTTGTAAGGGAAAATAATAGACGTGCACTGCCGAAAAATTTGTTCATGTTTAGTTTCATTTTTTTTTTTTTTTAGTTTTTCGGGTCATTCGTTATGATCGCAATTCGCAAATTTGAAAAAAAAAATAAATTCTAAAAATTTCGAAAAAAATTCAAAAAAAATTGGAAGTTCGGAAAAAAAAAGACAGAAATTCGAAAAAAAAATCTGAAATTCGAAAACCCGAAAATTTGGAAATCTGAAATAATAACAAACTAATAATAACTTAACTAATTCTAACTATTATGCCGCGTACACACGGGTCGGAATTTCCGACAACAAATATTCGATGGGAGCTTGTTGTCGGAAATTCCGCACCGTGTGTGTGGGCTCCATCGGACATTTTGCTGTCGGAATTTCCGACAACAAAAAATTTTGAGAGCTGGATCTCAAATTTTCCGACAACAAAATCTGTTGTCGGAAATTCCGATTGTACGCAATTCTGATGCACAAAATTCCACGCATGCTCGGAATTGAGCAGAAGAGCCGCACTGGGCTATTGAACTTAATTTTTCTCGGCCCGTCGTACGTGTCGTACGTCACCGCGTTCTTGACGATCAGAATTTCGGACAACATTTGTGTTTGACCGTGTGTATGCAAGACAAGTTTTTTGAGCCAACATCCGTCGGAAATAAATCCACGGTTTTGTTGTCGGAATGTCCGATCGTGTGTACGCGGCATTCGATTATAGGTATTGGAATTTCCTTTCAAATGTGGCTGTTAGTAAACCTAACGAATACGAATTTATCCGACATTACGAATTATCCGAAATAACGAATGCCGCATTTAAACAAATGGAACGGAACAAATTAATAATAATAATAAAAAGTTTTTATTATTATTATTATTGTAATTTATTATTAATTTGTTACGTTCCATTTGTTTAGATGCGGCATTCGTTATTTCTGATAATTCAAAACTACGGATACATTTGTATTCGTTACGTTCACTAACAGCCAAGTTTGGGAAATTCCAATACCTATAATTTAATAGTTTAAGTTATTATTAGTTTGTTATTTCAGATTTTCGGGTTCTCGAATTTCATATTTTTTTTTTCCAAATTTCTGAGTTTTTTTGAATTTCAGTTTTTTTTTTTCGAATTTCCTTTTGTTAAATGCGCTAATTGTTAAATTTGCCAATTCGATTATATTCATTATTCGCTAATTCAATTATATTCATTATATTCGATTCGAACTATTCATTGGTTGAACTAGCTGGACTTTTTTTTTTTTTTCAACCTGACTAACTATGTAACTATGTAAGAATAGAATAAAATAGACTAGAATAAAACAGAATAGAACAGAAAAGAATAATTAACAATCAAACAAAATAGAATAGAAAAGAATAGAATGGAAAAAAAATAGAACAGAACAAAAAAAAAAAATTAGAATACAACAAAATAGAAAAAATAGAATAAATAGAGTAGAAACAAATAAAACAGACAAGAATATAAAAAAAAATAGAACAGAAAAGAATATAATATAATAGAACAGAATAAAATAGAATACAGTGAAACAGAATAGAAAGGAAAAGAATAGAGTAGAAAATAAAGGAATAGAAAAGAATAGAATAAAATAGAAAATAAAGGAATATAATTAAAAAGAATAGAATATAAAATATTCTATTCTAATTTATTCAATGTTTTATATTCATTCTATTCTCTTATATTCTGTTTTATTCTATTCCTTTATATTCTATTCTGTTATTTTCTATACTATTCTATAAAGCGGCCTAAGTAGGAATCATCATCTTATTTCACTTGTATACATTACTGTATTTATTGCAATGTGTTTCCTTTTCAAATTCAGATCATTTGTTTAGTTATAATTTACTTTGGATTCCTTGAAATTTGTTACTATTGCGATTCATAAATTACATCAGAATCTTTGAATAATGAAAATGTAATCCGAATTTCGATCTGGAAGTACACTGATCGCACATGTCTCTTCCCTCTTTTGGCGGGAATTGCTCGCGCTGAACCGGACCTGTTGAAGTGTATGGGGCCTCTGCAAGCGCCCTACAACCCACGGTTCCAGAGGGCTAGTGTGGGGATGAAAGGGTTAAATAACGCGGTGAGGAGACGATACGACGCTCTTGGTGTGAATGGACCCTTTCAGGCATAAAACACTAATGGTCTGCGTTTCGGGCATTTGTCCTTTGACACATACTGTAGGGGGTGGATTTACTGAAGGCAAATAGACTGTGCAATTTGCAAAGTGCAGTTGCTCCAGAGCTTATTAAATGAGCAGAAGCTCTGCTGACTTCCATCATCCAATCATGTGCAAGCAAAAATGCTGTTTTTTTTTTTTCTTTCCTTGTACGTGATTGGGTATTTTTTTTGCAAAGTGAAGCTTCACATCATTTACAAAATTCTGGAGCAATGGCATCTGCAAAGTGCACAGTCTACTTGGCTTTAGTAAATTAAGCATATTGCATTGGGGCCAAGCACCAGATTGCCTGGAGCCTAAAGTCCTATATTCTGGATTGTATTGTTTTTGGAGGACTTTTTGGTTGCTTTAGGCCAGTGGTCTCCAAACTGTGGCCCAGGGGCTGAATGCCGCCATTAGCTTGCCTTTATCTGGCCCTTGGGGGACTTTTCCATCCACTGTCGCCAACAATAGGGCATAATTTCCCCTACTGGCATCATCAAAAAGGTACAATTCCTCCCACTGACACCAGTGATGGGGCAAAATTCCTTCCATTGATGCCAACAATGAGGCAAAATTCCTTCCATTGATACCAATGATGGGGCACAATTTCTTCCAATGATACCGACAGGGCAATATTTCTTCTACTGGCACCAACGATAGGGACTATTCCTCCCACTAACACCAATGGGACATAGTTCCTCCTACTGACACCAACAATGGGGCAAAATTACTTCCATTGATACTAACGATGAGGCAATATTCCTTCCACTGGCACCAACAATGGGGCATAATTCCTCCCACTGACACCAATGATGGGGCACTTTTCCTTCCACTGACATCAACGATGAGGCACCAGTCCTCCCACTGACACCAAAGATAGGGTATTGTTTACTCCCAGTGGAACGCCAGTACATTTTCAACTCCCACTGGACCTAGTACGACCCCCTCAAGGCCTGGAGGACAGTAAACTGGCCCTTTGTTGTTTAGAAAGTTTGGAGACCCCTGCTTTAGGCCAAGGTTTCTTAACCAGGGTTCCATCAAGCCTTGGGGCTCCTCTAGAGGTTGATTGGGAATCCTTGATAAGTTCCCACTGACACCATTGATCTTTTTAGCTATCTGTAAGGGGGTAATTCTTCCCAATGACCCCAAGAGTGTAAAGGGCATTCTTCCCACCGACCAAAGTTATTTCAAGGCATCCTCTGTATTGAAAGGGTTGAGAAAGGCGACCTAAGTCCTGTCTTACCATAACCTGTATAGTTACACTGTCTCGGGTTGTATGGTTACACTGTCTCGGGTTGTGTGGTTACACTGTCTCGGGTTGTGTGGTTACACTGTCTCGGGTTGTGTGGTTACACTGTCTCGGGTTGTATGGTTACACTGTCTCGGGTTGTGTGGTTACACTGTCTCGGGTTGTATGGTTACACTGTCTCGGGTTGTGTGGTTACACTGTCTCTGGTTGTGTGGTTACACTGTCTCGGGTTGTATGGTTACTCTGTCTGGGGTTGTATGGTTACACTGTTTGGGGTTGTATGGTTACACTGTCTGGGGTTGTATGGTTACACTGTCTGGGGTTGTATGGTTACACTGTCTGGGGTTGTATGGTTACACTGTCTGGGGTTGTATGGTTACACTGTCTTGGGTTGTATGGTTACACTGTCTTGGGTTGTATGGTTACACTGTCTTGGGCTGTGTGGTTACACTGTCTTGGGTTGTGTGGTTACACTGTCTTGGGTTGTATGGTTACACTGTCTTGGGTTGTATGGTTACACTGTCTTGGGTTGTGTGGTTGCACTGTCTCGGGTTGTATGGTTACACTGTCTCGGGTTGTATGGTTACACTGTCTCGGGTTGTATGGTTACACTGTCTCGGGTTGTATGGTTACACTGTCTCGGGTTGTATGGTTACACTGTCTCGGGTTGTGTGGTTACACTGTCTTGGGTTGTGTGGTTACACTGTCTCGGGTTGTGTGGTTACACTGTCTCGGGTTGTATGGTTACACTGTCTCGGGTTGTGTGGTTGCACTGTCTCGGGTTGTGTGGTTGCACTGTCTCGGGTTGTATGGTTACACTGTCTCGGGTTGTATGGTTACACTGTCTCGGGTTGTATGGTTACACTGTCTCGGGTTGTATGGTTACACTGTCTTGGGTTGTATGGTTACACTGTCTCGGGGTTGTATGGTTGTAATACGTTGGAGTTAGGTTAGGAGGACATCTGTGGTTCCTCATGAAGGTTGTGTAATCCTGATGGGTCCAGAAACCATTGGGAAAGGCTTTGTGGAGGACATCCAGGGAGGAGGACGCTCACCATCGCCCCTTGTTGGGATTAAACTTTTCATGTGCGAATGTTTCTTTGTGTTGTAAGATGAAGCAGAGCCGTACAGAACTTCCTCTTTGAACTGTCAGATTTAGGCCGAGATCAAAGCGAAGCATCCTGGCATTAAAGGTTCCTTATCACTGCGTGTTTTCCTCCTCGCATCATGTGCTTCTATGCTGGTTAATCTAGCGACACGTGAGATGGAATCTCTTTCCCCAACACGGGTCAGAGAAGACTTCCCTGGGACTACAACTCCCAACAGAAGCTTCCAGGCTGCAACCACTGTGCATTCATTTTGGGCTGGCCAATACAGTTTATCTATCGATAGCTGGCGGTAGGTGTCGCCTTCAGCTGTAGGGTCGAGGTGACAAGACGGATTCTGCCACAGTTGATAAGTCGGCAGCTGCACGATGGCTATGGGGGGCAACTTTGGGCATTTAGATGCCCAACTGCTTGCATGTGTAGCTCCCCTATTGGCTGGTTAAACGAGACCTCACTCTCTGGTGACTTACATTCTGCAGTAAGTGCTTGTTCACACCAGCAGCCAGAGGGCAGTAAAATCAAGCAACTGAGCTGCAGTTTTACTGCCCTTCAACTAAACAAGGGCATGCCGCCCCTCAGACACTGTTGCTGCAGGGATGACCTAGCTACTAGAACGCTGTCCTTTTTTGTCTTCTTATTTACTCGATGTCCAGTTTAAACTCCTCTCTTTCTCTGTGGACTTTGCCCGTCATGCCTGGGAGCTCCGGGGAAGTTTTTGTCGGACTATCTGATCAGCATGTGTGTCAAACCTGGGTGCGTGTGTGTGTGTGTGTGTGTGTGTGTAGAGAGAGAGGTCCCAGAGACCGCACACCTGGTAAAGCCATTAGTAAACGGGTGAAAGCCGCCTCAGCCAACTTTATCCAAAGCCATGCCACCAACGCGTTTCATTTCCATGCTTATGCCCGAAATGCGTTGGTGGCTTTGGATAAGCTGGCTGAGGCTACGTTCACCTGTTTACTAATGGCTTTTATTTTTAGGTGTGCGGTGTTCGGGACCTTTCTCCTATGCATAGTATAGTCACAGTATATGAGGAGTTGACTCCTGCCAGCACCCATTGCAGGAAACGCCGGATGGACTTACAAGAGCTTGAGCGGAGTCCATAATTATGAGGTTACAGTGAATACGGGACTGCATCACACATTCCTGGTCTTCTGGTAGACCGCTTGTGGCGGTGGAGGAGTTAATCGTATTATAGTGCCTAAATAATCAGATCTAATTGCAGATGCGTCCTGTAATGCAGAGTCGGTTACCCCGGCAATGCTGGTCTTGTTGTCATAGATTCTCGATCGTGTCTGTGATGTCAGCACCTGGACACGGGGAAAGGAAAAAAAAAAATCAAGTGTTGTAAACATTGGCTGCCGTCTCTTTCTGGCTGAGACCCCAGAGAGAGAGAGACGATCGAATGCAACTTCCGGCAGCCTACAAATCTCTGTCTTTGTGACAGTTCTCTTTTAACTAAAAATATACTAAAGTATTATTATTAGTATTATTATTATTAGTATTATTATTATTATTATTATCATTTTATAATTTTACTTATTATTTTGCTATTATTGTAATAATAGCTAGAAAATGTATTATTATTATCTCATAGTATTTTTTTTATTTTATAACAATATTATTTCATTTTCCTGGGAACTCAGCACAGGGATGGTGGGAACCCCTCATAATGGGCACAGTGGGTGTACAGACCTGGGAACTCAGCACAGGGATGGTGGGAACTCCTCATAATGGGCACGGCAGGTGAACAGACTCAGGAACTCAGCACAGGGATGGCGAGAACCCCTCATAATGGGCACATCAGGTGTACAGACCCAGGAACTCAGCACAGGGATGGCGGGAACCCCTCATAATGGGCACATCAGGTGTACAGACCCGGGAACTCAGCACAGGGATGGTGGAAACCCCCCATAATGGCTTGCCTTTCATGGAAAACTATATGTGAAGGGCAACTTGAAGTTTCTTTCTATGAGCGATCGGGGCTGCCCGACAGTGGAGTGTGGAGGAGTCCATGGATCACTTTCTACTTCAGTGCCCTTTTAACATAGAGGTGTACAAGAGGGTGGGGAGGGCTCTGAGTATACCCTTCCTCCCCCATATAAGTTATACAGAGTGGGTGTATGGGGCATTCCAGACTCATCGGGATTATGATTTGGAAACACTTTTTTTAGTCAGTCTAGTAGTCCGTTATTTCACGTGGAGTGCACAGTGTCAGGTATCCTTACGGAGTAAAATCCTCCCTGTCGAAGTGGTGGTGCAGGACGTTCTGGGTGAGGTTGGGAAGATTCAGGGTCTTTAAAAAGGCAGGTGGCAGCAGGAGGCCTGGATAAGGGCGTGGAGGAATATCAGGACTCTGTAGCTGCTGCCTGTTGATCTCGGGGTGTGCGGCTTTTCTCTGTATTCTTGATTCACTCCCCTAGATTTTCAAGATCAAATATATTTTTGATAAAAGGCTACATGCCTGGTGACGGTGATGTTCCTTAGTTTTGCTCTCCCGTAGGGATTGTTTTGTGCGCAATTTGGTTTGCACCATTTATTATGTTCTTTTTTTGTATAATCATATTCAATTATTTTGTAAATATGTTTTATTTATTTATTATGGTTTTATTGTATATAAGTTGTTGTTTGTAAGATTTTTCAATAAACAAAATTAACCCCTCATAATGGGCACAGCGGGTGTACAGACCTGGGAACTCAGCACAGGGATGGTGGGAACCCCTCATAATGGGCACAACAGGGGTACAGACCTAAAAACTCAGCACAGGGATGGTGGGAACCCCCATAATGGGCACAGCAGGTGTACAGACCTGGGAACTCAGCACAGGGATGGTGGGAACCCCTCATAATGGGCACAACAGGCGTACAGACCCGGGAACTCAGCACAGGGATGGTGGGAACCCCTTATAATGGGCACAACAGGGGTACAGACCCGGGAACTCAGCACAGGGATGGTGGGAACCCCCATAATGGACACAGCGGGTGTACAGACCCGGGAACTCAGCACAGGGATGGTGGGAACCCCTCGTAATGGGCACAACAGGGGTACAGACCCGGGAACTCAGCACAGGGATGGTGGGAACCCCTCATAATGGGCACAGCAGGTGTACAGACCCGGGAACTCAGCACAGGGATGGTGGGAACCCCTCATAATGGGCACAGCAGGTGTACAGACCTGGGAACTCAGCACAGGGATGGTGGGAACCCCTCATAATGGGCACACCAGGTGGACAGACCTGGGAACTCAGCACAGGGATGGTGGGAACCCCTCATAATGGGCACAACAGGGGTACAGACCCGAGAACTCAGCACAGGGATGGTGGGAACCCCTATAATGGGCACAGCGGGCGTACAGACCCAGGAACTCAGCACAGGGATGGTGGGAACCCCTCATAATGGGCACAGCGGGCATACAGGCCCAGGAACTCAGCACAGGGATGGTGGGAACCCCTCATAATGGGCACACCAGGTGGACAGACCTGGGAACTCAGCACAGGGATGGTGGGAACCCCTCATAATGGGCACAACAGGGGTACAGACCCGAGAACTCAGCACAGGGATGGTGGGAACCCCTCATAATGGGCACAACAGGTGTACAGACCCGGGAACTCAGCACAGGGATGGTGGGAACCCCTCATAATGGGCACAGCGGGTGTACAGACCCAGGAACTCAGCACAGGGATGGTGGGAACCCCCCATAATGGGCACAGCGGGTGTACAGACCCGGGAACTCAGCACAGCAATGGTGGGAACCCCTCATAATGGGCACAGCGGGTGTACAGACCCCGGAACTCAGCACAGGGATGGTGGGAACCCCTCATAATGGGCACAACAGGGGTACAGACCCAGGAACTCAGCACAGGGATGGTGGGAACCCCTCATAATGGGCACAGCGGGTGTACAGACCCGGGAACTCAGCACAGGGATGGTGGGAACCCCTCATAATGGGCACAGCGGGCGTACAGACCCGGGAACTCAGCACAGACCATTCTCTTGTCTGGATATATGATGTATATAGGAGCCCCATGCTTTGTGTCGGTGAACGGTACACTTCAAAGTGCTAAACTGGAAGCTGTCATAGAAACAAGTCCAAATAACGTCCACACCAGATACGGGGAAGGGTTGGCTGCAGGCCGGGGTGTGGGTGGAATTCGGTCCTGTTACGGCGCAGCCTCTCTGTTCTCGCTCAGATATCCGGGGGAATTTCTCAGCTCGCGCTCACAAAGGTCACTTTCTTCCCCATTGTTGATGTATGATCCCTCCTTCCCATTGTGCGCAATGCTGCATTCATCGCTGTGAAAAATGAAACCGGCGATATAAAGGTTATAGTCTGGGTGGGCAGAGAACGGTGGCAAGTCGGGAACAGTACCTGCGTGGTACCTACGTCTGGGCTTTCTTTGTCTTATGGGAGAGAAGACGTCATATCTCATTCATGTTTAGGAAACCTATGGCTGTGCATTACCGTATGTGCTCATCATGGCGCCTGTTGTTGTGCGTTTGATTAAAGCAGCCTATAGATTATAAAATAAAGATTTTATACAAATGAATTAAAAAAAAAAAAAAGATAAAGTAACTGTTTATAAACCGTTACAGAATATAACATTTATAATACAAATTTAAGCCAAAATGTTCAGTTAAAAAAAAAAAAATCAGCACAAGGGTCGGTACTTACACTCAAAGTGCCCCTGCTGGCTGCAGTTTTAGTTGATATCTTCCAGGTTCTGCTCCCCCCTCCCGCAGTGGTAATCTTCTGGTGCTGTGGGAGTTAATACAGCGGCTGGACCTGTCACAGGCACTTGTCATAATTGTCTATGCCTGCCCTTTCCTCCATTCATAGCTTCAGTCGATGAAAAGCGCTCTATGAATGGAGGAGGCGGACTTTTATTCATCCGCCTCTCCTCCATTCATAGAACACTTTCCATTGATGTAAGTGTTGGTAAAGCTTCTATGAATGGAGGGCGGACATAGTCGGCACTGTTGACTTTTGCCTGTGACGGATCCAGCGGCTGTTTTAACCCTCGCAACACCAGATTAATGCTAAGGGGGGGGGGCAGTGGTGGCTGGTGCTCAAAATTTTTTGGGGGTGCAAACAAACTGAAAAATACTGAACCCCCCCATCAAATTCAGCCACTGTGCCCGTCAAATGCAGCCACTGTGCCCTCCATATGCAGCCACTTGTACATGTCAAGTTCAGCCACTGTGCCCGTCAAATGCAACCACTGTGCGCGTCAAATGCAGCCACTGTGCGCGTCAAATGCAGCCACTGTGCGCGTCAAATGCAGCCACTGTGCGCGTCAAATGCAGCCACTGTGCGCGTCAAATGCAGCCACTGTGCGCGTCAAATGCAGCCACTGTGCGCGTCAAATGCAGCCACTGTGCCCTCCATATGCAGCCACTTGTACACGTCGAATGCAGCCACTTGTACACGTCGAATGCAGCCACTTGTGCCCGTCGAATGCAGCCACTTGTGCCCGTCGAATGCAGCCACTTGTGCCCGTCAAATGCAGCCACTTGTGCCCGTCAAATGCAGCCACTTGTTCCCGTCAAATGCAGCCACTTGTGCCCGTCAAATGCAGCCACTGTGCCCTCCATATGCAGCCACTTGTACACGTCGAATGCAGCCACTTGTACACGTCGAATGCAGCCACTTGTGCCCGTCGAATGCAGCCACTTGTGCCCGTCGAATGCAGCCACTTGTGCCCGTCGAATGCAGCCACTTGTGCCCGTCAAATGCAGCCACTTGTGCCCGTCAAATGCAGCCACTGTGCCCGTCAAATGCAGCCACTTGTGCCCAGTAAATACAGCCATCACTTCACTAACCCCCCCACCCTCCCGCGCGTGGCCGGTCCGGCGGTACTTACCGCTCCTCTCCTGGAGTGACGGGGCTCTCCTCATTGGCTCTCTTGCTCGGCGGCTCTTCTCCTCGGCAGCTCTCTTCCTCCGCCGTGTGTCCTCTTCCACCAAAGCGTTAGGCATCCAATAGGATCGCCTAATGCTTTGGCCAATCGGGAGACAGATCTCACTGACCTACCTGTTGATTGGCAAGGAGGAACGTTGGTGAGAAAATAGTGAAAATTAATTCGGGTGGGATCGGGACGCAGTGCTCTGCACCCTGAGCCCACCCTATTTTGAAGCCTATTAGAGCCTCTGGCTCTAATCGCATTCTTCAAAATACACCCCCCCACCTATACCCGCCATAGTATTTTATGTGTCCGGCGTCCTGAAAGGGGCCCACAATGCATGGACCGCCACTGGGGGGGGGGCAGAGGATCAGAAGATGGAAGATTTCGAATAAAACTGGAACCAGCGGTAAAGGGACACATTGAATGTCTCTTGTGTTGATTAAAAAATATATTTAAAGCTGAACACTGGGCACAAAAAATTGGAATAAATACAGTATATTCTTCAATAGCCACAAGTCATATAAGACTAGGTTCACATCATCGCCGCATGCGGCTCCCAGCAGGGGTCCGGTGTGTCCTGGTTCACAGTCTCAGGTCCGATTTCAGCCAAATGGCTGAATTCGTACCGGAAATGGACCAAAAGACGCAGAGGGCTCCTGTACAAATTCGCTCCGCAGCCGCAGCGGAGATATGTGAACCGGCTCCATAGAGAAGCCGCATCCAAATCGCAATGGTGTGAACCCAGCCTAACAGTTTGTGTGCACCAAATGCCTTTCCAAACCCAGTTCTTACCTTGTAAAAGAAGCGGTGACATCATTATTGTGCTGTACATAACCATGTGTGGAGAGGAGAGCTGTGGGAGGGGCCCAGGAGGCTCCACCCACTACAGGCTGCTTGCAGAAAACTAGGAGGGAGTGGCGACCAGACCAGTCCCTCTGCACAAGGAGAGAGAGAGAGAGCAGAGCTGTGGGAGGAGCCCAGCAGGCTCCGCCCACTACAGGCTGCTTTCAGAAAACTACAGGAGGGGGCGGGGACCAGACCAGTCAGCCTGCACAAAGAGAGAGAGCAGAGCTGTGGGAGGGACCTAGCTGGCTCCACCCACCAGAAGCTGCCTGCAGAAAAATACAGGAGGGGGCGGAGACAAGACCAGTCCCCCTGCACAAGGAGAGAAAGCAGAGATGTGGGAGGGGCCAGTAGGCTCCACCCACTAAAGGCTGCCTGCAGAAAACTAGGAGGGGTGGAGACCAGTCCCCCTGCACAAGGCCAGAGAGCAGAGATGTGGGAGGGGCCAGTAGGCTCCACCCACTAAAGGCTGCCTGCAGAAAACTAGGAGGTGTGGAGACCAGTCCCCCTGCACAAGGAGAGAGAGCAGCAGTGAGCGGTCTTTATTACAGGAAGTCTCACACTGGATTACTGCACAGATCTGGAAGAAATACACAAAGCACACCGAGATTCAAGAAGAACACACATGATGAATGGATTTAGACTGGCCAAGATCCATTATACTTATCAACGACAATGAAAGTAGAAGAAACTCCCACATTTGGTCTGTCCAACAGACAGGAATAAAGCAGAAACCTTCCAAAGGGGACACTAGTTCTGGTGACAACCAGGGATTCTTTCACTTTGGATTGATTTCCTCTCACTTCCTGTTTTGGCTATGGGCATGGAGTGAAGTGAAGTCTCCCCAAGGGTAAAAAATGGGGGGGGAAAAAAACTGACGGGTTTTAACCCTCCCTTATTGTATACAAAATGGAAAAAAGGTTTGCCTATAGTTCTACTTTATTCCTAAGACACTTGTCAATCGGCTTCAGCCTCTTCCCAATGTCTGTTGTCTCAGTGTTTTTCATTCTAAACCTTTAGAGTTATTGAGTGTCCATTTCTCAATCTGCTGTCTTACAGTTCTCATCCCTTCTAGGACAATCCAGTCATTGAATGGCATGGCACAAGGATTCCTAGAGTGGAATTTAGATTGGTATTGATGTCAGAATTGGCAGAGCTCACCAACTCCTGGAGATGGGTGGTGCAGAGTAATGGCCCACAGTGTGCAGAGTGCGGGGATATCGGGTGATTGGTTAGCTGGCAGGTCTACAGTTCATTGTCAGGGAGACTTTATCATCCCGTGATTTGGGGTCATTGTAACCTGCTGCATTGCTTTACTTATATTTCCATTGTTAGTGTTCCTAGTCCATTGTTCATTCTCTAGGTGCTCCAGAGTGCCCATCTCTGAGTCTACCTTCTCTGTAGAGAGCTCACCATTACATTACGCTTCTTTCATCCACTCATGAAGTTTTGTTAGTGGCTGGGGGCCTGCAACAGGTGTCTTTAGAGCTGCAGACTACAGGCCGCACACGTTAGGACAGCCAGAAATAAGGACCTCATAAATGTGTAGCAATTAAGAGTTGCTGGATTTTCAACAGGTTGTCCTGCTTTCCTCATGGTGATCTGCCCGATGGCTGCACCCAAAAAAACTCAATTACACACCAACAGCGACAGATAAACTTCAGATCTTCCATACTTTTTTTGCAATTTATTTGAAGCAAATGTCTTTGGGAGACCCCAAAACAGCAGCGAAAATTCCTCTGCACAATAGATTTCTCTATGAACTTTTTAGGGCCAGACAGGTTACCCCCAGTATTCTTTGATCTCTGTCATAGACTCTTCAGTTCTCTTCAGTTCTCTGGCATGGGCCAAGTTTGGACCCTATAACTCTGCCACAGGCTAGTGTAGATTTTGTGGGCCCAGAGGAGTGACTACCTATCAGTTTCTTTGGCCTCAGCCACAGACCAGGTTAGGACTCTGCCATAGACCAGGTTAGGACTCTTCAGGGATCTGGCATGGGCCAAGTTTGGACTCTATGCCTCTGCCACAGGCTAGTGTTACATTCTGGTGGCCCAGACGGGTGACTGCCTTTCAGGTTCTTTTGGCCTCTGCCACAGACCAGGTTAGGACTCTTAAGGTCTCTTTCACTGACAAAGTTTGAACTCTTCAGGCCTCCTCCACAGGCCAGGTTAGGATTATTCAGGCCTCTGCCATAGACCAGGTCAGGGTTCTTCAAGCTCTGCCACAAACCAGTTTGAGTATCTTAGTGCTTCTGCCACAGGATAGTGTAGATTCTGTAGCCCTGGATGGGTGGCTACCCTCCAGTTTCTTCAGCCTCTTCCACGGCCAAGTTAGGACTCTTCAGACCTCTGCTACAGGGCAGTTTAGGACTCTTTAGGACTCTGCCACAGGTTCATGTAGATTCTACAGGCCCAAGACTAGTGTAGATTCTGTAGCCCTGTATAGGTGGCTACCTTCCAGTTTCTTCAGCCTCTGACACAGATCAGGTTGGGATTCTTCAGGCCTCTGCCACAGGCTAGGATATAACTCTTCACGTTTTAAGACTCTTCAGTCCGCTGGCATAGGACACGTTTGGACTCTTCAAGACTGTTCCACAGGCCAGTTTATACCTCTGCCACAGGCTAGCGTGAAGTGTAGATTCTTTAGGCCCAAATGAGTGTCAATTTTGTATCCCTGGATGGGTGGCTACCCTTCAGTTTCATCTGTCTTTTCCATGGCCAAGTTAGGACTCTTCAGACCACTGCCACAGGCCGGTTTAGGACTCTTTATGCCTTTGCCACAGGTTAATGTAGATTCTGTAGGCCCTGGATGGGTGGCTACCTTTCAGTTTCTTCGGCCTCTGCCACAGACCAGGTTATGACTTTTCAGGCCTCTGCCATAGACCAGGTGAGGGCTTCTTCAGACCAGTTTGGTACTTTTATATGCATCTGCAAGAGGCTGGTGTAGGTTCTGTCGCCCTAGATGGGTGTCAACCCTTCAAATTCTTCAGCCTCTGCCACAAATCGGGTTGGGATTCTTCAGGCCTCTCCACATTCCAGGTTAGGACTCTTCAGGCCTCGTCCACAGGACAGTGTAGGACTCTCTAAGCTCAAATGGGCAACTAGGAGAATGGAACACCCTTCCTTCTGGTCTCTGGCTTCCTGCTCCTGGTAAAGAGCGTTGAAGACAGACTGGACCTCTCTGGAGCTAAACCTTCCCCAGGCAGCAACTTAGGAGAGAAGGACCCTCTGGAGCTCTGTATTCACAAAGTCTGGGGGATGAAGACCTCTCTATATGCTTTCCCAAAATATGTATTCTCTCCATCCATCACTGGCATACATACACCCTCAGTGATTAACGGAGGCAGAAGAAATATTTGTAACTCAAAACATTGTATCTTCTCACTGGAGAACACTCAACAGTAGTACGCAAAAGCAAGTGATGCTCTTGGGCTTGGGAGAAACCTAACAAACCCAGAAAACATGGACAAAGCTCAAGCTGGCTACAGTCTAGCTGCAAATACTGAATTTAGACTCTGGACACTTCAGGTCCCTACAAGTGGATACTCATCGGAAAACCTCTGAATTTCTTTATGATTTTAATTATGTTCATGTTGGAGAACTGATAGGAGGATCATTCCAGAAGCAGACAAAGGACTATTTATGCTACGCAGTCTCCCTCTCTCTGTGTGACGTCTGTCAAAGTTCAGGTTCCACGTTGAACCATTGTATGTGAGCCGGGGCCCCTTCTAGTTCGGGGCCAGCAACTTCCCAGCCTCTCCAATAGCCCCCCAACTAGGAGAGCCAGGATTAAGATGCCTTTCTGTCTAATTCCAATCAGAAAACTGCAAAGTCGTCTATTTGTAAAATAAAGCGACAAAAAAAAAAAAGGGCCGCTGCCCTTAAATGGTAACTCCTGCCAAACCGCAAAACACAATCGGAACATATACAAACATTTTTTTTTTCATTCTATTACTTTATTAGTTACAGAGTTGAAGAAACAGTATCATGCAGATCTGCATACTGGTATGAAAAAAAATCATTGACGTAGCATATATGTATCTTTTTTAGATATTTTGGTGGAGAGGGTTAGACAGAGATAAGGGAAGAGGTTGTAGTCAGATGTTCATGGCGGTGAACGAAAGGATGACCCAGGTGTTTATGCAAAAAAAAAATGTTCCTATTCCTAAAAAAGTGGCCTATCACGAAATGCGTCTGGCGGAGCTTGTTCGTGACGTCATCGCGCACGCCATAGGCATGAATGCTCTGATAAGTTAGTTAGTCTTTCCGATTATTTAGTAATTTTGACTGATACTGGGCCTTGGAATGTTTCTGCTATTTTCTTTGAGTGGCACGCATGGAGTCCATATCTGGATATTCCTTAACCACTTCAAAACCGGGCACTTTTACCCCCTTCCTTCTCAGGCCAATTTTTCAGCTGTCCCACTTTGAATGGCAATTGCGCAGTCATGCAACACTGTACCCAAACAAAATTTTTATTATTTTGTTCACACAAGTAGAGATTTCTTTTGGTTGTATTCAATCACCACTTGTTTTTTTTTATTTTTTTTTTTATTTTTTGCTAAATAAACAAAGACAGGAAATTTTGCAAAGAAATTATTTTCTTCATAAAGTTAGCCCATTTCTTTGGTGAAAATGACCCAAATCGGTGTATATTATTTAGTCTGTAGGAGAGTATATAGTATAGTCTACACTGGTATACAGTAAATCTGAAAATTGATCAATCCCGATGTACTGACGGACGATCTCATTTCTTGAGGCCCAAAAATGTCAGGACAGTAAAAATATCCCCCAAATGACCCCTTTTTGGAAAGTAGACAGTCCAAGGTATTTAGTAAGAGGCATGGCAGGTTATTTGAATTTGTAATTTTTTGTCATAACTTGTTGGGAAATTAAGAAAAAAAAAATAATTCAAATTTTTTTTTTTTTTAGTAAACTTTTGGGGAAATTAAGAAATAAAAAAAAATAATTCAAATTTTTTTTTTAGGAAACTTTTGGGGAAATTAAGAAATAAAAAAAAATAATTCAATTTGTTTTTTAGGAAACTTTTTGGGAAATTAAGAAATAAAAAAAAAATAATTCAAAATTTTTTTTAGGAAACTTTTTGGGAAATTAAGAAATAAAAAAAAATAATTCAAATTTTTTTTTTAGGAAACTTTTGGGGAAATTAAGAAATAAAAAAAAATAATTCAATTTTTTTTTTTAGGAAACTTTTGGGGAAATTAAGAAATAAAAAAGAAATAAAAAATTCACAACTTTTCTTTTTTTTTACATACTATCACTAATGCAGTACGGCGTCCTCATGTACTTGGTGTCGCGGTGATCAGGGACACTGACTGGTGACAGTACGAAAAAAAAAATATCATTTTAATTTTTATTACATTTTTTTTTTTTCATTTTTAATTAACACACTGTGACCACAGCAATATAATGTTACCATAGTAACATTGTACCACTCTGGGGAAGTGATCAGAATTTTTTTTTTTTTTTAACACTGTATGTATTCTTTTATATTTAATTATTTGAGCACTGAAGCACCTTTTTGTATTGGTATTTAAAAAGACAGCGCACCCATTTGTGAGCAATAAAAAAAATTAGCATACCTTTTCATCCAATAAAACGGAATGTACGTTGGTTTTTTCAGTATATTTAACAAATAAGAGAAGTTGGTGGTTGGGGTTTGACGTACAGGTTTTTATTTCTGTCCGCTGAGATAATATTGATCTCCCTGTCAGTCATGCTGGAGGTTGTTTCCAAAGCTATCATAGATAATTATATCTCTTCCTGGTATGTATAACAATACACAGATTTGTGTTCCTGGGTAACCTGTTGTGTATAAAGCTTTGTATTTATTTTGGCTCGGCCCTTTTGTCTCTTCATTATAAAGCAGAATAAGAGGTGAATTGGCCTGTAGCATCTCCCTGCATTATCCCGGAACATAAAGGCTTGATGGTAAAACATCGATCTGAAAGAGGGCCTCTCACTGAAGCACACTGTAAAGGGGAAAAAAAATAAAAGATAATTGAAATTACCAATTTTGCGGGAGTCAGTTCCAATATTTACTTGGGAAAAAATTATTTTCTTTTAATTTTTAAATCTGACTTTTTTCCATTTATTTAGACAGTATTTTTTTTAGTGGGGAGTGTATTAAGGGCAGTTTATTTTATTTATTGGCTCTTGTTTCCTCCTTTTTGGGTATATTTGATCAATTTTGTTATGCTCTAATTTTTTTTTAAACATTTCTTTGGGGGGGGGGGCTAGTTTTTAATGTATTATTTTTGTATTCCTCCCCCTTTTTGTGTGTATTTACATTTTGTTTTTGTTTGGGGGTGGGGGGTGTTTGGTAGGGTAGTTTTTTATTTATAGTTTTTTGTGTATTTCTCCCTTTTTGGATGTATTTGATCATTATTCTTATTCTTTCAATATTTCTATTGTTTTATCAGTTTTTTTTTATTGGGGGTGGGGGTTCAGGGTAGTTGAGGTTTCTGTTTTCTATTTTTTTCCCCCTCCTTTTTTTGGTGTGTATTTAAATAATTTTTTAGTCTTTCTGTGGGGGTGTGGTTTTTTAGGGTAGTTTATTTTTTTCATATGTCTTTGTTTTTTCACCCTTTTTTGTGTGTATTTAATTAGTTTTTTTTTTCGTGTTTGTTTTTAGGGTTGGGGGGTGGTAGGGTAGTTTATTTTTATTTTATTTTTTATTTTTTTTGCTGTGTGTGTGTGTGTATTTAGCCCTTTTTGCATGTATTTGATCATTATTTCATGCTTTCATTTTTTTTTTTTTTTTTTTTTTTTAGGGTGGGGATTCAGGGTAGTTGAGTTTTTTTCTTTCTATTTTTGTTTGTTTCCTCCTTTTTTTTGTGTTTAAATATTTTGGGTTTTTTTTAAGCACTATTTTTGCATGTGGGATAGTTTTTAGGGTATTCTAGTTTTTTATTGATTATTTTTGTGTTTTTTTTTCTCCCTTTTTTGTGTGTATTTGATCATTATTTTACACGTTAAAATGTTTGTTTTTTACGTTTGTTTTTTTTTGGGGGGGGGGTGTGATTTTTTTTTTTTTATTTACTGTTTTTACTAATTTTTGTGTGTCTTTGATTATTATTTTATAAATGTTTTTTGTTATTAGCCTCAAAATTTTGGGTTTATTTGGTTAGCCTTAAAATAATGAGACTAAACAGGGGGCCATTTTTTGATAGAGATCTCTATGACTAAAGCCGGTCATAGACTATGCTGAACTGGAGGACATTCGAACCATGTATGGGCAGGTTGAATATAACAAAGTTGTTTGATTGATCTGATCAACTTTGGTACAACCAGCCCGCCAGATTTTTCATGTGATTATTGCAAGCGGCTGTGATCAGCTTTTCAGTAATGGAGGCTTAAAACGGTGATTCCTGCATGACTCGGACATTTTAAGGGTGGAGTTGTTTTTCATTCCCCGCCCCCGAGGAGCTCACACACTAATGTACTAATCACTTTTGGCATACTAGTGATCCTGTTGCAGGCATCAACGTCTGTTGATCCCTGGCTAGGGAGATTCAGCAGCATTTTGGCCTGTGAGGGAGTGTTAATTATGTCGACCAAAATATTTTCGTCAACTAAATTTTTAATACTATTTTAGTCAACTAAAACACGTCACGACTAAAACTAAAACAATTGAGATGACTAAAATATGACTAAAACTAAAATGGCATTTTAGTTAGAGTATGACTAAAACTAAATTGAAATTTGACGTAAAAATGATGTTCAAACCTTAATACCATAAATAATAACATATTCCATCTTTCACTCCAGCAGTATTTAATGAGTTGGGAAATTGTAGAGAAATGCTTAAATAATGCATTACAATTTATTTACACTCATTAGATTTTAGTTGACTAAAATTAGTTTTCTTTTGACTAAAATGATTTTAGTCAACTAAAATGATTTTAGTCGCCTAAAATGTACTGGACATTTTAGTCGACTAATTACAACTAAAACTAAAACAATTGCAGAAGACTAAAATAAGACTAAAATGCCATTTTAGTCAAAAGAAATTTGCTGCCATAATTGGCACTTTCTGTGAGGGAGTGAATCCACTCCCCTGCTCTCGATGGCGGCTTCCGTTTCCTCCCTCCCTCCTCGGCGGCCAATTGGGACTCTTCTCTTTTTTTTGCCAATCGGGAAACGGGTCTCAGACCTGCTTCTGATTGGCCGTATTGAGGATCAGTATTTTAATAGCAAATATTAATTCGCTGTTGTAACACCTGGGCGGGCTCGCCGGGTGCAATGCTCTGCGCCATGAGCCCACCCTATCTTGAAGCCTATTAGAGCCTCTGGCTCTAATCAGGTGCTAAAAAAAAAACAAAACTCCGGCCGCTGTAATTCCCGCGCCCGGCGTCCTGAAAAGGGCGGGACACATGAATAAGGGGTGGCCGTGGATAGAGGGGGGTGGTGCTCCGCCGCCCCTAATGGACGGGCCGCCACTGCCCAGAACCCCGGTGATCATTTAAAGTGGTTGTAAACCTCGGACATGAAATATGAACAAAGCATATTCCTCTATAGTGTGTACTTGTCTCATTTAAGAGCACTAAGTGTCATTTCTCTCAGCTGCTTCCTTCCTCTGCTGACAGCATGAGTCACTTCTGACAACATTGGAAGCTAAAAGGTGACGGGAAGGATCTCCAGCACACAGTCTGTGATTGACAGCCTCAGCTCTGTTTCTGTGTGCTGTATGAAAGAGGGGGGGGGGGGTGTCCCTTTCCTCCAATCGTTTCTCAGAGCTCTCCTCACTGAGCTCTGCAGAGCGAAACCTCAGCCCTCCGCTTCCTTTTTTTCTGACAGCTCAGGCGAACTTTTTTTAAATTGTGCACTTTGAACAGATGTAGAGAAGAGAAGACTGCAGATAAACAGGTACAACGTATGTAGGATGATTTGTTGTGTATCACCTGAGGATAGTCCCTTCACTGGGTGTACGGAAGGGTTTACAACCAGTTTAAGAAATTCATGAAACCACAGATCGGCTTGGAGAGCCTTTGCGTTATTTGATCCGGAAAATTCTTTCCGTTGAGGGGTTAAAGTGATTACAATGATTTATCCGCCGGCGGCGTTCTTGTACGGCGCTCTGGATCTTGGTATAACGCACACACCGCTGAGCGGTAATAAATACGGCGATGATAAATACCCGGGCGTGACCGGGATCTCGCACACACGTACATTCTTTGGAATGCTTTTCTTAATCCCCCCCCCCCGTGCGCCAATCTTTGTGTTTCCTCCATCATTCTGTACATTAAACGTATAGCGAGTGCAGCTTCCACCCACACAGGCCCCTCCCTCCCTCCCTCCCTCCCATACATTCTGTCATTTGGCAGCCGGATTATCGTAGAATTCCACAATGATTGGAGGAATCTTCCCGAACGATGTTCCTCTTCCCATATTTGTACATTTGTAACTGTTTACAGAACAAAATGAAAAGATGAACTGACGCCTATCCCCCCCCGCCTATCCCCCCCACCCCCGCCTATCCCCCCCCGCCCCCGCCTATCCCCCCCCGCCTATCCCCCCCCGCCTATCAACCCCCCGCCTATCCCCCCCGCCTATCCCCCCGGTCCCCGCTCTACTTACCTCCGTGGGTGATCAGCTGTCGGTGACCAGTCAGTATGGCGGTCCAGGGATGTGAAATCCCTACTCTTCTCTTCTTCCTTCTCCAGGGCTTCCAGCATCTGAGCAAGCGCCGACCAATCAGAATCGTTCTGCTTTGTCCTGGAAGCCCTGGAGAAAGAAGGGGAAGAGAAGTGTGGATCTTTAAATCCCCCGAGTTGTGCGTTTTGCTTGGACTTTACATGCCTTTTCCATGAGGGTCTCGGGACTGTCGGCAACCAGCGATCACTGCAGGTAATCCATAGCTCCCAACTGTCCCTGATTTGGAGGGAGTGTCCCCGATTTGGAACTAAGTCCCCCTGTCCCTGATTTGGAGGGACTGTCCCTGATTTGGAACTAAGTCCCTCTGTCCCTGATTTGGAGGGACTGTTCCCGATTTGGAACAAAGTCCCCCTGTCCCTGATTTGGAGGGACTGCCCCTGATTTGGAGGGACTTCCCTGATTTGGATCAAAGTCCCTCTGTCCCTGATTTGGAGGGACTGTCCCCGATTTGGAACAAAGTCCCCCTGTCCCTGATTTGGATCAAAGTCCCTCTGTCCCTGATTTGGAGGGACTGTGCCTGATTTGGATCAAAGTCCCTCTGTCCCTGATTTGGAGGGACTGTCCCTGATTTGGAACAAAGTCCCTCTGTCCCTGATTTGGAGGGACTGTCCCCGATTTGGAACAAAGTCCCCCTGTCCCTGATTTGGCGGGACTGTCCCCGATTTGGAGGGACTTCCCTGATTTGGATCAAAGTCCCTCTGTCCCTGATTTGGAGGGACTGTCCCTGATTTGGATCAAAGTCCCTCTGTCCCTGATTTGGAGGGACTGTCCCTGATTTGGATCAAAGTCCCTCTGTCCCTGATTTGGCGGGACTGTCCCCGATTTGGAGGGACTTCCCTGATTTGGATCAAAGTCCCTCTGTCCCTGATTTGGAGGGACTGTCCCTGATTTGGATCAAAGTCCCTCTGTCCCTGATTTGGAGGGACTGTCCCTGATTTGGAACAAAGTCACTATGTCCTTGATTTGGAGGGACTGTCCCTGATTTGGAGGGACTTCCCTGATTTGGATCAAAGTCCCTCTGTCCCTGATTTGGAGGGACTGTCCCTGATTTGGAACAAAGTCACTATGTCCCTGATTTGGAGGGACTGTCCCTGATTTGGAGGGACTTCCTTGATTTGGATCAAAGTCCCTCTGCCCCTGATTTGGAGGGTCTGCCCCTGATTTGGAGCAATGTCCCTCTGTCCCTCATTTCTCCTCATTTGTCCCTCATTTTGGTCTGATCTGTATAGTTGTATATAAAATGCACTTTTTATCTTTCAAAAAGTATTTCCCAGTGCCGAACCTTTCATCTGATTTCTAAACGGCTACATTTGTAAATTTCAAAACCCAATATACAGGAAAAGTAATGGTAAAAAAAGAAACTTGTGGGTTTAACTAATATATTTTTTTTAAACATAATTCTCCTTTAAGGGGGCGTGGCAGGGGGTGTGTCCTATACCTACATACTTTTGCTAATAGGTGTCCCTCCATCCCATCTCAAAAAGTTTGGATTTATGGAAATCTCAGGCTGTGTAGAGAACAGCGGCGGCCCGTCCATAAGGGGCGTCTCCCCCCCTAATCTACATGCAGGGTGCCGGACGCATGATGACGGGTTTCTTTTTTTTTTTTTTTTTTTAAGCACATGATTAGAGCCTGAGGCTCTAACTGGCTCCAAAAAAGGGTGGGCTCAGGGGTGGCGTTAGTTTGCCGCCCCTCCATAAGATATTGAGCACCAGCTGACACTGGTATAGAACCATGAACCAGCTTCCATAACCCCGGTATCTTTTTAAACAGCTGGCGATCCGCTTTCAGTTAAAAGTGGTCTCTGCGGCGGATTCGCCGCAAGATCACTTTTATCACCCCCCCCTTCCTGCCTCTCCACTGGAGCTGTCGATAGCGGGAGAAATGATGAGGTCCTGAGATGGTATGAGAGATATGGAGTCAAGTGAGGTAAAGATGGCCCCCCACTCGGCTCCATACCATTGGATGACAGAAGCGACAACGTCAAACGTCACTTCCGCCCAATGATCTTAAAGGAGAATTTTTTTTTTTTTTTTAATTGAAAAAAAAGACTTTTTTTTTTTTTTTTTTATATTATTTTTTTTTTTATTGCATTTTAGTGTAAATATGAGATCTGAGGTCTTTTTGACCCCCAGATCTCACATCAAAGAGGACCTGTCATGATTTTTTTCTATTACAAGGGATGTTTGCATTCCTTCTAATAGAAATAAAAGTGACCCAAAAAATGTTTTTTAAATGGACAGTGTAAAAATAAAAAGTAAAATAAATGAGAAAAAAATAAATAAAATAAAAATTTAAAGCGCCCCGTCCCGCCGAGCTCGCGCCCAGAAGCCAACGCAAACGTAAGTCGCGCCCGCATTTGAAAACGGTGTTCAGACCACACATGTGAGGTATCGCCGCGATCGTTAGAGCGAGAGCAATAATTCTAGCAAAAAGACCTCCACTGTTACTTTAAAGTGGTAACCTAAAGAAATTTTTAACCGTCGCCTATGGAGATTTTTAAGGGTCAAAGTTTGTCGCCATTCCACGAGCGGAGCGCAATTTTGAAGCGTGACACGTTGGGTATCAATTTACTCGGCGTAACATTATCTTTCACAATATATAAACAAAATTGGGCTAACTTTACTGTTTTCTTATTTTTTTTTTTAATTCAGCTCTTCTGTAGATCAGGAGACGAGCTCTATGAAATGGGTGACACCGCAGTGCTACTCACAGGGCATAGTGACTAGAGATCACAGGATTCAGGGAAGGAAATGTGTGTGTGTGTGGGGGGGGGGGGGGTCTTCACAAAGTGCGTTTACAAACTTCAAAAAGGTTCAGAGTAATAGGAGAAGGTGAGAAATAACTGGAATAACAATGTGGAAATGAAGATAGGATTTTATATTTTTACCATAGATACAGTCTAAAGATTCTATCAGAGGTTTGTATTATACGATCGATGAGAAGTGACATTTTAGCCATAATGCTGATTAACATTCTGTTGTCAGTGACAGTGACTTTGCCAAGAGCTGCGTATTATTTCTTGGCAGGATCTGTTGGTGGCCTTGCCAGGTGTAAAACCCGTTCGCTAAATACGGCCTTTACCTGTCATTGTAGCATCAGAGAGATCGACATTATACAAATGGGCACTGCAGACCGAGCGGGGTCACCTGTATAATCCGTATCTGTACTTCTGTTTTGGATCTGTGCTAAAAAGTGTTACATTGGTTGTAAACCCTCAAATACCCACAGTGAAGTGACCGGCCTCCTACATAAGTTGTACCTGTTTATCTGCACTCTTTTCTCCTCTACATTAGTTGAAGAATCTATAAACCTTGTCTGAGCGTTCAGAAAACAGGGGGGCGGAGAGCTGAAGTTACACTCTGCACAGCTCCAGGAGAGCTGATTGGAGGGAAGGAACACCCCCCCCCCCCTTTCACACAGCACACAGGGAAAGAGATGAGACTGTCAATCACAGGCTGTGTGCTGGAGGTCCCTCCCCTGTCACCATTATTCTCTTGGTGTCAGGAAAGCTTGTCGGAAGTGATTCACGCTGAATGCTCCTAATGTTGTAAAGAGCTGCGTAAACTGTCGGCGTTATATAATACCTGTATAATAATAATAATAATGCTGATAGCAGAGGAAGGAGGCAGCAGAGAGAAATGACACTTAGTGCTCTGTAGAGGGATATGCTTTGTTCCTTGTTCATATCTGAGGTTTACACAGCGGCGGCTGGTGGTTTTATTTGGGGGTCGCCCCGAGCAGCCCCCACCCCCCTCCCCCCTCCCCCCTGCTGTTTACCCCATCGGCGGCGGCGGCAAGCGGCAGGCAGCGTGGTGCAGCAGCTCCCTGTCCTCTCCTCCGTGGCGGCTTCCAGCTCCTCCCCTTCTCCTAGGCGTCCAATAGGCTCGCATGTCCTTTCAGCCAATCGGGTGACCACTGTCAGGACCCGCTTCCTGATCTTCGAATGTTCATTCACTGTTGTAAAAACACCTGGGTGGGATCGGAGCGCACTCTCTGCGACCCGAGCCCACCCTATATTGAAGCCTATTAGAGCCTCTGGCTCTAATCGGTGCTTCAAAAAAAACAGCCCCTCCCCTGACTGGAATCCACGCGCCGTGTCCTGAAAGCGGCCGGACGCATGGATAAGGGGGGCTGCGATGGACGTGGGGGGGGGGGTGGTATGCGCCCTTAATGAACTGCCCGCCCCTGGGTTTACAATCACTTTAAAGCGGAGTTCCACCCATAGGTGGAAGCTCCGCTTATCTGTCTCCCCCCCCCCCCCCCCCACACTCCCTCCGAGTGCCACATTTGGTGGCACCTTTCTGGGGGGAGGGGGTACCTGTTTTTGACAGGCACCTGTCCCCAGTTCCGTCGGACCTTGTCGCGTCTAGGTACCTCAGAAGTCCGCCCCCCCTCCTCCTTCCCCCGCCAAGCCAGCTAGAGAGCGTAGCGTGCTTCGCACATGTGCAGTAGGGAACCGGCCTGTGAAGCTGCAAGGTTATGGTGGCGGCGGCAGCACCCAAAAGCTGATAGAAACATCGGGTGGGGTGCCAACATCGCTGGACTCCAGGACAGGTAAGTGTCCAATTATTAAAAGCCAGCAGCTGCAGTATTTGTAGCTGATGACTTTTAATTTTTTTTGTGCGGGGGCTGGAGCTCCGCTTTAATGCTCTTAATATACATCAGATATTGGGGGGGGGGGGTAAAAACATGGCTCAGACTTTTTATTTTTATTTTTATGAACTAGCCCTTATTCCCGGTTCACACCGCTGCGGTTTCAGCGCGACTTCGAAGCCAAGGCCCTTGCATGCGCCTTCTTTAACCTAAGTCAATGCAAGTCGTACCAAAAGTAGTGCAGGAACCAACTTGAGTCGCACCCATTAGAACAGTTCCTTCGCACTGGACGGGGAGCGACTTCTTATGCGATTATGTGTTTCAAAGTCGGAAGCGGTTGTCGCGTCAGTGTGAATGGGGCGGGGCCTAAGGCTTTACATTGTGGTAGCCGTTGAGCCATCATTTTACGGGCCCGGTTAACGTGGCCATCGCCCGTGTTAGTTCGCACCGCCCTGACCGCAGTGCCGCACAGCAAAAATTATGTCACGGGGTCACATTCAGCAGGCAGTACACCCCCCCCTGCCAATTGGGACCCATTTGACAGGCTTTTGAGGGTTAAAACAAGCATCCAGGAGGCAGTGGTGGCTAGTGGTTATTTTTTTGGGGGGCGGCGGCGGCAAACAGTACATCCGAACGCATGGGCCGAACGCATGTATAGGGGGGGCAGCGCCCGTGCGCCCGTATTGAACAGCCGCCCATGGGTTTACAATCACTTTAAAGCGGAGTTTCACCCAAAAGTGGAAGCTCCGCTTATCTGTGTCCCCCCCCCCCTCCGGTGCCACATTTGATGGCACCTTTCTGGGGGGGGTTTCTGTTTTTGACAGGTACCTGTCCCCACTTCCGTCGGGGGGCTGAATGCATGTATGGGGGGGCCACGCCCGTGCGCCCTTAATGGATGGGCTGCCCCTACCAGAAGGTGACCTATCGCAACCCATGAAATGCCCGCGTCACAGACCGCTTTCTCAGAAGGGTGGCAATAACAGAGGCAAGCCCCCCCCATCGGCGAGATTCTGCTCACGATTCCACGATTGCGGGAGGACACCATTTGCGGCGCCGTTCATCCACGAATAGCACACCAAAACGCAGTGCAATTTTTTGACGCGGTTGTCCCGCAACACAATGCACAAGAATGGCGGCCAAACGCACTTGTAAGGCCCAATCCGGCTCGGCAATTTGAAATTGCGGGCGGAAATCGCCACCACCCCCAATCGCGCTGCAATCGTGGCAAAAAGGCGCCTTTTAAAAATCGAATGATGCTTGTTGCCCAAAAAAAAAAGGAATGGGAGCTTCTTTTTTGGGGCGACACGCGTAAGGCAGCCGATTTTGAAGTGAACATGTGCGCCACGCGGAATCGCATGAAAATTGCCCACACAAAATCGCAAGCGGGAGCGCGAGTTCCGGCTAAAAGAAGTGTTTGAATGGGGCCTAAAATTTGGACCCTGAGCTTCTTTGGGGCTACAAACGTGCATGGGCTGCCCTATGCCCAGAAACGCGTGAGATGGGAACGGGGCTCCTTGGTGGTGAAGTGAGGATCAGGATGACAGCCCAGGAACCTGCAGCTCTAGCCCTACAAGTTCCCTGTACAAGGAGAAATATGTGGGCCTCTTCTGAAAATGCTCATTTCCCGGCTGCCTTTGCCCTCACGGGAGCCAGTGACTTGAAGCCGTGGGATCACCTTGACAGCCATGGAAGTAGCATTTTCAGAGGCTGCGCTGGCAGTCCCCAATCATTGGTCACAGCGCCTCCTGCTCTTTGCACGCCGAGATTAAACAAACACCGAGGATTCGATCCTTCCTCCCGGGTTAATCATCAACCGGCGCATTCCAGTGTATGGGCAGGAATGTTGTGGAAGAGCACAGCTCAGGGCGGCTGGACCCGGGACCGGCGGGGACCTTGACCGGGGGGTCACCCTGATCACTCTGGGCCTGGGCCAAGTCTTGCTGGGGATCAGCGTTAATCCCGGGCGGTGAGATTCCGATCCGTGCCGCAGGATCTGCCAGTCTGGGTTCAGCTGGTGACGTGAGAACATTGCAGGAGAAATGTCACTTCGCAGGGAGCTGATTGGACGGGACCGGCGATGATGTGATGATCACACAGGTGAGGGCTGCGAATGGGACGTAGTTCTGGGTGGAATTGTGGGGGCCAATTGGTGGTGGGTTAAGACCTATAGGGGCCCATTTTATCTGTGTAGGTTTCTGAGCATGGGGTCCATTTTTATCTGTGTAGGTTCCTGAGTACGGGGCCCATTCTGTGTAGATTTTAGAAGTATGGGTCGTCTTTATCTATGTAGGTTCCGGAGTACGGGGCCCATTTTATCTATGTAGGTTCCGGAGTACGGGGCCCATTTTATCTATGTAGGTTCCGGAGTACGGGGCCCATTTTATCTATGTAGGTTCCTAGGCATGGGGTCTATTTTATCAGTGTAGGTTCCTGAGTATGGGGCCCATTTTATCTATGTAGGTTCCTAGGCATGGGGTCTATTTTATCAGTGTAGGTTCCTGAGTATGGGGCCCTTTTTTATCTGTGTGGATTCAGAAGTATGGGGCCCATCTTATCTGTGTAGGCTCCTAAGTATTGGGCCCATTGCATCTGTGTTAGGGGCTCATGGGTACGGGGCCATGTCATTTTGTGTAGATTTTGAAGTATGGGGCCCATTTTTATCTGTGTAGGTTCCGGAGTACGGGGCCCATTCTGTGTAAGTCTTAGACGTATGGGTCGTCTTTATCTATGTAGGTTCCAGAGTACGGGGCCCATTTAATCTGTGTAGGTTCCTGGGTACCGACCAGGGTCCATTTTTATCTATGTAGGTTCCTTGGTACAGGGCCTATTTTATCAGTGTGGATGCCGACGTACGGGGCCCATTTTATCTGTGTAGGTTCCTATGTAAGGGATCCATATATTCTGTGCAGGTTCCCAAGTATGGGGCCCATTTTATCTGTGTAGCTTCCTATGTAGGGGGCCCATATTATCTGCGTAGATTCCTACATAGGTTCCTAAGTACTGGGCCCATCTTATCTGTGTAGGCTCCTGAGTATTGGGCCCATTGCATCTGTGTAGGTTCATTAGTACTGGGCCATGTCATTTGTGTAGATTCTGAAGTAGGGGGCCCATTTTATCAGCGTAGGCTCAGAAGTTTGGGGCCCATTTTATCTGCGTGGATTCCTATGTAGGGGTCCCAATTTATCCATGTAGATGTAGAAGGACGGGCCCATTTTATCTGTGTAGACCCCTGAGTATGGGGCCCATCTTACCTGTGTAGGCTCCTGAGTATGGGGCCCATCTTACCTGTGTAGGCTCCTGAGTATGGGGCCCATCTTACCTGTGTAGGCTCCTGAGTATGGGCCTGAATTTATCTGTGTAGGTTCCTAAGCACAGGGCCCATTCCATCTGTGTAGGGGCTCATGGGTACGGGGCCATGTCTTTTGTGTAGATTCTGAAGTAGGGGGCCCATTTTATCTGTGTAGGTTCCAGAGCATGGGGCCCATTTAATCTGTGTAGGTTCAGAAGTATGGGGTCCATTTTATCTGTGTAGGTTCCTAAGTACGGGGCCCAGTTTATTTGTGTAAATTCAGGATTTCGGGGGCCCAGTTCATTTGTGTAGTTTCCTAAGTACGGGGCCCATTTTATCTGTGCAGATTCAGAAGTATGGGGCCCATTTTAATCCGTGTAGGTTCAGAAATACGGGGGGCCCATTTTATCTGCGTAGGTTCTGAAGTATGGGGCCCATTTCTCCTCCAGCATGGAGACCGAGCTGTCACTGACAGCTCCAGGTCGTACAATTAGAAGTCGGAAGGGCCAATCACAATGGTCACAGTTTTTAGAATCCTCCCCTGTACGTCTTTTTTTTGTTTTTTTTTTTTGTTTTTTTTTTAGGTTAGGCTCACCATCCTCAATTTTTTGATGCAATTTTTTTTAGCCATTTTCAGTCTTTTGGCTTTTTTTGTTTCTTAGCCAATGGAATGTTAGTCGCTAGGAGGAGAGAAATAGCATGAAAAAGTTGCTTCCTCGCTGCCTGTTTTAACTCTCTAATTGCGCACCACCACGCTGCAACTGCATGCATTACATGTGGATGCAGGGCGCTTTCAGTGCAGTGAAACTTTTTTTTTTTTTTTTTAACCCATTCATTTGTATGGACTGAAATCGCACTGGATCGCACCAAAAGTAGCGCATCCACTACTGTTAGAAACACACTGCAACCACTGTGCGGTAGCATGCGATTTGGTGCACTGCATTTGCAACCTGAGTTTGGGGTGCTGTTAGAAATGACAGTCGCAGCAGATCGCACATCCAATGCATGTTGAACGCGGTGTGGGAAATGTGCACTGAATGCAGGTTTCCCGCACCGGGTTGTGGTGTGAACAGGCCCTCAGATCCATGTACTGCATGTTAAATTTGACATGCGACTGCACCCGTTGTAGCCGCTGTGTCTGCACTCACTGCCGGAGGTGGATGTAGATGCAGCAAAAAGCGGTGCAGTGCAGAGGACGGGTCTCAGCGCCTCTCTGAATGTTCTTTTGCTGGAACTCTAATTAGATACAGATAACTAGTAAACCTGCCTAATAATATCAGGCTGTTTGCAACTGGATGTCTCCCCTGTTAATCATAAACTGTAGCAGTAGCTGAACTTTGGAGAAGAAAATGAACAGCAGAGCTCTGAGGTCAGTATCAAATAAAAAAAACACTTTTTTTAAAAATAAGCAGCACACTGACATTGAAGTTAGCATGAACCAGCATGGATGGGGAACACCGGAGACCAAGCAGCTGTGATCAGTGTGAGGCTGTAGACAGAGGATGATAGGGAGCCAGCCAGCTCAAAGTATGAATAATAGCGGAGGCTTTCTAGGCTGCACACGAGGATGACAGCTGTCAAACTGTCTGGTGGAAGTCGGGAGAGGGGGTGTGCATGATGCATTTCCACTTTCCAAGGACTGTGCCCTCTTTTTCAAATGCATGCATTTGAAAAAGGGGGAAAAGTCGATGGAAACGCATCATGCACACCCCCTCTCCCGACATCCACCAGACAGTTTGACAGCTGTCATCCTCGTGTGCAGCCTAGAAAGCCTCGGCTATTATCCATACTTTGAGCTGGCTGGCTCCCTGTCATCCTCCGTGTAGAGCCTACAGCTTCACACTGATCACAGCTGCTTGGACTCCGGCGTTCCCTATCCATGCATTTAATTTAATAAAGTGTTTTTTATTCAATACTGACCTCCGTGCCATGCTGTTTGTTTTCTTCTCTCTACATTGAGGTGATCCCACCCAGATCTTCTGCGGGAGCTGCAGATGTTCCAGTCTCGGTCCCCATCTCCTGTTCAGCCATCCATCCACCTCATCCATTCCTGTTGATGGTCTACAGCAGTGGTCTCCAAACTACGGCCCGGGGGCCAGATGCAGCTCCTGATACCAACAATGGGGCACTATTTCTCCCGCTAACACCAATGATGGGGCACTATTCCTTCCACTGACACCAATGATTGGGCACTATTTCTCCCACTGACACCAATGATGGGGCACTATTCCTCCCACTGACAGCAATGATGGGGCACTATTCCTCCCACTGACAGCAATGATGGGGCACTATTCCTCCCACTGACAGCAATGATGGGGCACTATTCCTCCCACTGACCAATGATGGGGCACTATTCCTTCCACTGACATCAATGATGGGGCACTATTCCTTCCACTGACATCAATGATGAGGCACTATTCCTTCCACTGATAGCAATGATGGGGCACTATTCCTCCCACTGACAATGATGGGGCACTATTCCTCCCACTGACAACAATGATGGGGCACTATTCCTCCCACTGACAACAATGATGGGGCACTATTCCTCCCACTGACAACAATGATGGGGCACTATTCCTCCCACTGACAGCAATGATGGGGCACTATTCCTCCCACTGACAACAATGATGAGGCACTATTCTATCCACTGACACCAATGATGGGGCACTATTCCTCCCACTGACACCAATGATGGGGCACTATTCCTCCCACTGCCACCAATGATGGGACACTGTTCTTCCCACTGACACCAATGATGGGGCACTGTTCCTCCCACTGACACCAATGATGGGGCACTATTCCTCCCACTGACAGCAATGATGGGGCACTATTCCTTCCACTGACAGCAATGATGGGGCACTAGACCTCCCACTAACACCAATGATGGGGCACTAGTCCTCCCACTAACACCAATGATGGGGCACTAGTCCTCCCACTAACACCAATGATGGGGCACTAGTCCTCCCAGTAGCACTAATGGTGGGACACAATTCCTCCCACTGACACCAATGATGGGGCACTATTCCTCCCACTGACACCAATGATGGGGCACTATTCCTCCCACTGACACCAATGATGGGGCAGTATTACTCCCACTAATGCTAATGATGGGGTATTTTAACTCCCATTGACGCCAGGGCATTTTCTACTCGCACTAGCCACAGTCTGGCCCCCCGTAAATCAGCTCTATAGACAGCAAAGAGCTGAACCTTTTGTGGATCCCCAATAAAAAGATGACACAAGAAAACAATTTTTGATACTACGTATTGATTGTACAATTTCTTTATTTTTATGCCTGAAACCCCTCTTGCTGTCCATTCAGCTTCTCTAATGGCTGCAGACAGACATTTAAATACCACAAAAAAAAAAAAAAAGTTGTAACGAGGTGAATAATTGCGGTAATTTTCCACTGGCTGGAGAGATCAGAGAGGAAAAACAAAATAAGCAAATTAAGGTTAATTGCGCTGTTCTCTTGGGCTCCGGTCATACCTCCCCCCCCCCCCCCCCCCCCAGCTCTGACCGCAAACCTTGTAACTGCTAATTGTGAAATCTGTTTTTACTGGCTAGACATACTAATGAATGAAAGTCAAGGTAACTGTTTTATTTTTCCTTTTTTTTTTTTATATCTTTAGAAGTTTTTTTTTTTTTTTTTTTTTTTTAAATATCTATTATTGGTTCAATAATAGATGTACAATAATAAATGTACAATGACAAATGTACAATAATAAATGTACAATGACACAAACCTAAAACAGTCATGTTTAGAAGCTTAATGTAAATATAAATATAAAAATGTAAATATTTACATAAGAACATGCAAACCGTTTATGGCATAATTGTTCTGTGCTTTAAAAACAATGTCTATAGCAACTTTATAATAATAATAATAATTATTATTATCTTTTATTATTATTTTCTTTTTTATGTTCAGTTCACACTTCTGTGTTTTTATTTTTTTTATTTTTTTTTAGTTTTTTTTTTAGCCCACGTTCACATCGGTGCGATTTGACATGTCAAATCAAATGGCAAATGTCAGCCTATTGCCGGCAACGGCACTGTCCCAATCGGTGCGATGCTGACTATGCGGCGCCGCACCGATTTCCCCAAAAGTAGTACCTGCACTACTGCAATTTTAAATAGACATCTGTGCATGAAGCCGGACAGATGTCTTTCAAATTGCCCCCCCCCCCCCCCTTCCCGAACTCGCACTGAAATGTGGGTTTGAAACTGATTCAGTGTGATCGAGGGCTTAATGCTTTTTGCAGAAACGGTTCATTTAACCACTTCAGCTCTGGAAGATTTTACCCCCCCCCCTACATGACCAGGCCTTTTTTGCAACACGGCACTGCGTTATTTTACCTGACAATTGAGCGGTCATGCGACGTTGTACCCAAATAAAATAGATGCCCCCCCTACAAATAGAGCTTTCTTTTGGTTGTATTTGATCACCTCTGCGTTTTTTTTAATTTTTTTCGCTATAAACCAAAAAAGAGCGACAATTTTGAAAAACAAATATTTTTACTTTCTGCTATAAGACAATAAAAAAAAATTTAAAAATCGAATTTCTTCATCAGTTTAGGCCAATATGTATTCTGCTACATATCTTTGGTAAAAAAAAATAAAAAAAACCTCAATAAGCGTCTATTGATTGGTTTGCGCAAAAGTGATCGCGTCTACAAACTATGGGATATTTTTATGGAATTTATTTTTTATTTTTTTTACTGGTAATGGATCAGCGACTTATAGCGGGACTGCGATATATTGCGGCAGACAAATCGGACACCTAACTGACACTTTTGATGCTTTTTGGGGACCAGTGACATTAATACAGCGATCAGTGCTAAAAAAAAATATGCACTGTCACTGTACTAATGACACTAGTAGGGAAGGGGTTAACATCAGGAAGATTAAAGGGTTAACTGTGTTCCTAGGGAGTGCTTGCTAACTGTGGGGGAGGGGGGGAGGTGCTTGTACTGTGGGAAGGCAGAGATCCGTGTCCCTACTTAGCAGAAACAAAAGATAACTACCTTCCTTTGTCACAGAACGGCAATCTGCCTTGTTTACATAGGCAGATCGCAGTTCGAACGATCGGCGGGTTGTGGCAGAGATTGCATCCGCCGGACCCACTGATTGGCTACCGCTTTGTCCAGCTGCACTGCTGGTGTGCGCCCCAGACCCGGAAGTGCAGAATCACGTACCTGAACGTGATTCTGCGCAGAGGAGCCGCCGCCCCGCAGTAAATGTACGTGGGGCGGTCGGCAGGAGACATGGCTTCTTATCGGACATATTCACATCTACGCTTTTTTCAGCCGCTGCGTTTTTGGAAAGGGTCAGGGACTTTTTTTTTTCAAAGAGAACGGTACATTTTTGGTTCATTAGACTTCAACAGAGAAGCTGCAGAAAAGCATGTCGTGCGTTTTTGCCGCGATTTGCATTTTGCATTTTTTAATCCACCCAACAACAAATTGGCCCCCAGCTAGCCAGTTAACCACCCCCGACGCCCCTCGATTTTATCACCGCTTCCCCCGCCCCCATCGCTCGATTGATTGCTGCTTTGCTCGCCCGTCACCCGCCAGGACCCCCGCCGGCCCCGCACTTACCCCATCCAGGTCACAACTTTGGCAGTCCTCCCCACCCCCCCTTCCCGGTGTCTCTTCCCGAGTCCCGGCAGTTGCTTCTCCTCCCGGCCAATCAGGACTTGGGACTCCCGGCCAATCGGGTCTCAGGACCCGCTTCCTGATTGGCCGGGGGGAGATACAGGAAGACTGTGACTGACTCACCCGGAACGGAGGCTTTTGGAAGGGACTGAATGCTAGCCTCTTGCCTACTGACTATGGGCCCTGAAACTTGAGGGAGCTACAAGCTTTATTATTTGCTAATGTCTGGGGGCTCTGCGCCCCCAGCCCACTCTTTTGTAGCCTCTGGCTCTAATCATGTGCTTAAAAAAACAAAAAACATTGAAATCCATGCATCCGGTGCCCTTCATGTAGATTAGGGGGCGGGTGCTTGGATTGGGGGGAGGGGGGGGCGGCACCCCGTATGAGCGGCCACCACTACTATTGGTACTTTCCCGCACCGCTTTTGTCTGAACCCAGGCTGAAATCCCTATGACAAGCCTGGGTTCACATAGGGAAATCAATGCGGGAATTTCAGCATTTCTGTTCAAATCGCATGCGATTCTTTGTATTTAATTTTGGGCTCAAATTGGACCGCAAAGGTATCGGTTTCGGGTATCGGAACATTTTTCATGATTACTTGTGAAAATACTTGGTATCGGTGCAACCCTAATTATGGAATAATGTGTATTGTAGTGGGGTGGTGGAAGGGAAGAGATGTGCACTGGGGAGGGGGGGGGTTGAAGGGGGTAAGAGGCGTACTAGGAGAGAAATATGGGGTGGGGGGTGAGAGAGAGGAGTCTTGGGCTGGAGGAAGGATATGTATTTCGGTGGGTTGAAGGGGGGCAAAGGTGTACTGGGGGGTTGGTGGGAGGAGAGATGTGGGCTGGGGTCTGAAGAGGGGAGAGGTGTACTAGAGGGAATGTGTGCTGGGGGGCAGATGTGCTCTAGGGGGGATGGTGCTGTGAAAGATGTGTATTGGGGGGTTGGAGGAAGGAAAGATGTGTATTGGGGAGTTAATGGGGGGGAAAGGTGTACTAGGGGGTTGGGGGAGGGGGGAGAGATGTGCACTAGAGGGGATGGTGGGGAGAGAGATGTGTATGGGGGGGGGGGGGGTTGGAGGGAGGAGAGATGTGTACTGGGGCGTTTATGGGGGGAAAGGTGTACTGGAGTGATGGTGGGGAGAGAGATATGTGTGGGGGAGGGGATGGTGGGATTGGAGATGTCCACTGTGGTGTTTAAGGAGTTAGAGGTGTACTAGGGGGTAGGGAGGAGGAGAGATGTGCACTAGGGGGGATGGTGGGGAGAGAGCTATGTATGGAGGAGGGGAGACGTGTACTGTGTTGTTTAAGGGGGGGGGGAGCGGTGTACTAGGGGGAATGTGTACTTGGGACTAGTGCAGGGCTGGAAAGGTGCATTTGAGGCAAGTGTCCTGGGGGTTGGGGGCTTGGAGGGGAAAAGCTGTGTACTCCAGGGTTGAAGGAGGAGGAGTTTACAGGGGTAGAATATGGATGTGTACTTGGGGGAAGGTATGGAGGGGGGTGAGATGAATACCTGCGGGTTTAAGGAGAAAGATGTGTCCTTTGGGGAATTGGTAGTGGGAATGTGCATGGGGGGGGGGGGAGAAACTAATATTAGAGGGAGATGTATAATGAGGGTGGATTTGATCTCTGCACTCTATGTAATATGTGCTGGCCTGTACATTATGCACACCTGACCCCCGCACACTCTGCATTACATACTCCTGACCCCCCCCAAACCATCCCACCCTTTGCAGTATGTACACAATGTATCTGCCATTGAATGTTAAACGACCAACAAATTAAGAGTTGAAACATCTAATGAACTTATGTTGACGAAACGCATTGGGAGGGATCTAGGACCAAACATCATCACGTTAGTACGTGACTCTGAGTTTGGGCTAGTTGGGACAATGGTGGAAGAATATTACAAAGTCTTTTTTTTCATTTTGGAATGACGCACTTATGTTGGATAGAAGATTTATGATGAAAGTTTCCCTCTGTAGTGACGCGTATTTGGAATAGAAGGGACTTTTCATTCATGTATTTGTTTGGTGTTTATATACACCTGTATGCAATTTTGTACGTAATAGATTAAGCATAGCCTTGCTTATGTGTGGACATTATGTTTGCTACTGTTAGAATGCATTGGCTTCAATAATAGTTGGCTAATTATTTGCAAAATAATTGGCAACGGCTTCAATAGTAATTGATTGGAGGTTCTTTAACCACTTCAAGATGTATACTGTATGTACTTTGTGGCTTTGAAGTGGTTTACCTGGGATATGGCTGCAGCTGTCAGCCGGAACCCCGGTATTTTTTTGTCTTTCAGCCGGCGATTCTCTTTCTCATAAAAGCGATCCGATCGGCTGATTAGCCGCTGGATTGTTTTTAGAAGCAGTGGGAGGGGTCAGCCCCCCCCCTCCCGGCGCTCGCCGGTGTTTCTCAAGCTTACCATTCTCAACAGCGAGCCCAGGAAACGATCCAACAGTTCGCGCGGCTGATAATATCGATCGATCTATCTATCTATCTATCTATCTATCTATCTATCTATCTATCTATCTATCTATCTATCTATCTATCTATCTATCTATCTATCTATCTATCTCTCTATCTCTCTATCTCTCTATCTCTCTATCTCTCTATCTATCTCTCTATCTCTCTATCTCTCTATTTCCAAGTAATTTTCTAGCAAAAAAAAAAAAATACAAAATTGTACCAAAAAATGCCAGAAAAGGCCTGGTTCTTATGACTAGAAATAAACGTTGCCAGCCCTTTGAGTATAATAATATCCTTATAATGTATTAGGTGCTTTACCCTCTTCCCGTCGACCGCACAAACATATGCGGCCTCGCGCAAGTGGGCTTTTTTCAGTGGGGCGGCTTATATGCGTACAAGGCTCTCACACTAATGATTGGGACCCAGGACTCCCGGTTTTGGGTTACCTGATTGCTGTGATAGCCTCTGATTGGCTATCATAGTGATCAGTCACTGTAAGCCCCACCCCTGTGTTTACTTCCTTTTCTGAATGAAGAGGAAGATACATTATAACCACTTGCCGACCATATCAGTTACATGTACGGCAGCAAGGCGGCTCTGCTGGATCACATACTAGGTACATGAACTGGCACTTTCGGGTGCTGCCGGCGAACCAACTGTGCTGTGATTAGACACAGCAGAAGCCGATCGGCGGGTGCCGGCCAATGGGTGACCACTGGCACCTGCCGATCGTCGGGAAGATACACAGGACAGGGCTCTGCCTATGTAGACAAGGCCGAGCTCTGTCCTGTCAGTGGGGGAGTGATGGATTTTCACAAGCAAGGAAAGAAAATCCATCTCTTCCCTTGGGGAAAGCAGCTCAAATAGTACACATAAACACTGGCTAGGCACACGCTTTGATCACCCTAGATGTTTAACCCCTTCCCAACCAGTGTCATTAGTACAGTGACAAAACTTTTAGCGCCGATCACTGTATTAGTGTCACTGGTCCCCAAAAAAGTGTCAAAAGTGTGAGTTAGTGCCTGATTGTCGGCCGCAATATCGCAGTCCCGCTTTAAGTTGCTGATCGCTGCCATTACTAGTATAAAAATAAATAAATAAAAATTCCATTATATTTCCCATAGTTTGTAGGCGCTATAACTTTTGAGCAATATACACTTATTGTTTTTTTTTACCAAAAATATGTAGCAGAATACCTATTGGTCTAAATTTTATGAAGAAATATTTATAAAAAAAATTCTTTTTTTTTTACCATTTTGAACCAGTTTTCATTTGATAATAATAATAATAAAAAAAAAAATCAGGAGAAATCTGTTTGTTTCATTTACCAAATAAAAGCCCAATTTGTCCTGAAAAAAAAAAAAAAAAGTGGTATAATCCACCTGGTTACACAAAGTAGTTGTGATGATTTGTACGGTTTTACTAACGCATGCCAAAGTTGCAAAATTTTGCTTAGGCATTTAGGCGCGAACCACCAGAGTATTATATATATATATATATATATATATATATATATATATATATATATATATATATATATATATATATATATATATATATATATATATAATGAGAGAGAGACGTAGATATAGATCTAAATATATCCAAAAGCAGAGACCTTGGGGAATAAAATATCGATAGTTTCAAATTTTTTTCATGTCTCTCGATATTTGCGCAACGTTTTTTTTAGTAAAAAAAAAAAAAATACACTAAAGTTCACTTTAATGTACACCTAAGCAATATATTACCCGATTTCAGTACATTTTAAAAGATAAGGTTCCGGAGAGTAGATAGTTACCCAACATGTCAATCCTTTAAAATTGCGTAAGACAACGAACGTTGGTACTCAATATTTTCCATAGGCGATGCCCCTAGAGGTCATCAGTGCGACTCAGAATAATGGGCTTAGAATTCTTGTCTCACTCCGGTGTCTTCGGTGATATGTAAACCCGTGTAGCGCATGTGGCGCTCTTATACATAGGTGCCTCTGGCGTATGCGTTACGTTTCGTGTGTACGTGGGGGCGAGGCAGTCCTTTTTTTTTTTTTTTGGAGGGGTGGGGTCAAACTACAATATGGAACATGCTGCATTTTCGTACCCTCCAACTTTTACTTTTACTAACACATGTCAAAGTTGCAAAATTGTGCTTAGGCATTTAGATTTGTTTTACCTTCAGGTGTGAAGGGGTTAATGTCTAATTGTCAGACATGGCGGGATCTATGTCCCCCTACAAATATACAGAGGGGCTTATTCATTAAATGTGTACATGGATGTGGGGTTAATGAATATAAGCCATGGGGGGGGGGCATCATTGACGGAGTTAACATTTTGGATTGGGTCGCGGAGTTCAGGAGGGCCCGCGTGTTTTTGCGGATGAACCACAATGCTATTAAAGTTTACAAGCGCGCAGCTAACCATTAACGAGGTGCTGCTGAGGAAAGCAGGGACGTGTTTTCAGCCGCAGGAAAACATTGTAGTTTATGAATCATTTGTTCAATGCCGATGGAATGCAGCAGGCTTCTCTCCACGGACTCCGGCATCAAAGCCGATCATCTTACCGCCCAGGATTTAATAATACAACGCATATCGCTGATATGACTCGTTTGTGAAAAAAAATATGCAAAGTTGCTGGAATTAGAAGTTTTCTTTTATTTGCTTAGTCCCCTTTGGAGACAAGGTGTCACCAGGACAGGAAGTGAGGGGAAATCTCACAAATGGGGACACAGACTGCAAAAAAAGCCAGATTGGTGACCCGAACCAGCATGATCTTAATCTTCTTTTCTTATAATAATTGCCCATTGATACCTCCAATGGCTGCCGGCACAAGCCCTGATGAAGGAGTCCTAGGCCCTCGAAACCAGTTTGGATTTTTTGAGCTTTTTGTCATGACAAATGAAAGGGGATTTAAACCTTCACATATACCCAGATGACACACAGGGATGAAACAAATCTCCCTACATAAGTTTTACATGTATATCTGCTGTCTTTAGCTTTCTATATTCTTTATAATTCTTACAACATGTTAGTCATTTTTCTTCCTCATTTAGCTGTAGGAGTGTAGTCTTGGCATACACTGTGTAACAGCTGATTGGAGGAAAGGCACCCCCACCCCCCCACATAGGCAGAGGAATGAAGATACTTTTAGAGCTGTGCTGTGACTAGACAAGCTCTCTGCTAACCTATTTATAGCACCCTCCCCGACACAAATTTTAGGCTGGTTTTATCTCCAGCCTGAGAAAAATTGTCAAAAGTTATCCTTTAGGTGGCGCTCTCATCTTTTGCATATTCTCTATTAATGAAATCCTGATTTTAACCCCTCAATACTCAAAACTCCACTCATGAGACCAACGATGGCAACCAATCCATAGAGACCTTCAGGCACAGTTGGCTGTTTGTAAAATGAAAGACTTCTACAAATATCACAAATAATTATCAAAAATGTAAAAATATTTCATGTAGTTTTCAAGCCCTTGTTTCCCATATTGGGCAGCTTAGTGGTTAGAATACTTAATAGGATAGCTGGAAACTCGGTATCTTCCAAAATAGGACCATTTTTATTAGCTACATTGTCAATACAGGATAAAATAATCCAACATGTTTCGGCCATCAGGCCTTAGTCATAATGTGCTCTCACTAAGGCCTGACAGCCGAAACGTGTTGGGTACATTGTCACTGCAGGCTAAAATACAATAACACGTTTCGGGCATCAGGCAGGCGTGCAAACGACTAATTAAATGCAATCCACACCACTTAGCTGTGACCAGTGGGGGAGAAGGAAAAAACGGTGTCCAGGCTTGCTGTGTCTCCACACCTTTATTTCTGTAGCATACTCGGTATTTTCCATATAAGGCAATTTTTTATAAGCTACATTGTCAGTACAGGATAAAATACGCTAAGGCATTTCAGCCATCAGGCCTTAGTCGTAATGTGCTATGACTAAGGCCTGCAGGCAGAAATGCGTTGGCTATATTGTCACTACAGGATAAAATATGATATTGCGTTTTAGCCATCATCCGCTCATCCATGACCAGTGGGGGAGAAGGAAAAAACAGCATCCAAGCTTCAGTGTCTCCACACCTTCACTGCTGCAGCCTACATATTAGGATAGCCAGCAACTCGGTATCTTCCAAAATAAGGCAATTTTTTTTTTTAGCTACATTTTCAGTACAGGATAAAATATTCTAATGCGTTTCAGCCATCAGGCCTTAGATATAATGGGGGTTATTTACTAAAGGCAAATCCACTGTGCACTGCGAGTGCACTTGGAAGTGCAGTCGCTGTAGATCTGAGGGGGACATGCAAGGAAAATAAAAAAACAGCATTTTAGCTTGCACATGATTGGATGATAAAATCAGCAGAGATTCCCCTCATTTCAAGATCTTCCCCCACAGATCTACAGCGACTGCACTTCCAAGTGCACTTTCAGTGCAGAGTGGATTTGCCTTTAGTAAATCAACCCCAATGTGCTATGACAAAGGCCTGATGGCCGAAACACTTAGAGAGGAGGTCCAGCCACACCATGAAAAATTAAGTCAGCAGCTACAAATACTGCAGCTGCTGACTTTTAATATTAGGACACTTACCTGTCCAGGGATCCCGCAATGTCGGCACCCCAATTGCCTTATTTTAGAAGAAACCAAGTTGCTGGCTATCCTACTATGTAGGCTGCAACAGTGAAGGTGTGGAGACCCTGAAGCCTGGATGCTGGTTTTTCCTTATCCACCAACTGGTCACGGTTGAGAGGAGTGGATTGCATTTGCTTAGTGGTTTGCACCTGCCTGATGGCCGAAATGTGTTTTCGTATTTTATCCTGTAATGACAATGTAACTAATGCGTTTTCTAAAATAAGGCAATTTTTTTTTATTAGCTACATTGTTACTACAGGATAAAATACACCAACTCGTTTCGGCCATCAGGTCTTAGTCCTAATTTGCTATAACTAAAGCTGATGGCTAAAACTCATTAGTGTATTTAATCCGGTACTGATGGGTTTTGGCCATGAGACCTTAGTCATAGCACATTATAACTAAGGCCTGATGGCCGAAACACGTTAGCATATTTTAACCTGTGGCTAATCAAAATTGCCCTATTTTTGGAAGATACCAAGTTGCTGGCTATCCTTTTATGTATGCTGCAGCAGGGAAGGTGGGGAGACACTGAAGCCTGGACGCTTGAGCTTTCTTTATCCCACACTGGTCACGGTTGAGCGGTGTAGATTGCATTTACTTAGTGGTATGCACCCCTGCTTGATGGCCGAAATGTTTTGGCGTATTTTATCCTGTAGTGACAATGTAACAAATGTGTTTTGGCCATCGGAACTTATCCGATACTTATATAGCACAATATGACTAAGACTTTACGACTGAAACATGTTAGTTACATTGTCACTACAGGATAAAATGCACTAACATGTTTTGGCCATCGGACCTTAGTCCTAGCACAATATGACTGAGGCCTGGTGGCCAAAACGTGTTGGCATATTTTGTCCTGTAGTTACAAAGTAACTAACGTGTTTTGGCCATCGGACCTTGGTAATAGCACATTATGACTAAGGCCTGGTGGCCAAAACTTGTTAGTTACATTGTCACTACAGGATAAAATATGCTAACAAGTTTTGGCCACCAGGCCTTAGTCATAATGTGCTTTTGGCCATCGGACCTTAGTCATAGCACATTATGACTAAGACTTGATGGCTGAAACATGTTAGTTACATTGTCACTACAGGATAAAATACGCTAAGGTGTTTTGGCCATCGGACTTAAGTCGTAGCACATTATGACTTAGGCCTGGTGGCCGAAACACGTTAGCGTATTTTATCCTGTACTGACAATGTATTGCATTTGCTTAGTGGTTAGCACTTCCACCTTGCAGCAATGAGATTCAAGGACACTACCTGCATAGAGTTTGCATGTTCTCTCTGTGCCTGCGTGGGTTTCCTCCGGCTACTCTGTTCCCTCCCACACTCCAAAGACATGCTGGTAGGTTAATTGGCTCCTGTCTACTCTGGCCCTAGTATGTGTATGTATGCATGTAAGATAGGGACCTAGGGTGCTTGCACCATTTTTTGGCAATGCACTGCACCACAGTGCACAATATTGTGCAGTGCTGCACTGCAACGTATGTCTGTCGGCAAGGTGCGTTGGCTGAAGAATGGTACCGAAGTATGGCCAATGTAATGCACCTTGTAGTAAATCACACCACAGCGCCATATTTCTTCCATTACTGCCCCCCCCCCCGCTGCCCCTCCTACCTCATGATGGGGGGGCCCGGGTCCTCTACTATAATGAAGTGTACCAATTACTACTCTGCAGCAGGCCACTTATCTCTTTGTCTTACCTGTCTCTGCAGTGCCGGCATACCCTTCATGAGTATCCTTGTGCTTGGGCACAGGCCAACCCTTGGCCGAGCCTAAACCCCCCCCCCCCCCCCGGCCATGCCGGAGAGCCAGGCGTGAAATCTCCAGGTCCTATCAGTAAATTCTTCCATGATGGATGACTAAGGAGAGAAGAAGACTTCAGCCTGTTGGCAGCCTGCGGGTGTCATCGCTTGCCAGGGCAATAATATTTAAGCTGCATGATATTTATCAAGGCGATAATTATTAGTGCGATAATAAATGTATCCGTCGCGGCCAAGAGCGGCTCATTATATTTCCTGGGCCGTAATCATTGCAGCTCAACAAACCGTTACCTAAATCCTTCAAGAAAAAAAGCGATGGAACGTGCGGCAACTCGCTAATTATAAATATGAAAGTTTCTGCTGAGTCTGTCCATTGGCCCCCGGGGGGGGGGGGGGGGTTCGGGGCAGCCATGCTGAATAACTCTCTGCAGGATCCCATCCTAGTGGGGGCAGTGTCTAGAGATCCATACTCCATGCAACTTTTATGCTGCAGTGTCAGAGTTTTCAATAAAATCCACAAATATTCCTGATTTTGCACTGCTGATTACTCTGCAGTGGCACAATCTGTAACTTTGTGACTATGTCACTAAAGCCGGCCAGAGACCGTTCGAATCTTGGCTGGTTTCCGCAGGGATCAGCCGAGATTTGAACCATGTATGGGGCAGGCTGATCGATCAACTTGAGTACAACCAGTGTGTCCAATTTTGACACAGTGATTACGGCTATCGCCGCTGGCAATAATCGCATGCAAAATCTGACACACTGGTTGTACTCAACTGGTTTCCCCCCCCCCCCTCCGACACATTATGGGGGGAATCCAATGATTTTTCATTCCTGCAACCCATGATTGCAGAAAGAAAATTGCGCCATCTATAGCCGGCTTTAGGTACAATCCAGGATTTTTTTTACCCTGGGAACGACACCTGCCAAGGGGCGCTGGGATGTGCTGAAGTGTCTGTTGATGCTGGGGAGGTCGATTACTGCTGGTGGGGGGGGAATCTATTGTTTCTGTGGGGGTCAATTGTTGGAAGAGATCTACTGGGGGAGAGGGCTATTGTTGCTGGCTGCTGGAGAGATTATTGATGCTGGATACTAGAGCTGCACGATTCTGGCCTAAATGTGAATCGCAATTTTTTTGCTTAGAATAAAGATCACGATTCTCGCGGCGTAATATCATCTTTCACATTATACAAAAAAATTGGGCTAACTTTACGGTTTAGCTTTTTTTTTTATTATTCATTAAAGTTTATTAAAAAAAAAAAAAAAAAAATCGCGTTTGAAAGACCGCTGCGCAAATACCGTGTGACATAAAATATTGCAACAACCGCCAATTTTATTCTCTAGGGTCTCTGCTTAAAAAAAAAAAGTATACTGTTTGGGGGTTCTAAGTAATTTTCTAGCACAAAATACTGATTTTACCTACACAAGTGTCAGAAAAGGGTTTAGTCTTTAAGTGTTTAAACTGACCCCATTTACAGACTGAAGTTCATTCCTTTGATCTAAAAGGACTAGGTGTTACAATGTTTCTCTTTATCCCCTCCTAGCAATGTTGTGATAAACTTGGCAGACTGCCTGTTTTTTTTTTTTTTTTTTTTTGACAGCTGTCAGCTGTGAGCAGAGAACTCTCTGCACTGAATCCGGAAAATACTGTGTTAAGATCCGGAGGGGGGCAGAATCGCGATCTCGATTCTTTAATAATCAATTGCGCAGCTCTACTGGATACCGGGAGATCTATTGTTGCTGCCTTGTTTTTTCAGGACAAATTTGGGCTTTCATTTGGTGGTAAATGATAATGGATATCTCCTGGCCCAAAATAGTAAAAAAAAAAAAAAAAAATTGTTTAATTTAGCTGTATATTTCTTGCTACTACCATAACCTATCACCAAACAACCCTAAATATATTCTCCAGCTCCTGATGATCGCAGCGATACCACATATGTGTATGTTATTTGTCGTTTGTACCCGTACTACACCCCAAAAACAATAGTGCGCATTTTACTTTATTTATCCTTCCTAAAAAACACTGATAAAACATTAAAAAAAATCCTAATTAAAAAAAAAATACTGACCTTGACCCAAACATATTCATATAGGTATTTTTTTGTATATTTTTTTTAATTTATCTTTTTTTTTTTATAATTTTTATTACACGCACTTTTTTTTTTCCTCTACAGGGAGAGAGATACTAAGTATCCCCTCCATTCACAGGGGCGGGCTTCACAGTGGCTGATCACTGTGATAGCCAGCCAATCAGAGGCTATGACAGCGATCAGATGACCCGGAATCTGGAATTCCTGGTCCCGAACGTTAGTACGCGGTCAGGGGCACCCGCTGAGACACCGGTCTCAGTCTCGGGAGGGCGCTGTGCCGCGTGCTCCCAGCACAAAGGGAGATACGCAAACATGCGACCCCCTGAAAGAAAGCCCAGTCCAGTGGGGCCGCATATTTGCATACGGTCCGCATAAAAGGGGTTAACTAATCTCCGTGCCTAAAATTATTTTTTTTAAACGTGCTAAAAAAAAAAAAAATCTTAGGCAGGTTGTATTTTGCATACTAAATATAAAGTAAAAACAATCCACACGTCTTGCGTGACTCCTTCCCCCCCCCCCGTACGCGTTACGTCCTGGGCAGGACTTCGTCAGCAGGACATAACGCGTACGGGGGGAAGAAGCCACTCGTGATCCCTTCATGGGAATGCTTGTTTGACCATCCTGTTGGTTCAGGGGATCATGGTCTTAAGGTGAGCGGACATCTGTATGGTGGAGGTGCTGCACGCTATATGACCCCCTGCATGTTCAATCTAGAGACACCACTTTGCACCATTCGGGATCTTTTTTATGAACTTTTTATGGAAATTTTATTTGGACTTTCTCAAGATTTATATATTTTTTTAATATATGAATATTTCTTTCACTATTTTCATTTACAGTGATGGAAGAAAGTATTTGACCCCCTGCTGATTTTGTGCGTTTGCCCGCTGACAAAGAAATGATCAGTCTAAAATTTTAATGGTCGGTTTGTTTTAACAGCGAGAGACAGAATAACACCAAAAATATCCAGAAAAACGCATCTCAAAAAAAAAAAAAACTTAAAAACTGATTTGCATTTTAAGTGAAATAAGTATTTGACCCCTTCGCAAAACATGACTTAGTACTTGGTGGAGAAACCCTTGTTGGCAATCACAGAGGTCAGACGTTTCTTGTAGTTGGCCACCAGGTTTGCACACATCTCAGGAGGGATTTTGTCCCACAGATCCTCTTTTGCAGATCCTCTCCAAGTCATTAAGGTTTTTCGGGTGTACCAAAACGTAACGCTTTGTAACAAAAATGGTCACTTGTTTTCCTGGCACGGATCGCCATATTTGCATAATTTGGATCTCCGCCAGCGCCACACATAAGCAGGTCGCGGCGATCCATGCCCCCGGCCGTCCCCATCTAATTTGTCCTAGTGCTCTACCGCGGAGCAGCCGCTCATCGCCCCCCCCCCCCCCCCCTCCCCTCCCTGCAGATAATAACAGAGAGTGCTTATAAAAATTCATAGCACATTCAGCGGCGTAGTATGTGGCAGAGCGACCGAGGGTGGGGGGGATGAGGTGGGGGGGTGGGGGGCTGGGGGACGCTCCGTACAACCAAACACACTGCGGAGCTCAGACGTTTTCCATCCCATTGCTGGCACTTGGGTTGTCATTGAGTCTTCCCGTCCCCAGACCTGCGTCTTGCCTGGCACCGTCATGGCACGGCACCCTGCGCTCGTCACTGCGTGGGAAGCGGGCACCGCTACAGGTCTGCGCCCCTCCCGGGCTCAGGATCTTGGACTCCAGCATCGTTCCCGGGATTGCTGAGTCTGCTGACAGCTCTGAATGCCTAAATCATCCTTGACGAGGATGAAGACACATTTCGGGGCCATTGGGCTGGGGTGGTCTTAGCCAGCGGACGCGGAGTTGTGCGGGTGGATCGGTCGACACTGGGGGGGAAGAAACGATCTTTTGTTAGAATGACGCGGCTGACTCGGTGCTTCGCCTGGCTCCTGCAATGGGGGAAATATATTTTCAGCTGCCTGGTTCCTGTACGCCTGTGCCGGAGCGACAAGGTGAGTCCCAACCCTCCGTAAGTGTCTCTTCCTGTATGTGAGAATTTTGGTTCATTTTATTCATGTGTAGAGGGGTGGCCGATTCCGTTGTGCTGTACGGTGAATATTAGACCATTTCCATTAATGTCTACCACTAGGGACCATCCCGAAAAAAGCCAAGTATCAGTCCATGACCCATGTGCTGCATTGTACCTGTCCGGCCTACTGAGCCACTGAAACTCCCGTGCCAAGTCGGGGCATGCTGGCACCTGTTGTCCCCTAAACACCAGACCTTTTCCATTGTCTATAGCTTGCTGCATCCTCCAATTAGATTTACAGGAGCTCTTATGGACCCTTGTGGCTCATTGTTCCATGCATTTTGGGCACATCAGTTCCCAGGACCATACCTGAACATTGGGGCTTTCAAAATTTCATTACGAATCCACATCAAATATTTCACAAATCATTGAGGGCCGAAAAAAAAAATCTATTCTTAAAAATGAATGAATAACATGTACATGAATGAACACGCTCCAAGAAATAATGACATATCAGAAGCCCCCATCATATCAGAAGTCCCTTTCACATCAGAAGTCCCCCCGCTTCCTGTGAGAAGTCTCCCCCCCCTTCCACCAAATAAGCCCCCATCACATCAGAAGTCCCTTTTAACTCAGAAGCCTCTTAATCATGTGAGGAGTTCCTCCCACCATGTGTGAAGTCCCCACATTCTATGAGAAGTCCCTCATCACAGTAGAACTTTCTTTCAGAAAGTCAGAATCCTCCTAATCACAAGAGAAGCCCCCCCCTTCACATGTTTAGCCCCCCCCCAATCACGTGAGAAGTGCCCCATTGCATCAGAAGTCCATTTCAAGTCAGAAGCCCCCCATCACATAAGAAGTCCCCCCATCACGTGAGAAGCTGCCCCATCACATCAGTGTCCCCGTTTTCACATCAGAAGCCTCATCACGTGAGAAGCCCCCCAATCATGTGAAAAGTCCCCCCCCCATCACATTAGAAGCCCCCCATCAAATCCGAGTCCCCTCCGTTTACGTAAGAAGTCTCCTTATCACGACAAAGTCCCCCTTTTGTATCAGAAGTCCCTCATCGTATAAGAAAGTCCCTTTCAGGTCAGAAGCTTCTTCATCATGTGAGAAGTTCACCCCATCATGTGAGAAGTCCCCCCATTACATGAAAAGTCCCCCATCACAGTGGAACTGTCTTTCAGAAAGTCAGAATCCCCCTAATCACAAGAGAGGTCCCCCCCCCCTCCATCATGTGAGAAGTGCCCCATCACTTCAGAAGTCCCTTTCAAGCCAGGAGTATCCTTATCACGTGAGAAGCCCCCCATCATGTGAGAAGCCCCCCCCCATCATGTGAAAGGCCCCCCATTATATAAGAAGTCTCCTCATCATCTGAGAAGCCCCCCCATTATATTAGAAGTCCCAACATCATGTGAGAAGCCCCCCATCACGTAAGAAGTTTCCCATTATGTGAAGAGCTGCCCCATCACGTGAGACGTGCCCCCACATTACTTTAGACCCCCCCCCCAATCAGGTCAGAAGCCTCGTTACATCAGAATTCCCCTTTCCTATCAGAAGTCCCTTTCAAGTCAGAAGCCTCTTCATCATGTAAGAGGCCCCCCCACCCCCATTATATGAGAAGATCTCCACATCATGTGAGAAGTTCCTCCATTACATGAGAAGCCACCTATCACAGTAGAACTTTCTTTCAAAAAGTTAAATCTTCCTAATCACAAGAGAAGTCCCTCCCCCCATCACGTGAGAAATCCCCCCCCCCCCCAATCATGTGAGAAGTCCCCCATCACATCAGAAGTCCCTTTCAAGCCAGAAGACTCTTAATCATGTGAGAAGCCCCCCCCATCATGGGAGAGGCTCCCCATAACATGAGCCCCCCCATTACATAAGTCCCCCATCACGTGAGACGTTCCCCCATCACGTGAGACGTTCCCCCATCACGTGAGACGTTCCCCCATCACGTGAGAAGTTCCCCCCATCACGTGAGAAGTTCCCCCATCACGTGAGACGTTCCCCCATCACGTGAGACGTTCCCCCATCACGTGAGACGTTCCCCCATCACGTGAGACGTTCCCCCATCATGTGAGAAGTTCCCCCATTACATAAGTCCCCCATCACGTGAGACGTTCCCCCATCACGTGAGACGTTCCCCCATCACGTGAGACGTTCCCCCATCATGTGAGAAGTTCCCCCATCACGTGAGAAGTTCCCCCATCACGTGAGAAGTTCCCCCCATCACGTGAGAAGTTCCCCCCATCACATGAGACGCTGCCCCATCACGTGAGAAGCTGCCCCATCACATTAGAGTCCCCCTTTCACATCAGAAGCCTTCTCATCATGTGAGAAGTCTGCCCCCATCAAATCAGAGTCCCCCCCCAATCACATCAGAAGCCTCCTCGTCACATCAGAGTCCCCCCCTCAATTTTAGAAGTAACTTTCACATCAGAAGCCTCCTCTTCTTCACATCAGAAGTACCCCCATCACCTTAGAAGCCCCCCCCCCCTCATCATGTGAGACGTCCCCTCATTACATGAGCAATCACCGCTTCACATCAGAAGCCTCTCTGTCACATCTGAAGTCCTTCCTTCACATCAGAGTCCCCCTTCAGAATCTTCCCCATCATATCAGAGCCCCCTTTCACATCAGAATCCCCTCATCAGTTCAGAGATCCCCTCACATATCGGGGTCCCTATCAGAAGCAGAGACCAGCCAATCAGCTTTTTCAGTTTGTGTGCTGAGTCTGAGGACACACCACTGACCCCAGCCATGGGCCGGGTATAATCATGTATTTTTTACATTATCATTGGGTCTCCGTACTTCTATATGCAATGCATGCGCAACACGGCTGGTGGAAGGTGCCGGCACGATGCTGTACATAGCTTCTCAAAAATGGGAAACTTTGGTTAAGTTCACATGTGACACTGAGTCTCCATTATTTAAAGAACTCAAGTCCAATGAATAGAAGGGGTGGAAGAGGGACAGTCAGGAAAGACTAAATGAGGCTGTGAGTCCTCTATGGAGGCCAGTAGGTAAGTGAGTAGGACAGTAAGGGAGGGGAGGAAAGAGCTAGATGATGCTGGAATGAGGTGGGCTCTATATGACTTGTTGCAGCTTCTAATGCACATTGTGAGAAGCTTACAGTGTGCAGTGAAATCAGAGTCAGTGATTTCAGTCCAGGAGAGGATCCGGTACAACTGTGCAAGCAGTGGCGGCTGGTGCTCAACATTTTTGGGGGGGCGCAAACAAACTGAAAAAAATAAAACATGAAATGCAGCCACTGTGCCCATCAAAAGCAGCCACTGTGCCCACCAAACGCAGCTACTGTGCCCACCAAACGCAGCTACTGTGCCCACCAAACGCAGCTACTGTGCCCACCAAACGCAGCTACTGTGCCCACCAAACGCAGCTACTGTGCCCACCAAACGCAGCTACTGTGCCCACCAAACGCAGCTACTGTGCCCACCAAATGCAGCTACTGTACCCACCAAACGCAGCTACTGTGCCCACCAAACGCAGCTACTGTGCCCACCAAACGCAGCTACTGTGCCCACCAAACGCAGCTACTGTGCCCACCAAACGCAGCTACTGTGCCCACCAAACGCAGCTACTGTGCCCACCAAATGCAGCTACTGTGCCCACCAAACGCAGCTACTGTACCCACCAAACGCAGCTACTGTACCCACCAATTGCTGCCAGTGTGCCCATCAATTGCTGCCACTGTGCCCCATTAATTGCTGCCAGTGTGCCCCATTAATTGCTGCCAGTGTGCCCCATTAATTGCTGCCAGTGTGCCCCATTAATTGCTGCCAGTGTGCCCCATTAATTGCTGCCAGTGTGCCCCATTAATTGCTGCCAGTGTGCCCCATCAATTGCCGCTACTGTGCCCCATCAAATGCTGCCAGTGTGCATCTCCCGGGAGTCAGGACTTACCTGTCTCGCAGCAGGTCACGGTGGCGTCCTCCGCGTCCACGCTCCTCGATGTTTACGGTTCTCTCTATCAGGCGTCCAATCACAGCTCCTGTTTCAGCCAATCAGGTGACAGGTAACCAGACCCGAGCACCTGATTGGCTGAGAGGCCGGTCAGTGTTCCTAACACAACACAGTTGTAGTAAACAGCGAACGCACAGCATTGCGCCTGCTGTTTACCATTTTGGAAGCCTAGTAGAGCCCACGGCTCTAATCAGGTTCTTCCAAAAAAAAAAACGCCACTGTAATTCAGGTGCCCGCCGCCCGACAAGGGGCCGGACACCTGAATAGGGGGCGGCAGCGGCGACCATAGATTCATGCAATGCATGAATCTATCTATGGTGAGAGAGAGGCGACAGGAGAGAGGGGGCGGCGCTCCCGCACCCTTTATGGACGCACCGCCACTGTGTGCAAGACTGAAGGGAATGCTGGAATTCAATAATTCAATACCACACACACACACACTATATTGCCAAAAGTATTGGGACGCCTGCCCTTACACACTCATGAACTTTAATGGCATCCCGGCCATACACTATATGAAAAATCGGCCGAACCTATTTTCATGCTGAATAAACTAAATTATTAATGTATCTTAAATAGAAAACTATCTTTAGGTAGATTTTTATTCATATAAATTTTATAAAAATCTAAAAAATCAGGATTTAAATAAAAAAAATCAGTTAAAATTTTTTTTTAATTTTAATAAAAAAAAAAAAAATCAGATTTTAATTAAAAAAAATCTTTTTTTTTTTTTTTTTTAATTATTGATTTTTATCTACCCTGTAGACAAGATGTTGAGGTAAACTCCAAAGGAATGACTGTTTGTTGAACAGAAATACGGGTTTTTACCTAAAAACCTAAAAAGTGGGGCAGTCACCACATGAACAATAAAATCAAATATTTACCCAAAACATCACACAATGGTTAGATAACGATCTACAAGGCTAATCCCATCATAAGAACTTCCAATGGATAAGCTGGATACACACTATACAGTTTTCTTTAATTTTTTTTCCTTTAGATTTACCAAAACCATATAATATGAGGTCAGACCTAAACACTTTCAATTTGTATGCAACCAGGCCGGCCCCTGCACTACATAGCTGAAGGTAAATCCAAAGGAAATCGAACAACAAAAGTTGTATAGTGTGAATCCAGCTTTAGCTAAATTAGCCAATAGAAAGAAACAATAGGTGACTCAATTAACTCAATGAACAATGGGAACGCACACCTAGGAGGCACACAATGGGAGAGACACGCTGCATAAACACAACACCTTAAACAGACGATATACGGAAACCCCAGAATCTGGTTGCTTTGAGCTGATCATATTAACATCTGCTTTGAGTCTCGTAGAATGAAGCAGTCATCGCTGACCTAGAGACCCCAAATATGTATATGGTTCCTTTTAGTTCCCAGAGTCTGTGTGTTTTGGGGGGACATGGACTTGAATCCAAAGTAACATTACTCCAACGGTTCCCCAGGCACACATCTTCCAAAGAGGTAGTGCTCCCTTAAAAGCCAGGGCCCATAGTCAGTAGGCAAGAGGGCACCCTGCAGTCCTCTCCAAAAGCCCCATGTCCTGTTTGGGTCTGTCACAACTCCCCTGGCATTTCTAGCTGCGGCCATCTTGAGTAAGGGCGGATGATTCGTGTAGCATTCACTTCCTGAAATCTGTCTGCCCCTAGCTCAGGCATGTTGGCAGGAGGGCGTAATTAGTGTCGGAAAGTGTCAGAAACCATGAAATCAGGCCGAGACAGAAGTACAGTTAAATCACACTTGTTTAATAATAAAAAGAACAAACGTAGTCAAAACATAGCCAAAGTTCAGGAACCGGAACGGATAGTCAGCCAAGCCAGAAGTCAGGGATCAATGTAATGGAACAGCAAGCAGGATCTGGAGCCAGAAGGGATGTCAGCAAAGCAAGTCTTGAACAGGATCTCAGGAGATGTGAGTGAGTTTCTGTGATGTTGACCAAGGCGAAGGCAGAGAACCTCTGGACTGGACAGCTTAAGTAGGCAGGACTGACGAGCAGGATATCATCAACAGCTGAGTAACTGTGAAGAGAGATGGGAGCTGGCAATTAGATGACAGCTGAGCGGCCAGCTCAGAGAAGGAAGGGCTGAGCTCAGCCCTGACAGAAAGCCCCTCCTCCTCCCCTCCCCTCCTAAAGACTCCTGGGATGTAGAATGTCTTTCCAGAAACAAGTAAATGACTGAAGATATGTAAAAAAAAAAAAGTCTAAAACAAGTAAATATAATATACCTTCCTATCTATTCACTAATGCTGGCAGGAATAAAAATAGTCAACGTTGATTGAGAGAGTGAATTTCCACTTTAAAGAGGGACTTCTGACCACTCTTTACTAGTGCCGCCATCTTTGATATGGGCCGCCGGCGCAATCGTAGTGTGCCGAAGGGCTCTGCCCGGCAAAGAAAAAAAAAACATTTGTGGGAGAGGGAGGGGGCTGGAGCCAGCTACAAACAAATAGTTTTTTGTAGTGAAGTTTTCTTTATATTTTCCATCCAGGCATTGCTGTAGTGTCTCAGTCCTCACCAGTGCTGGTGATCTGGGAACCCCCTTTTGCTAGGAAGTTACACAAGTTTAGGAAGCACCACCCCCCCCCCCCCCCCCCCACCACCACCCATGACACACGTGTCGGTCTTTCTGGAATCTGAAGTGAAGAACCTAGAGGTGACTTTTTGACTTTAAAACAATGAGCGTGTTTTAGTATTTTTATTATTAGCAGTTCCGCATTCGGTTTCACCCGGAGCCTGGGACAGCTTTTCTAAGTGACTTTTGGTTGCCATCAAAAGGTTCGCCCGCTCTGCATTGAGCAGTTTTATCTTTCATTAATTAGTATTTTTATTGTTCGGGCAGCACCTGCAGAGGGTGGCCGGGTGTAGGAAGCCGATGTGACTGCAATACAGCGGAGGTTCCCAGGCTGCAGAGAGGTGCCGTTTTGTACTCTGATACTCCGTACCCATCTAAAGCTGAACTCTAGACATGGATAAAAAAAAAAATGCAAATGAATACAGCTCTGTAATTGCAAATATGTCATTAAATGTATTTTTTAAATACAAGCATTGTAAGTATCTGAATGTGACCTGGTATCAGCCTCGTGTGGTCCCTGCACAGCAGGGCTGGCGCGTGAGAGGAAGAAGCAGCACAAGGAGCCAATTGGTTTACATATTGACAAGCAGGAAAGAGCAGCTTGACGGAGAGATGAGCTCATCACTGGTGTTGCTTCTCCTTTCACTGTCCATTCACAGGCTGGGGGCTCGTCCGGGATGACTTGGACTCGGGGAGGTTGAGAAATGCTGGCCATTGGACTGAAGACATCTAGTGCTGGAGTACGAGAGGAAGAAGCAGCACAAGGAACCAATCAGTTTACGTATTGACAGGAAGCATGCTGACGGGAGGAAAGAGCAAAGTGACAGAGAGATGAGCTCATCAGTGTGCTGCTTCTCCTTACACTGTCCATTTACAGGCTGGGGGCTCGTCTGGGATGACCTGGACTCAGGGGGGTTGAGTAATGCTGATCATCGACCTGAGGACATCTAGTGCTGGATTTTGAGAGGAAGTAGCAGCATAAGGAGCTAATTGGTTAAAATATTGACAAGAAGCAGTCTGATGGGAAGAAAGAGCATCGCAACAGAGAGTTGAGCTCATCACTGTGCTGCTTTTTCTTTCGCTGTCCATTCACAGGCTGGGGGCTCATCCAGGATGACTTGGACTCGTTGGGGGGGGGGGGGTTGAGTATTGCTGGCCATCGGACTGAGGACATCTAGTGCTGGAGTGTGAGAAGGAGCAGCACAAGGAGCCAATTTGGTTAACATATTGACAAGAAGCATACAGGAGGAAAGAGCAAAGTGACAGAGAGATGAGCTCATCACTGTGCTGCTTCTCCTTTCACTGTCCATTCACAGGCTGGGGGCTCATCCGGGATTATAAAGTAATGCTGGAGAAATCTTTGAATTTACTCTAAGTGTTGCATCATAAGTTGTGGTTTTGTTTTGTTTTTTATCTTTTAATGGACTGTTTATATTTATCTTGTTGTTTTTGACTGGAGTTCTGTTTATTATTATTATTTTATTTTTTTTTTTTGTTTATTTTTTTATTTAAAAATAATTATCTATCTATCTATCTATCTATCTATCTATCTATCTATCTATCTATCTATCTATCTATCTATCTATCTATCTATCTATCTATCTATCTATCTATCTATCTATCTATCTATCTATCTATCTATCTATCTATCTATCTATCTATCTATCTATCTATCTCAGTTGCTAATGTGACAATAGCAATAGGACTTTTGTTATGGAGTCTTGAAGACACGTAAATAGGGTGGGACTTGTTCCATAAGGCTCCGCCTCTTTTAAGGGGAGTGACCCTTTATGGCCCCCTGCATACTATACCCATCCCTTACAGTTTCTTACCCCATGTGACAAGGCAGCTGCAGCAATGGATGGGAAAAAAATCATTGTAGGTGTCCATTGGGGTGCCATTGTACAGTAAATAAATGGAAATGCAGCAAAGCACACAAAGGGCTGTGCATTGTTGTAACTAGAAACACACGGTGGATATAGCCAGCCTTAAAGCTGAACTCCATGCACAAAAAAACTTTCATCCAAATATGTTTCTCCACACCCGATATTAATCAACTTTTTGTGTGCACCAAACACTTTTGCAAATGCAGATATTACCTGGTAAACATAGCGGTGACCCCTGTATGTAGGCTGTGCAGAGAGCAAAGCTGTGGGAGGGGCCCAGCAGGCTCCACCCACTACAGGCTGCCTGCAGAAAACTACATGAGGGGGCGGAGATGAGACCAGTCACCCTGCACAAGGAGAGGTAGAGAGCAGAGCTGTGGGAGGGGCAAAGCAGGCTCCACTCACTACAGGCTGCCTGCAGGATACTACAGGAAGGGGGCGGAGACCAGACCAGTCCCCCTGCACAAGGAGAAGCGAGCAGCAGTGGGCGGTCTTTATTACAGGAAGTCTCACACTGGATTACTGCACAGATCTGGAAGAAATACACAAATCACACGGAGATTGAAGAAGAATACACATGATGAATGGATTTAGAAGATATTTACTTATCCTAGAGTTCAACTGAATGAACATTTGACTTTTTCACTTTATCACTGGATCATGGGGGTAAGGGGACCCCCCGTCGTAGGCGCCATTGAGTTTATGGTATCAGGCAAATAAAAACTTGGCGAAGTTATGATTTCCACCTTCGATTTGTGGTAGTCGGGGGGGGGGGGGGGGGCGACGACTACTAATGATTTCCGCATCCACCTGGCGCCGGCCATCTGTGCTGCGCCTGTAATACCTACTGATTGGAGCTTTTATAGTCCCTTGGATGGGGCCTCATTAGCAGTTATCGTTTCCCCGGCTGAAATCCCCGGGGCGGCCCCGCCTGTTTATGTTGCTGTCGGGGAAGTCGCTCCGGCGCGTGTTCCACGTGTTTTTTTATTTTAGGCTGTAAGGCTTAAAGGAGTACTCCAACCAACAGAAAAGTTCAGTCAACGTGTGTTAAAAGGCAACTCCACTTTCGCGGGGGAGAAAAAAATGGCAAATAAAAAAAATAATATACAGTAGTACCTTGGATTACGAGCATAGTCCGTTCCAGAGGAATGCTTGTAATCCAAAGCACTCGTATATCAAAGTGAGTTTCCCCATAGGAATCAATGGAAACTCAGATAATTTGTGCTAGGGTATGCAGTACCACATGTGGCCAGAGGTGGGGGGGGGTGCCGGAGACGCTCGGAGCGGCTGCGAGTATCTCCGAGCGTCACCAGCGCCCCGGCACCTCTGGCCAAATGCGGTACTGCACACCCCAGAGGCTTGGATCCTGCTCAGCTTGCGAGTCAACGCTCGCAAACCGAGTGAGGATTTAAAGAAAAAAAAAAACTCGTACTACGAAACGCTCGTAAACCGTGTCACTCGCAATCCGAGGTTTTACTGTATATCATATACAATTCATACACAAGTCATATTGTAATTGAATGTTATTAAAAAAGGTCCTTCCCTTTTCAATCTGCAGCCGCTGTCATTTTCTGTAAAATACAATCTGGCTGCTTGGAGGTGTTCTGTACACAGATGGTATACAGAGCGCCCCCCCACCCCCACCCCCCCCAGAAATGTAATTTCCTGCTTGTGTGATTGGCTGACTGATTTTCCCAGAAGTCTGCGCTAAGATACAAGTCAGATTTTGGGCATCCCCTGCAACAAAAATGTGAGATGCTACTAAAGGGAAATCACGTCTAAAGGGATGCAGATCCTGTCACTTTCTTCATTAGAGCCCTGCAGGTGCAGCAGCTGATTTTATAATTATAAAGTGACTCTCATTTACATTTACACACAGACAAACAAACAGCTATTTCTTCAGAATAACAAAAGGTCGGAATCTGCAACAAAGTTTGTTACAATCCCTGCAATGTACATACTTCACCCAGAGGGGAGGTTTTTTTTTCTGAACAAAAGTGGAGTTACTCTTAAAGTGTATCTAAACCAAAGAACAAAACATTTAATATATTGCAGCCTAACAGATCTTAAATGTATTGGCTGCATTAGTTTCCTTTTTTTCCCCTCTTTTATTTTCACCTGGTGATCCTGCCAGTAACACACTTCCTGTCCAGGAGAAAAGCAAGCCGGTGTTGCTCCATAGGATTGAACATTGACAACTTTATTGATCCAGACAACATGGAATCCTACCGAATGCTGCTGGGTTTTTTTTTTTCTCCTGGCCTGGTGTGGCTTGTGGGGTATTGGACTGACGTTCGCCACCCGCACCCAGTTGTGGCCTTGGCAGCTATGTTTTTAAACACACTTCCTGACTGAGGGTGACAACACTCGCCCATCCTGTTTATAGAAGAACGGTGTTGTCAACGATGTAAGGACTACAGAACACCTCCCCCCCTATCTGTTTCCCTGATCTGCATTGTAGACATGTGCAATTCGTTTAGTTCCGAATTTGTTTAACGAATTTGGACATATTAGTTCATTTGGAATTATCCGAAATTAACATAAACCCTCTTAACTAATTTTTCAGAAAATTCATAAATTCAAAAATTTGTAAATTAGCAAATTTGAAAATTTGGAAACCCAACAATTCGAAAATCTGAAATAACTAATAATAACTTAACTATTACTAACTATTAAATTTATAGCTATTGGAATTTCCCTTCAAATTTGGCTATTAGTGAATGTAACAAATACGAATTTATCCGAAGCTACGAATTATCTGAAATAACGAATGCCGTATCTAAACAAAATGGAACGTAACAAATTAATAATAATAAATAAAACGTTTTTATTATTATTGTTAATATTTATTATTAATTAGTTCCATTCCATTTTGTTTAGATGCGGCACTCGTTATTTTGGATAATTTGTAACTTCAGATAAATTCATATTTGTTACGTTCACTAACAGCCAAATTTGAAAGGAAATTCCAATAGCTATAATGTAATTGTTATTATTAGTTATTCTTTTGGATTTTCGGATTTTTTAATTTTCGAATTTACGAATTTACAAATTTACAAATTTCGGAATTGTCAAAATTACGAATTCTCAAATTTACAAATTTTCGAATTGTGATCATAACGAATGACCTGAAAAAAAAAAAAAAAAAAATGAATGAAACATGTCTACTGCATTGCATTACATTAAGTGGAGCACAGGGGAGACATTGGGGGTCATTAATGAGAAACTATCACCAAAATATTATAGTTTTAGGGGACTTTTTGTCCCCTATGTGATGAAAAAGAAAAAGGTAAAAAAAAATTGAAGGAACACCCAAATATATAAATTCCCCACCCCCCTAAACCATTTTTAAGCCCCCCCAATATACACACGTACAAACAGAAACGCACCTGTTGGGGGAGCCTACACATAAAAACGTTGATTGTGATACACGTTACATATCGGCGTACATGCCGGAGTGAGAGCAATAATTCTAGCACCAGACCTCCTCCGTAATGCTAAACTGATGGCCTGTAGGGGGCTTTTAAAGCATCGCCTATGGAAAATATCGGGCACCGAAGTTTGTCGCAATTTCACGGGCGCACAAATTTAAAGCAGAAGTACGGGGAAAGTTCCTTTGGCTGCACTTCCCTTGTGGATCACAGTTGTGCTATTCATTCTGCACTCCTGTGACATGTTTTGAGCAGACAGCGGGCTGAAGCCTGCTGTCAGCTGACATCACAGAGCCGGCCCAGGCGCGGTAAAGATCGAGACCATATGTTTGGGATCCACCGAGGAGCCTGGACCGGCACCTGGCTCAACCTCTCAGCGAGTCGCTATGTGCCTTCACCGGCCGCTCCCCGCCCCTTCCACAGCCCAGCGCTTCAGAGAGCGAGGAGGGAGCAGAGTGGAGAGCCGCTGACTTGACAGTCAGCAGCTCACTGCTCAGGGAGCCCCGAAAACCCAAGCGATCGGCAGTGTTTGATCACTCGGTTCTCAGTGTTACAGCCGGCAAAGGGCAGATGCTGCATCCACCTAGGTAAGTAGGAATCTACAAAAAAAGCCCAAACCCATACTTCTCTTTTAGGCTGGGCTCACACCATTGCGAATTGGATGCGGGTTCCGCCGCATCCAGTTTGCAGTAGCAGGAGATTTTGACAGGCTTTCTAAGGAGCCCTGTGCGTCTTTTGGTCCGTTTTCAGATCCGAATTCAGCCAACAATTTGGGCTGAAATCGGACCTGAAACAGTGAACCAGAATGCACCGGACCCCCTGCGGCGATGGTGTGAACCCAGCCTGAAGGTTTGACATGTTGGGTATCTATTTACTCGGTGCAAGCTCATCTTTGTTTTTTTTTACCAAACAATTGGGTAACTTATTGCGTTTGTGTGCCCTAAAGTTAACTTGTGTATCTTTTTTTTTTTTTTACTAAAATTTCGCATTTCCTAGACCTGTGCGGTAATATCGTGTAACATAAAAAAAAAAAAAATGTAACTACCACTATTTTATTCTCTAAAGTCTCTGCTTTCAGAAAATATATCATGTTTTGGGGATTTTATGCAATCTTCAGGTCTCACTTTTAAAAAACCCTTGTGCAAAAAAAAAAAACAAAATGCAAAAATGACTGGCAGCAAAAGGGTTAAAGGAAATTAGCATTTTTAGTGTATCACTTTAAGCATTATTAAAATTGCTGCTTCCCCAACCAATGGAATTTTTCTTCTCCATTTGTTTTTTTTGTTTTTTTTCATTTAAGAAAAGTAGAGACAAAAAAATACATTTATTTTATTTGCTTTGGTTCATGTTCCCCAATGGCAGCGCCCTGCACCCCCCCCCCACCCCCCACACCCAATGCCATTTGTTTGACCACCTCTTGCCTAGAATATGCTCATTGCTCATTTATAACATTCGTCTCCCATTGACTTCATTGTGGTTCACATTAGCCACCCAAACACTAGTAGCGTTTGCCAAACTCGCCCCCCAAACTGAACCCATCGGGTTAGAGCTGCACGATTAATCGTCAAGAATCGTTATCACGATTTTTTTTCCCCTGTTGCGATCTTGACAAAGGTGTTGCACGATTCTTGCTATGCAAAGAATTCTCTCTGCTCTTCTGAAGCCACAGCTGTCAAAAGAAAGGAAGAAAAAAAAAAACGGGCAGTCTGCCAAGAATCGCAACATTTTTTAGCAGTGGAACTTAAGTATAAACATTGTAACAATTTGTCAAAGGAATAAACTTTGGTGTGTAAATGAGGGAAGTTTAACCACTTAAACGCTAAACCTTTTTCTGACATTTGTTGGTTTCAAGTTAAAATCATTTTTTTTTGCTAGAAAATTACTTAGAACCTTCAAACATTATACATATTTTTTTAGTAGAGACCCTAGAGAATAAAATGGTGGTTGTTGCAATATGTTATGTAACACTGTATTTGCGCAGCGGTCTTTCAAATGCAATTTTTTGGGAAAAAATTACTTTAATGGATTAAAAAAAAAAAAAAAACAACCAGTAAAGGTAGCCCAATTTTTTTTTTGTATAATGTGAACGTTTTTACGTTGCGAGAATCATGATCTTTTTATTCTAAGCATAAAAATCGTGATTCTCATTTTGGCCAGAATCGTGCAGCTCCACATCGGGTCATCAATAAATAGTCATTTTGTAACATATGACATTTTTGTTCTTTTTGGATTTACTTTTAATCTCGGTTCCCCAAAGCCGCCGTTGTATTTTTTGCAGCCTTTATTTCGGCACGCGAAGGGTTAACGAAGCCTCAATATTAACTTTATTACCTTTTATCCCCCCCCCCCCCCTCCTCCTCCCTTTGCTTGTATTCCCCTCCAATTTAATTAAGGCAAAGTGCTCGGCGTCCTCTGGATGTTGTAACCGGGTGAGTTATTGTCAGCTGAATGGGATTTACCCAGCGCTGCGATCCGCGCATTAATCTCGCCGTCCTGGCAGATGGAATTGTCTGCGAAGATGTGAAGGACCCATCATCTTCAGAGACACGACAAAACCGTCATCTGTATTGTGCCGACCAATAGGAAAAAAGTCTGTCTTGTGGATGGGTAACCTATACAGTAAAACCTTGGACTGCGAGCGTAATTAGTTCCGGAAACATGCTTGTAATCCAAAGCACTCGTATATCAAAGCGAATTTCCCCATAAGAAATAATGGAAACTCAAATGATTCGTTCCACAACCATTTATTCATAAGTCCTTCAGTTTATAGTCCATATAAAAAGATTATAGCGATGTGATCAGGTTGTGAAACCATAAAATGTCCATCTACAAATGGAAGCCTCCACAAGAAGCAAAATCCAGCAGGAGCTCCAGAGTATAAAAGAGAAGAGAGGCGCTTCTAAGTGTAGCAATATGTTGCTAAATGTTGTATCTTCATTAAATGTAACCATATTGCTACACTTAGAGGCGCCTCTCATCTCTTTTATACTCAGTTGTGACATGATGCTACTTGTATATCAAGACATCGCTTGTATAAAGTCAAAACATATTTAAAAATTTTGCTTGTCTTGCAAAACGCTCTCAAACCAAGTTACTCCCCATCCAAGGTTTTACTGTACTTATTATAGGATGGTGATGGAAGTACTTACCTTTTAATGTCGGGGACAAAGCCAAGGTCATTTTTTTGTATAGTTTACTTATATTAGCTCATCAAAATGTTGATTTTTTTATTTTGTTTTTTTGTTTTTTTTAATGAAACCTTTGTATTTTCATTGCCTGCCTTATTTTAGACTTGATGTCATCTCTGGGTCCCTGTGCTTCTGCAGGCAGATTTTTTTTTTTTTTTTGTTGTTCTTGCATTTAGAAAAATGCTTTAACTAGAGGAAGGTGATTTGCACCGTTGATCTGTATTTGTAAAACCCAATGCAAGCTGCACAGTGTTGCGTTCATGTTCATAGGGGATGAGTGATAGGACTCCCCGGGATCTACTGCTGGGCAGGAAGGAATTTTTTTTTTCACCCTTCCATCAAATTAGACCTCATGATAAAATGTTTTTTCTTCCTCTTTCTGGATCATCTAGTCCTGAAAATGTCATTAATTTTTTGTGGAAGTAGGCGGACGAGTGTTTTTCAGACTATCCATTTAAAAAGAAATGTATGAATAATTTTTGTGTGTTTACCATGGACTTTTTAGTAACTTTCCAAGTCTGCGTGAATAACAAAACTTTGCCATTTTTTCAAATAAAAAAGGCATTGAGTCATCAGTCAGTGGCTTTGCCTAGGCTGAGATGAGGTCATCCACCAGTGGTTTGCCTAGGCTGAGATGAAGTAAACCATCAATAGCTTTGCCGAGATGAAGGTGAGGGCATCATTTAGTGACTTTGCCTAGGCTGAGATGAGGTCATCATTCAGTGACTTTGGCTGGGCTGAGATAAAGTCACCCGTCAGTAGCTTTGCATAGGCTGAGATGAGGTCATCAGTCAATGACTTTGCCTAGGCTGGCAGGAGGCCATCTGTCGGTGACTTTGCCTAGGTTGAGATGAGGTCATCATTCAGTGACTTTGCCTAGGCTGAGATAAAGTCACCCGTCAGTAGCTTTGCATAGGCTGAGATGAGGTCATCAGGTCATCATTCAGTGACTTTGGCTGGGCTGAGATAAAGTCACCCGTCAGTAGCTTTGCCTAGGCTTAGATGAGATTATTCATCAGTGGCTTTGCCTAGGTTGAGATGAGGTCATCAGTCAATGACTTTGCCTAGACTGAGATGAGGTCACCCATCAGTGGCTTTGCCTAGGCTGAGATGAGGTCATCAGTCAATGACTTTGCCTAGGCTGGCAGGAGGCCATCTGTCGGTGACTTTGCCTAGGTTGAGATGAGGTCATCATTCAGTGACTTTGGCTAGGCTGAGATAAAGTCACCCGTCAGTAGCTTTGCATAGGCTGAGATGAGGTCATCAGTCAATGACTTTGCCTAGGCTGAGATGAGGTCATCCGTCAGTGGCTTTGCCTAGGCTGAGATGAAGTAAACCGTCAATAGCTTCGCTGAGATGAAGGTGAGGTCATTATTCAGTGACTTTGGCTGGGCTGAGATAAAGTAACCCGTCAGGCTTAGATAGGTTATCCATCAGTGGCTTCGCCTAGGTTGAGATGAAGTCATCAGTCAATGACTTTGCCTAGACTGAGATGAGGTCACCCGTCAGTGGCTTTGCCTAGGCTAAGATGAGGTCATCATTCAGTGACTTTTCCTAGACTGAGATGAGGTCATCATTTAGTGGCTTTGCCTAGGCTAGGGTGAGGTCATCATTCAGTGGCTTTCCCTAGGCTGAGATGAGGTTATCGGTCAGTGGCTTTGCCTAGGCTGAGATGAGGTCATCATTTAATGGCTTTGCCTAGGCTTAGATGAGGTCATCCATCAGTGACTTTGCCTAGGCTTAGATGAGGTCATCCATCAGTGACTTTGCCTAGGCTGAGATGAGGTCTTCATTCAGTGTCTTTGCCTAGGCTAGGATCAGGTCATCATTTAGTGACTTTTTCTAGGCTGAGATGAGGTCCTCAGTCTGCTGCAGGAAGTTAAGGTGTTGGTGGAGCATCAGACTCAAATTTAAAGGGTCAGAAGAAGGCAGCTTTCTAAAAGGCTACAAGGGTCATTATAATACTGGTTCAAAGAATTTCTGAGCAAATTAAAATGCTTAGCAGTTTGCAAAAATGCAACATGTCCTTTTTTTTTTTGTTTTTTTTCTCTGCACCCCAGATTGCATTGCATTGGGCAACACTGTCCATCGCAGTGGGTATAAATGAGCCCTTGGGTGCAGTAGTGTGTCCTGCCTTTTAAACACTCCTTCACATCAACTGCATTGAGCAGGGTTGAAAAAAATAAACATGTTGCATTCTTGTAAAGTTGGGTATAAAAAAAAAAAAAAAAAAAAAGAAAAAGAAAAGCAAACACTGCAATGTATTTTAAGAAGGCTTTGCAGCATGCAGTTACAACGTACACCGCTGTGAGCGTCATGTGAATGAGCCCCGAGGCACCCAGCTGTGTGAACGAACACTAAACCTTTTTATCTAGTTCCTTACTGGTACAAAAAGGCCTGAAATCGGCCCGGTGACACAAAGGGCCGGGGAGGAGCGCCTGAAATCGATAGCATTTCCTTTCAAGATTTTTAAGCAGAAACACATGTTTTCCCCTCTATAAAGCATGCTTCATTAGGTGTTGTGTCTGCCGCAGGAACCTCCCCCCCTCTCTCCGCCTGACCCCCGTAAACATTTTTTTTGCAGTAGGGGGGGACCCAACAGGAAAGGCTGTTTTTTTTTTAAATGTTGCAGCACAATGATGGCGGTGGATTTAATAGAGAGGGTCACCCCTGCCTGCTCCGGCTCTGTGAATAGAGCCACCCTGCTGCTCTAAGCAGACACTTAGTTCTGAGTGAATGCCCTAATTACCGCCTAAATCTGCCGGATCGTACAAATTTCCCTGCGTGCCCTGGGCCCGGGGCCCGGCGCTCCCCAGGTATTGTCACCGTTAAGGCCTAATGTACACGGGACGCTGAGGCAACCTCTTCTGAACAATTTTTTTTGACCGCTTGAAACCGGCGTTTAAAAAACGCCCGTTTAGCCGCGTTTGCATGCGGCGTTTAGTCGCGTTTCGCCGCGTTCGCGTCTAGGCGCATTTATTTAACCACTTACCGACCGCCGCATGACTATATACGTTCTGACTTTGAAGAGGGATACTGCCACAACCGAGGTATCCATCTCTTCAGGCGGTGGTTCGGTTAACGATAACAGTGGTCTCTGCGGCGGATTCGCCGCGAGATCACCGTTTATCGGCGGCGGGAGAGGGCCCCCCCCCTCCTGCCGCTTCTCCCGTGCCCTCCTCCGCTTACCGGAGCTGTCGGCAGCGGCAGAGGCGATCGGGACCTGTCCGAGGCTGGGTATGGAGACGAGTGAGGCTAAGATGGCCCCCCCACCCGTCTCCATACCGTAGCAGGGCGGAAACGACGTCAAAACATCACTTCCACCCATACGTCTTAAAGGCACATTTTTCTGTTGTCATTTATTTCAAATGACAACATTTTTTTTTTTTTCTTGCATTTTAGTGTAAATATGAGATCTGAAGTCTTTTTGACCCCCAGATCTCATATTTAATAGGACCTGTCATGCTTTTTTCTATTACAAGGGATGTTTACATTCATTGTAATAAGAATAAAAGTGACCGAAATATTTTGTTTAAAAAAAAAAAAAAAAGTGTAAAAATAAATAAAATAAAATAAATAAGAAAAAAAAAAATTTTTTAAAGCGCCCCGTTCCGACAAGCTTGCGCGCAGAAGCGAACGCATACGTGAGAAGCGCGGGCATATGAAAACGATGGTCAAACCACACGTGTGGTATCTCCGCGATCGGTAGAGCGAGAGCAATAATTCTAGCCCTAGACCTCCTCTGTAACTCAAAATATGCAACCTGTGGAATTTTTTAATCGTCGCCTATGTAGATTTTTAAGCTTAAAAGTTTGACGCCATTCCACGAGCGGGCGCAATTTTGAAGCGTGACATGTTGGGTATCAATTTACTCGGCGTAACATTATCTTTCACAATATAAAAAAAAATTGGGCTAACTTTACTGTTTAGTTTTTTTTTTATTAAAGTGTATTTTTTTTTTTTAAAGAACGCTGCGCAAATACCGTGTGCCATAAAATATTGCAACAACCGCCAATTTTATTCTCTAGGGTCTCTGCTTAAAAAACTGTATATAATGTATACTGTTTGGGGGTTCTAAGTAATTTTCTAGCAAAAAATACTGATTTTACCTTGTACACAACAAGTGTCAGAAAAAGGTTTAGTCTTTAAGTGGTTAAACTGACCCCATTTACAGACTAAAGTTCATTCCTTTGATCTAAAAGGACTAAGTGTTACAATGTTTCTCTTTATCTCCTCCTAGCAATGTTGTGATAACTTTACTCTTGTCTTATTTTTTTTATTCAAAAAAGCTATTTTTTTTCCCAAAAAAGTGGGCTTGTAAGACCGCTGCGCAAATACGTTGTGACAAAAAGTATTACAACGACCGCCATTTTATTCTCTAGGGTGTTAGAAAAAAAAATGTATAATGTTTGGGGGTTCTAAGTCATTTTCTAGCAAAAAAAAACGTGTTTTTAACTTGTAAACACCGAGTCTGAAAAAGAGGCTCGGTCTTAAAGGGGTTTTAAGATGGCATCATAAGACCCTCCCAAAGCACAAATAACAGTATTATTGAATTATTTCAGCCATTCTGTGAGACCAGAGGGAGTAGCAGTGTCCTTGTACCTACCTCAATTCCCGGTGCTTTTACTATGGATCCCATAATGAGCATATGGGAGGAAACGTTTTTTACGTTGCTGTTGATGAGGCTGGAAAGACGTCGGACATTGCGTGTGTGAGGACCAGAGTTCATCTGATTCAAATCTAACAACATCTAGGTCAAATTCCAATTCTACTTTAGCTGACAGCAATGCTAGTGGTGTATTGGATTGGATCATGGGCTCATTAGGGGTATATACATGGTCTATGAAGCATTGCAAGCAATTACAAGTTTTTACTTTTTTTTTTTTGTGGTTTTTGCTATCATTTGCTATCATTTTTGAGTTTTGTGATGTAAAAAAAAATAGGGCACCTTTTTTAAAAACGCGGCTAAATGCTGGTAATGCTTTTAGCCGCGTTTGGTGTCTGAAACGTCAGAAACTTCGGCGTCTGAACGAATTCTTTTGCCTTCAAAGAAAAGCCTCCTAAACGCAACTGCCTAAAAATGGCAATAAATTAACCCTATGTGCATATACACATAAGATAACATTGGATGAGTTCAAAGGCAGCTAAAAAATTGAAAGGTTAGGGTCCTTTCACACTGGGGCGGTTTGCAGGCGCTATTGCGCTAATAATAGCGCCTGCAAACCGACCCGAAAGTGCCGCTGCTTAAATTCCAGTGTGAAAGCCCCAGCCGATTTTTCGCGCGGCCATCAAATTTGAGTAATAGGACGCGTTGGAAATTTTTTGAAGAACGAACGATTTTCTAATCAATGATGGGAGAATCGTGCGAGGAATGTAATCGAAAAAGAAATGCGCATGTGCAAGAAAAGAAAATTCCCGGAAAGAAAAGACGATTCCCGGCGACAAATTCTTTTCTGTAGCAACGTGGAGGTGAAATTGAAGGCTTGGTTGCCGAATTTTCGAAATCAATGGTGGCGCCATCGGATCACAAAACAGTGCGAATTTTCTGATTTTCAAAAGATAATTCTTTCGACATTCGACCCGTGTATGGCCAGCCTTAGACCGCACCTAGACAGAATGAAAGTGAGTCTTCTTCTTTATGAAAAGAGAAATGATCCAGTGGAGATGTAGTAAAGCGTCATCTGTCAAAGCAGTCATCTCCTTGCTAGCTGTGTTGTCGGCAGTGCCGGGACAAGATCATCCAGGGCAAAGATCCTAAATTGCACCCCCCTTTATCATGTACGAGCTTATTAGGAGGAGGAGGAGGAGGAGAGGAGAGCACAGCCTGCACCTCCTCCCGGCTCTCTCCTCCTCTCCTTGCCGCTCCCAGTCACTACTCCTATCAGCCTTTATAGTAGAAGGAACTTGCATCGCCCACTTCCCTACAATACACGCTTCGCCCAGGGCAGCTGCCCCTTCTGCCCACCCCTGGTTGTCGGATGGCTGTGGAGGGAGCAGGGGTGCCCCTGCCTGTCCTCACACCTAGGCTTAGACAGCACCTAGGAGGATAGGACCAAGTCCTACATGTACCTTGTCCCCGGGGGAACAGAACACCTTCATCAAAAGGGAAGAAAAGTGAAATAATCGAGTGGCTCATGAGCCCCATTTGTTTCAGCAAAAGCCTGTAAAAAAGGCACCAACAATGATATCCGGATTAATCTGCATCTATTAAATATTTGCATCCATAGCGGCCCAATCGCAGGTATACAGCCTGTGTACTGCAATGTGACTCGGTGATCTCATAGCTCCCAACTGTCCCTGATTTGGAGCAAAGTCCCTCTTTCCCTCTTTCCTCCTCATTTGTCCCTCATTTTGGTCTGATCTATATAGTTGTATATAAAATGCACTATTTATCTATCAAAAAGTGTTTTCCAGCACTAAACCTTTCATCCGATTTCTAAATTGCTGCATTTGTAAATTCCAAAAGCCAATATAAAGGAATAGTAGTGGTAAAAACACTTGTGGTCTCAACCAATCTTGTTTTTTTTTGTACAATTCTCCTTTAAGGGGGCGTGGCAGGGGGTGTGTCCTATGCCTGCATACTTTTGCTGATAGGTGTCCCTCATTCCCATCTCAAAATGTTGGGAGGTGTGTGATCTGCAGGCTTCAATACAAACATTTAGGAAATGCATGTTGATCATGGGATCATTGTTGCTGCATTTACTGCAATTTTTTAATTTTTTGCAAAAGGTGGACTGTCCCTTTTTTAAGTATTTGATATTCTTATTTACAACTGGGAGCCAGACAAAGGGAGAGCGGCCCGCTTGTTCTCGGACAAAAAAGAGCCCAGAGAAAGGCTCCAATCCAAGTTCCGCTCTCTTCCTGGCCAGCTAATTAAGCATCTCCCGCACACAAGAGGCAGCAATGTATTCCTATTACCAAAAGGGTAAAGGTGACCCTGATGGAAAACAGCTGACATTCCGGCTCTCATGTGTTCCCCCCGGCCCACTCTGTGCCTTAAGGGGCTCCGAGGACTAAACAAAACACGTTGGAAAGTGCAAGTCCCCCATTTATTCACCGAGCACAATGATATCCTTTTATAGGGACGGCGAATATTGGGGACATCTGACCCATTGTGTACACTTCCTCTAGTATACCCTCCTAAAAGGCGCACATGAAAAGGTCACCTTTGTCTCAGAAAGGGCCGCGCCCTCTTTTTTTTTTTTTTTTTCCCAGCTAAAATAATAATGATGTCAGCAGTTAGTATATCATGCAGCTGGGTTGATAGGCAACAAATGGGATACATTCATTTTGTATTAATGGGGGGGGGGGGGGGCAAAATCTGGTGCAGCTTCCAGGTTTTATTGTCAAAGCTTCATTGAACAAGCTGATTGGTCATCATGCACAGCTGCAACAGATTCCAGGTGCTCCCGTTTTAATAAATAAATCTCCCCCAATGTGTCTTTATTATAGCACAATATGGCCGCCCGTCATGTTTGAGCCGTGGCGGGGGTACGGGTGTCTCTAGCGCAGGCTGGCAGGTGAGATGGTTGTTCGGGTGAGGTGGGCATTGTGAGTAGAGTATTCCCCAGGATGGAGCATGAGGGGGAGCAGCAGCACCATACTTTGTATGGGGTTCTCGGAGCTGCCCGTAGGGTTGCCACCTCATCCCTTTAAAACCGAACACATATTAATTACTCTGTTTCTGTGGTTGATTAAGGTGGTAATTAAACTCACTTGGCGCCTTATCTGCATTAAATTAGCCTCAGAACCTGTGCAATTCATATGTGTTCGGGTTTAAAGGAATGAGGTGGCAACCCTAGCTGGCCGCCATCTGCATAGCGCTGTGCCCACCAACCATGACATCAAGGCAGTGGCGGCTCAGCCAGTACTCCTTTACCAGGCCGATGGTGGTCATGTCAGGTGGCTTTATGGGACCACATGATTTTTAATGGCAGCCCAGCTAGGAAGTGTTTGATTGTAATAGGGCAGTGGTTCCCAACCTTGGTGCTCAAGAACCCCCAATAGGTCATGTCTTAGGGGTTTCCTTCACCATGCACAAGTGCTTTAAATCAGAGCTATTGGCTTAGTATTTATGACAGCTACTGTATTTTATGTAAGGGAAGTTCCTAAAACAAGGCCTGTTGGGGGTACTTGAGGACTGAGAATGGGAACCACATCTTTGGAGGGTCATTATGTATTTACTTGCACGAGGTGCACATTGTGAGTGGAGGATTCCCCAGCAGCATGTGACCATTCTACTGTGTATGGGCTTCTCGCAGCCAGCCTCCATCCACAAAGCTCTGTCAAGGGTTGGCCCAGCAACAGCGATATCAAGGCAGTGGCACTGCCATGCCTTCAATAGGGGGGTGCAGGCAGTACTCCTTTACCGTGCTGATGGAGGGCTTTGTCAGGTAGCTTTATGGGGCCCTTTGATTTTTAATGGCAGCCCAGCCAGAAAGTGTGTGTTCGCCTTAGGGCTGTATTTCCCAACCTCTGTCCTCTGTCCTCACGTTCCACCAAAACATCCTGTTTTCAGAATTTCTTTGTACCTTGCTTTAAATCAATTTCAATGTCTTAGTATTTATCTTAGGAAAGTTCCCAAAGCATGGTCTGCTAGGGGTCCTTGAGGACTGAGTTTGGGAACCACTACCCCAAGGCAAACAATCCCTGGCTGGGCCACCATTAAAAATCATGGGGCCCCATAAAGCCACCCGAAAATACCGCCCATCAGCCTGGTAAAGGAGTTCTGCCTGCACCCCCTTATTGAAGGCATGGAGTTGCCACTGCCTTGATGTGGTTGTTGGTGGGGGTCAGAAAGTATTTTTTCCCGACTGGGGCAATTTGAATCACACTTCGAGTTTCTTTTGCCTCCCTCTGGATGAACCATGGGTTTAGGGTTTCTGGGGATGCTAGGTTCTTAAAAGTGTTTATTTCTGTCTTTTTGGACAGAAATAAACTTGATGGACGTCTTTTCTCTTCCTAACCATGTAAGATACCTCCTGGCCTGTGGTGTCTGCCATGCTGTAAACACGTTTTATGTATTGTGGAAATCGAGGCTCTATATAGGCCTTGGCCCTATGGCATGTTTATAGCACGGAGCCTAGCCCATGTCTAACCTTTGACCTCTGCTCCCATCCATCAGCAACAGTTCTCTCCTCTTAGTAAATCCTTCCCTAATAAGCCATCCCAGTTCCTTTTAGTGTAGTTTGTTATCTTGCCGTCATGTCTGTTTATGTGTTTGTGTAATAAGTCACCAGGCGGCCTTGCGTTTGGGTAATCCCAATGGTGGAAAGGGTCGAGGGGGCCTCATAAAGCCCCCATGTGACCTCGTAAGAGCTTTATTAAAACCTCCGCAATCCAATGGCTTGGTGAACTCTGGAAGATGGTCAATGGTTAATGTGGAACTTGTCCAGGACCCTTCTCCTGGAGGCCTGCAGTTTTATGGATCCTAACAGCCCTCAATTCCCTCTATAAAAGTTTACAACGGGACGGATTCATTAAGCAGAATTAGTTGTTTGGGGTCCGGTTCCAGGTTCCTGGCAAGAGAAGGGTGCAAAGTTTTAATAAGCGGCGCGCTGAGTTAGTGGTTAGCACTTCGGCTCGGCAGGACCCGGGGTGTGGAGTAGAGTTACCAATCTGTGTTTTTAAAACTATTTCTCGGAAAGTTCTACCATTAGGATAATATGAGAGCTTATCCACCCTGCTGCTGCCTTGTGGCCCCGTAAAAACTGTCTTTTTATATTCTATTTTTATTCTTTTTTTCTTTTACTGAATTGAAATATAGCTGTGTTTAGGGAATACTTGTAATTAAATGTATAGTAACTATTTGGGCTCGTGCACACGGACGCAAAAAATGCATCATTTTTTATTGGTAAATGTTTCCTTTTTTTTTAATGGATCTGAATGCAAGTGTATTGTTTTCTTTGAAACCATGCACACAGCTGCATAAATTTGCAAAAAAAAAAAAAAATTAATTAAAAAAAAAAAAAAAAAAAGGAAAAATCTGTTCTGTCCTTTTGTACAGACCATATTGTATGCTGTGCAGGTTTTTGGAAATGTTTACATGTGGCAATTGCCTCTAGCGTCCTAGCAACAGAGGATACTAGGCAGCGATATTCGTCTACATCCAATCAACAGAGGACACTAGGCGGCAATGGCCTCCTGCATCCTAGCAACGAAGGATGCCAAGCGGCAATAGCCTCTTGCGTGCTGGCAAAGGAGGATGCTAGGAAACAGTAGTTGCCTGCTTCCTAGCAACAGGATATGCTTTGTGGAAATAGCCCCCTGTGTCCTAGCAACAGAGGATGCTAGGCAGCAATAGCCATCTGTACTCAAGCAATGGAGCATGCTAGGCTAGCCTCCTGCATTCTGCATCCTAGCAATAGAGGAAAAAATCTGTGGTCCTTTGTACAGTATTATATGCTGTACACATGTAAACGTTTTTTGGTAATGTTTACATGTGGCAATTGCCCCTTGCATCCTAGCAACGGAGGATACTAGGCTGCAGTTGTCGTCTACATCCAGGCAACAGAGGACGCTAGGCGGCAGTGGCCTTCTGCATCTTAGCAACCTAGGATGCTAAGCGGCAATCACCTCTTGTGTGCTAACAATGAAGGTTGCTAGGAAACGGTAGCCTGCGTCCTAGCAACACAAGTTGCTAGGTGGAAATAGTCCCCCAAGTCTTGGCAATGGAGAATGCTAGGCGGCAATAACCATCTGTATTCAAGCAGTGGAGGATGCTAGGTGGCAATAGCCATCTGTATTCAAGCAGTGGAGGATGCCAGGCTGCAGTAGCCTCCTGCATCATAGCAACAGAAGGACCCTAGGAAACAGTAGCTGCCTGCATGCTAGCAACAGAGGATGCTAGGCAACAATAGCCTCTTGCGTCATAGCAACTAGGGATGTTAGGTGGCAGTAGCCACCTGCCCCCTCACAAAGGAGGACACAAGGTGGCAATAGCTGCCTGCACCCTAGCAACGAAGGATGCCGGGTGTCAATGGCTGCCTGCGTCCTACCAACCAATAAGCTGCATTAAGGCCGTGCGCTTGTATGCATGTAAATACATTGTAAAGATTTCCTTTCCCTTTAAAGCAATACACTCAGTTCCTGTTTTGGGGCTCTATTCACGTTGGGCTGTTTGGAACCAGGGGCAAAATCGATGCGATTCAGCCCGGTATTTCAAATCGCAGCAAAATGCGCAATGTGAGTTCGGGTGCCGTTATTCCTAATGGCACCTCAAACATGGTGCAAGTCTAGTTTTTTTTTTTTTTTTTTAATCTTGAATAAAAAAAAATTTTTTCTTGTAAAAAAAAAAAAAAAAAGTCTGCCGCGCAGACAGAATCACACGGCGAAACACACTTTTTATAAAAACTGCCCTAAGCTAGTCGCCCCCCCCCAAAAAAAGCAGGAGCTTCTTTAGGGCATCAAACACGCATGGAACAGCCCATTGAAGTGAATAAGCTGCTGTATGTGCGACACGCTGAAATGCACGTAAATGGCGCTTTCAAAAATTGCAAGCGGAAACACTTGTTCCTGCAGACTCGATATCTGAATGGTTCCTAAGATTCTGCTGAATTATTATTATATTTTTTTTTTTTTTACTTTGGGGGTTTTGCATTTAGTTCTGCATGCAGGAGGTTTTAATGCGGATGCAGCACCTATTCTAATCAATGAGAGGGATAATCTACTTAAGAGGCTTTTTTTTTAGACAAGCTTTAAGTTAAATGGCTGCTTACAGTGGACACTTCTTAGATCTTTATTGATGGGAAGTTATATTGCCGTTTTGTTTTATCGCTAATCCTGATTAGAGTTTGCCACTTCTCCAATATTTACAGGAGGGACTCTTCATAGTTCGCTGATCAGAGTGCTTCTGAATAATCTATGGCTGCGTTCACATTGTCGCGGTGCATTGTGCTGATATTCATTTTGAATGGCATCCCAACACAGCTGGCCGGCTCACCTCAACACACATGTTTAAGGCTGGTGCTCAACCTGCGGCCTGAGGGCCACACGCGGCCCTTTGTGTGTTTGCAGTGCGGCCCTCGGAACCCAGCGGCCGGCAATGGGAGCTTTGGTTTGTATTAGAGGCTGTAATCACTAGCAGTTGCATGTGACGTCCCCAGTTTCCTACGACACGACTCGGATCTCCAATCATCTGTGTTGGCAAACTCTCTGACCATCTTCTCTAGTAAGTCTTCAGTCTTTAGCGTCATTGCATATAATAAATATTATATGTGGCCCTTTTGTGACATCAGGGGCACATTTGAGGCCCCCCATATCTAAATTGACCTATAGTGTCATGATAGTGTCACCGCTCTTGCGCCGTGTCCCTAGGACACGGTGTGACCCCGATTTCGGTACAGAGCCGATGATGCAGCATTTTTACCCATGTGATCGGCTGTGTCCAATCGCATGTAAACACGGAAGTGCCGTTCATCAGCTCTCCTCACCTCACACTGACAGAGTATAAGGAGAGGAGAGCCGATCAGCGGCATCTCCTCGCAGGGGGGATCTGTACAGGTAATCACCAGTGCAGCCCCAGCAGTGCCCATCAGGGACACCTATGAGTGCCCATCAGTGATGCCTTTCAGTGCTGCCTATCTGTGCCACCTATCAATGCCACCTATCGGGGCCCATCAGTGCCACCTCATCAGTGCTGCTGCCTCATCAATGCCCATCAGTGCCCATAAGTGCTGCTGCCTCATCAGTGCCCATCAGTGCCACCTCATCAATGCCCATCAGTGCCCATAAGTGCTGCCGCCTCATCAGTGCCCATAAGTGCTGCTGCCTCATCAATGCCCATCAGTGCCGCCTCATCAGTGCCCATAAGTGCCGCCTCATCAGTGCCGCCTCATCAGTGCCCATAAGTGCCGCCTCATCAGTGCCACCTCATCAGTGCCCATAAGTGCCGCCTCATCAGTGCCACCTCATCAGTGCCCATAAGTGCTGCTGCCTCATCAGTGCTCATAAGTGCTGCCTCATCAGTCCCCATCAGTGCCGCCTCATCAGTGCTAGGCTTGCCACACCATCCCTTTAATCCAGGACACATATGAATTCCACATGTTCTGAGGCTGATTTAATGCAGATAAGGCACCAAGTGAGTTTAATTACCACCTTAATCAGCCACAGAACCTGTGGAATTAAGGCATGTCCTGGATTAAAGGGATGATGTGGCAACCATAATCAGTGCCCATAAGTGCCGCCTCATCAGTGCCCATCAGTGCCGCCTCATCAGTGCCCATCAGTGAAGGAGAAAAATGACCTATTTACAAACTTTACTGACAGAAACTTAAAAAAACTTTTTATTTTCCAAAGTTTTTGGTAAACCCTGCTATGATTAAATGCCACCAAAAGAAACAGTGTACAGTGTTGCATGTCCGCGCAATTGTCATTCAAAGTGCGACAGCGCTGAAAGCTGAAAATTTGACCTGGGCAGGAAGGGGGGTATAAGTGCCCAGTATTGAAGTAGTTAAAACCACAATTTTTTTTTTGTTTGTTTTTTTTTTTTTAGAAGAAAAAAAACAGAGTTTAGTGTCACTTTAAAGTGGTTGTAAACCCTAAAAAAACAAACAAAAAAAAAACCTGCAAGACAAAGGCATAATGAGCTAGTATGCATAGCATACTAGCTCATTATGAATTACTGAAGCCCCCGCAGCCACCCTCGTACCCCGCTCCGGCAGCCGACATCGATCCCGGAGTTACTTCCCGGTTACGTCACTCCTGCGCATGCGCACAGGAGCCGCCGGTAACGGCACAGTCTAACTGAAGCAACGGCACGTGCGCAGTGCGAATGTGCTGATAACTTCGGCACATGCAAATACAGGGGATATCTCCTAAACCGTGAAGGTTTATGAGATATCCAGGGTAGCTACAGGTAAGCCTAATTATAGGCTTACGTGTCGCAAAAAGTGTGTTGTAAAGGGTTTACAACCACTTTAAGGCCAACTTTAAACCTTTGCTTAGCATTAAGAGAAGAGAAGAAGTACACTGGATGAGCTCCTCCCTCTGTCCCTCCACTCTCTCCTCCTATCAGCATGCTGATTGCACGGCAGAACAACTGATTGGCAGCTTTTTTTTTTGCTGTTATGTCTGAGCTCTGCTGTACGGGGACTGCAAGAGGCTGATACCAGTCAAATTTAAATACTTACAAAACAAACAAAAAAAAATACCTTGAATGATGTATTAATGAATCCGGAGCTGCATTGATTTATGTCTTTTTATATCTGCCGGGAGTTGAGCTCAAAACAGCATCGGAGATCTGCGTCTAATTTTTGGCGCGCTCCTCCGTTCAGCGATCCCTTATGATGGGCGGCGTTTTATGTTGTCTGAATTTGCGGAGTTTATCCCTTCGCTGAGAAAAGTATCTCTGGAAGGTGATGGTGGCCGCGTCCCAAAGTGCGTTTGTCTCGGCCAGCAAATGATTCATCGCATGTCCTGCAGCCTGTTTGTAATATGTTGTAGCACACATGTCGACACGTCTTCCCCCCGAGCCGAGCGGCCAAGAGTCTGGCTTCCATTACGGCGATTTTACTGGAGGACAGAGATTGCTTTTCTGGCCCGTTTCACTCCATTGAAAGACTCGGAGGAAAACCGTCCAGGTCTGCGCCACCTAAGGCCGGCTCAGGACCCTTTCACGACCTATGTACTAATCTGCATTTTTAACGCATGTTACTATATTTGTGTGTATTGCAATAAACATGCATTTATAGCAGGATAAGAAAAATATATTCTAAATCTCATTCATCACGTTTATTCTTTAATCTCGGTGAGTTTTGTGTATTTCTTCCAGATCTGTGCAGTAATCCAGTGTGAGACTTCCTGTAATAAAGACCGCTCACTGCTGCTCTCTCTCCTTGTGCAGGGAGACTGGTCTTGTCTCCGCCCACTCCTGTAGTTTTCTGTAAGCAGCCTGTAGGGGGTGGAACCTACTGGGCCCCTCCCACAGTTTGGATCTCTCTCCTTGAGCAGGGTGACTGGTCTTGTCTCCGCCCCCTCTTGTAGAGGGTGGGTTCCACTGCTCTGTTCTCTCTCCTTGTGCACAGAGACTGGTCTTGTCTCCACCCCTCCTGTAGAGGGTGGGTCTGCTGGGCCCCTCCCACAGCTCTGATTTCTCTCTTGTGCAGGGTGACTGGTCTTGTCTCCACCCCCTCTTGTAGAGGGTGGGTTCCGCTGGGCCCCTCCCACAGCTCTGTTCTCTCTCCTTGTGCACAGTGACTGGTCTTGTCTCCACCCCTCCTGTAGAGGGTGGGGTCTGCAGGGCCCCTCCTACAGCTCTGTATTTCTCGTCTTGTGCAGGGTGACTGGTCTTGTCTCCGCCCCCTCATTTAGTTTTATGCAGGTGTAGCGTCACATATGGCGACCTATGCGTTACAACACTGTGGCGATCTGCGCTTGCGCAGAATTTTGTGGCCACACCCCTGAGTCCAGGTTCAAGCCCCACCATCCAAGTGGAGTTAGATTGTAATTATGCCGAGCAAAGCGAGGCCGTGCCTGAAGCGCGGCGAGGGGCCCTGTGGCAAAGTGGTCTTACAACAGTGTTGGAACACATATGGCGGCGTCGCGCATGCGCACTCCAGCGGGTAGCAAAATGTGATGGGTAGCCGAATTTGACGTGACACAGGCAGCCTGTAGTGGGTGGAGCCTGCTGGGCCCAAAGCTCTGCACAGGCTACGTACAGCACAGTGATGATGTCACGGCTACTTCTACAAGGTAATATCTGCATTTTTTAAAGGCATTTGGTGCACACAATGAGGATTTATATCCTTTGTGGCCATTGAGGAATGTATTTAAATTTAATGTTTTTTTTTTTTCTGCCTGTAGTTCAGCTTTACCCAATGCCTGAGTTTATATTAGAAAGTGGGCATGAATGTAAACCTGACCACTAAATTATCTTATAATGTTAACATGCCAAAAGTTTTTTTTTTTTTTTTTAAATATGCAGTTATAATATAATATTGGGTGGTCCCACCATGAAGATCCTTGTTCTGGCACTTCCTGCTATGGAATGACAACTGTCTTCCAGTTGTACTCTTGTGTTGTCACCCTGCCATACGTGCAGGCAATTTGCTGTAATGATGTGATCGCTGAATAAAGCTTTGAACCCATTTTGAAGATCTGGTGTGCTGGTGATCTCTCTCCCTCCCCCCCCCCTCTCATTCTCCCCCCTCCCTCCCCCCCTCTCACTCACTCCCCCTCTCTCCCTCTCTCTGCCCCCCTCTCTCACTCCCCCCTCTCTCCCCTCTCCTCTGCCCCCCCTCTCTCTGCCCCCCCTCTCTCTGCCCCCCTCTCTCTCCCCCCTCTCTCTCTTTCCCCCTCTCTCTCACTCTCTTCCCTCTCTCTCACTCTCCCCCCTCTCTCTCTCTCTCTCCCCCCTCTCTCTCTCTCCCCCTCTCTCTCTCTCCCTCTCTCTCTCCCCCCTTCTCTCCCCCTCTCTCTCTCTCTCTCTCCCCCCCTCTCTCCCTCTCTCTCTCTCCCCCTCCCCCTCCTCCCCCTCTCTCTCTCTCCTCTCTCTCTCTCTCCCTCTCTCTCTCTCTCTCCCCTCTCTCTATCTCTCTCTCCCCTCTCTCTCTCTCCCCTCTCCCGCCTTCTCTCCCCCCCCTCTCTCTCTCTCTCTCTCTCTCTCTCTCTCTCTCCCCTCTCTCTCTCTCCCTCTCCCTGCCTTCTCTCTCCCCCCCCCCCTCTCTCTCTCTCTCTCTCTCTCTCTCTCTCTCTCCCTCTCCGCCTTCTCTCTCTCTCTCTCTCTCTCTCTCTCTCTCTCTCTCTCTCTCTCTCTCTCTCTTCCCCCCTCTCTCACTCTCTTCCCCTCTCTCTCACTCTCTTCCCCCCTCTCTCTCTCTCTCTCTCTCTCTCTCTCTCCCTCCCTCCCTCTCACTCTCTTCCCCTCTCTCACTCTCCCCCCTTCTCACTCTCTCTCTCCCCCCCTCACTCTCTCTCCCCCCCTCTCTCTCTCTCTCTCTCTCTCTCTCTCACACTCTCCCCCCCCTTCCCCCCCCCTCTCTCCCCCCCTCTCTCTCCCCCCTCTCTCACTCTCTTCCCCTCTCTCTCTCACTCTCTTCCCTCTCTCTCTCCCCCCTCTCTCTCTCTCTCTCTCCCCCTCTCACTCTCTCTCCTCCCTCTCACTCTCTCTCCTCCCTCTCACTCTCTCTCCTCCCTCTCACTCTCTCTCCTCCCTCTCACTCTCTCTCCTCCCTCTCTCTCTCCCCCTCTCTCTCTCCCCCCCCTCTCTCTCTCTCTCTCTCTCTCTCTCTCTCCCCCCTCTCACTCTCTCTCCTCCTCCCTCTCACTCTCTCTCCTCTGTCTCTCTCTCTCTCCCTCTCTCCCTCTCTCCCTCTCCCCCTCTCCCCCTCTCCTGAAGCCATGGTCACTTCACCTCCCACTTACATAAGTAACCATCTCTACAGGAACGTGAGTGTTGGATTAATTTAACAGACACCAGTGGCAGATCGCATAGACGGGGTAAGATTTCAGTACGGGAATCGATCAGGATTCGTGTTTTTTTTCCCGCACCGCATATATGTGAAGCAGGGCTGAAGCGGAACTAAATATAAACATATTTACATATAAACATTTCGTTATCATAAAAATTAAAAATAATAAATATAAACACAAATAAAAAATTAAGAAAAAATAATAAAATTAAATGAAAATAAAAGTAAATTAAAAGAATAATGATAATAAAATAAAACAAAAATTATAAATACAAATAAAAAATAATAAGAAGAAAAAGAATAAAATAAAATAAACGTAAAATTATAATAAAATAAAACAAAAATAAATATACATACAATTAAAAATTAAATAAGAAAAATAATAAAAGAAAAGATAAAAGTAAAACTAAAAATGTAATTTATGGCAGCTTCTCAATCAATAGATGTGGCGGCTGCTTTAGTTTTCTTTTCTTTTGGCTTTTCCCCCCTCTGTTTTCACCTGGTGATCTGGACAGTAACACACCTCCTTTATTAGAGCGCCCCCCTCCACTCTGAATGAAGGAGCACAGGGGGCACAGCAGACGGCCGCATTGTCAGTCTGGGGGGAGGGGAGTGTTAGACGTACTGGCAGATTTAGACTAACCAAATTGAAGCCAAACTCCATCTCGCACTTTATAAGGAGTTGCAGTAACAGTTTTTTTCGCCTTTTGGGATGAAGGTTTTGCATAAAGCTGATTATTGTAAATACCCCTGTCAGTGGTAAATGGTTTGTCTCATCTCTGTAATTGATGCATTCTGCTGGTGAGCTTTTGAAAAACGACAGACTTGCTGGCTGGATCCCCAATTGAAAATAGAAGAAAGAAAAACTAAAAAAAAGTAAACAAATGCAGCCATAACATCTAACAATTGGTAAGCTACAATATAATAAATGTTGGCCTTTGGGTTTAATACTGATTTATTGGAAGCAGCTCAGAGCAGAGACATTTCCCTACAACGTGAAGATGCAATGGCAGTTACCAGTCTGCGTTGTTGCATGCGCATGTAATGTCCGATATTCCCTTCCTTTCAGAGCTCGAAATAAAGTCAGTACGGCCCGCACATCACTCAATGGCTTTCTTGTTCAGCTCAGCGAACGAATATTTCTTCCTGATCAAATTAATTCCAGCGATCCGTCCCAGGGGGGCGCTCTGACTGGCCAGTGTTTTCTGAACATCCGTCCGCCTTGTTAGTAGTGAACCATAAACACGTGGAGTTTGCTCCAGCTGTATAAGCAAAGCGGTGCCGTCCCTAATGCGGGGCACCCGTCCTCTCCTGAGCCGTCATTCCAATGTATTTATGGTGACCTAACAACCTCCCAGGACTCCTTGATGGTAAGGATGGGCAGGACACCCCCCTGTTCAGTTCGCAGCAGAACTCTGAACAGGGGAAAAAGTTCTAACCCGAACGGCAAACCCCATTGAAGTCTACGGGAGCTGAACAGGAAAAATCTAAAGTGTCCATTTTGAAGGCTTCTATGCAAGTAATTGGCCATAAAATGGGTATGGGGGTCTGGGTACTGCCTTGGGGGGACATGTATCAATGATCGTTTTTTCAGGAGCAGTGATCCTAATAATGCTTGCAATGCAACAACACAAATGAAAAATTCTTTAAAATATCGTGCCTGGGGGTCCCCTTAGTCTGCCTGTAAAGTGGCACATATGTAGCATGTATAGAACCTGCTGCAGCAAAAATAACATTTGTAAAGGAAAAAAAAACAGGTCAAATCCCATTTAAAATGATTTGAGGATACAAAATCAGCACCTGGCTATTGAAAAAATGAAAAAAAAAAAGCATGGGGACCCCCCAGTCTATACCAGGCCCTTCGTGTCTGGTATGGATTTAAACCCAACATCAAAATGTAAAATTGCCCCCCACTGGGCATGCAGCCTGGCAGGTCAGGAAAGGGGGGGTGAGCGAGCACCCCCCCGAACCATACTAGGCCACATGCCCTCAACATAGGGGGGCTTTGGGACAGGGGAGGCTCCCACCCCCAGAGCCACCTTGTCCTCATGTTTTGGGACAAGAGCCTCTATCCCACAACCCTGGCCAGTGGTTGTGGAGGTCTGTGGGCGGGGGGCTTATTGGAATGCGTGCTCGGATAAGGGTCTGGTACAGATTTCAGAGGGGACGGCAGAACCGCCTAACGGGCAAATGTTTGGCCTGAACCGTTCGACCATCCCTACTTGATGGAGGGTGTTGACCCCTGGTCTACTGCATCAGAGGCAAAGCTAGGAAGGCTAAAGGATGTGCCGAGGGGTCAGAACCTCTGCCATACCTTATTTTGAAACCCAGTGATGTCATCACTGGTTTTTCTGGGCTTCTCTATGCAATGCAGGCAGGGGCTGTACATAGCTTCCTGATAACAGCATAGCACCCTGCCCCAGTGCTCCTCCCAGGAGCCTTCAGTCCTGATGCAAGCAGAGGGCTTGGGCGGAGTTCTGCAAATATTAAAATGCCTTGGTTGGTGGGTGTTAGTCTGGAGCGTTGGTGTTCTGAGATTGGCTGACCCCTGGGAGGAGTTCTGCAAATATTAAAATGCCTTGGGGCTGGGTGTTAGTGTGGAGGAGTGGCTGTTCCTATACAGGCCAACCCCTGGGAGGAGTTATGCAAGTTTTAAAAAGCCTTGGTGGGTAGGTGGTGTTCTGGAGGAATGGGTGTTCCTAGACAGGCCGTCCCTTGGGAGGAGTTATGCAAATATTAACATGCCTTGGTGGGTGGGTGTTAGTCTGGAGGAATGGCTCTTCCTAGACAGGCTGACCCCTGGGAGGAGTTATGCAAATAATAAAATGCCTTGGTGGGTGTTAGTCTGGAGGAGTGGCTGTTTCTAGACAGGCCGACCCCTGGGAGGAGTTATGCAAATAATAAAATGCCTTGGTGGGTAGGTGTTATTCTGGAGGAATGGGCGTTCCTAGACAGGCCGTCCCTTGGGAGGAGTTATGCAAATATTAAAATGCCTTGGTGAGTGGGTGTTATTCTGGAGGAGTGGGTGTCCCTAGATAGGCTGACTTCTGGGAGGAGTTATGCAAATATTAAAATGCCTTGGGGGTGGGTGTTAGTCTGGAGTAGTGGAGGGGGGGTTCCCAGACAGACCGACCCCTGGGAGGAGTTATACAAATGGTTGGTGGGTGTTAGTCTGCAGGTAAACAATCCATTTTTGACTGATGGGACACACAAAGGGAAGTCGATTGATCATTGGAAGATACGATCATAAGTTATCAATCGCATCTCTGTTTCCACCATGCAATCTCATAATCTGATCAATCGAATTCATGCAACAAAGTGTCTCAATGCTGCCTATCGATGCAACACAATTGATCGTTTTTCACCCCGGTGAATTGACTCGGTTTGCCTGTTCGATTGCTTGCCAGTTCGATCATTTTTTTTCATCGAATTGCACATTAATAACAAAATCTAAACACGTATGGCCATTATGGTGATAAACAGTGGATTCCTTTTCCGAAAGATCTCTTTTGATAGGAAAAATCGATCTATAGCCAACAACCCGTTCAGTGAATGTGCCACGAACAGGGAAAAGGATTTTGATCGATGATTAAGATATGATCATAAATTACGGTCATAAACGATTGATCTCATCTCTGTTTTCACCTTGTAATCTCCTAATCTGGTTGATCGGAATACGATCATCTTCATGAATAAAGTATCTCAGTGCTGCTGAGAGAATGCCAAATGATTGATAATTTTCCAACCTGACCGATCGACTTTACATGGAGTTACAAGGGGTTGTTCACATCTGAGGTTGGGAAGTTGTAAAACCCTGTGGTTAAGCCCCGCTTTTACCACCCCTCCCCCCCAACCTTAAACTGCAGAGGCAGGGGGTGGGGGGTGGAGTTGTACATATGCTTTGCTCCATAGGTGCGGCAGGAATTATACCCCCTTATTGCTGCTTCTGCCCAAACGTCACCCATATAAGAGAATGGGGCTCCTCTGCAAGCGTCTACTTTACTGATCATTATGCAAGAACTTTCCCCCTAGAAAACGCACGTGAAATACCATCAGTAACATTTCTACAGCTGTGTGAGTGAAGCCTGAGGCTCCATTCACACTTCACCATTTGAAACTCGTGGGCAGAATCGCCGTGGCTTCTGCCTGTGATCCCAAATCGCATGGCAATCGCAGCTCACATTTGGGTGCCATGATCCTTCAGGCTCAGTTCACACCAGTGCGATTTGTGACACACAAAGTTGCGTGACGAGTCGAAACCCATTCAGTGGCACCGGTTCCAATCTATGCCTCTATAGTCGCAGCGTTTTTTTAACCACTTGCCTACCGGACACTTAAACCCTCTTCCTGCCCAGGCCAATTTTCAGCTTTCAGCGCTCTCGCACTTTGAATGACAATTGCGCGGTCATGCAACACTGTACCAAAAATGAAATTTTTATCATTTTTTTTCCACACAAATAGAGCTTTCTTTTGGTGATATTTATTAATCACTGAGTTTTTTATTGTTTTGCTAAAAAAAAAAAAAAAAAAAAAGAAAACAGAACGAAAATTTTGAACAAAACGAGACAAAACAGTTTCATTGTGTTATAAAATTTTGAAAATCGGTAATTTTTCTCCTTCATTGATGTGCGCTGATGAGGCTGCACTGATGGGCACTGATAAGCTGCACTGATAAGGTGGCACTAATAGGCACCGAGAGGTGGCACTGATGGGTGGCACTGATAAGGTGACACTGATGGGCACTGATAAGGCAGCACTGATGGGCACTGAGAGGTGGTACTGATGGGCACTGATAGGTGGCACTAATGGGCGGCACTGATAGGCAGCACTGGGCACTGATAAGGTGGCACAGATGGGCACTGATAAGATGGCACTGATAGGCACCGAGAGGTGGCACTGATGGGCACTGATGAGGTGCAATGATAAGGTGGCATAGATGGGCACTGATGGGTGGCACTGATAAGGTGGCACTGATGGGCACTGATGGGTGGCACTAATGGGCGGCACTGTAGGGCACTGAAAGGTGACACTGATAGGCGGCATTGTGCACTGATAAGGTGGCACAGATGGGCACTGATAAAACTGCACTAATGGGTGGCACTAATGGGTGGCACTGGTAGGTGACACTGATAGGAAGCACTGATAGGCACTGGTAAGTGACACTGATAGGCAGCACTGATCGGTGGCACTGATGATGAGGCACTGATGGGCATTAAGGCCCACACTGTAGCCGTCGTTCGGGTATAGCGTGGGCGGGAGGTGGTTAAGAAAGGTTCCTGCCCTACTTTGATGCGGCTTTCTTGTGACTTGAGTGCCATAGAGTGTAATAAGTCACATTATAGTAGAACTAAAGGCAAAACTTTTTTCTCTTTTAGTTTTGGATAGAGTGGCGAGGGATTAGACCCCCTGTCAGCTTTCATTGCTGTCTGTGGCCCCGTTAGGGAGATTTCCCCTCTCTATTTGTCCTGTTTACCATTATCATTGAAAGTAAAATAAAATCCCAAATTTTTGGGTTGTCCCCAGAAAAGTAATAGAGGGGAAATCTTTGAATGGGGACACTAGTTCTGGAGACCCCAAGAAATTCCCTTAATTTGCCGAGATTTCCTCTCACTTCCTCTCACTTCCTGTTGAGTCTGTGGGACAGGAAGTGATGGAAATCTCTGCAATGGGACACGGAGGGTGAAAAAAAATACTGACAGAGGTTATAACCCTCTTATCCACTTACTGACCGTATAACTTACATATTCAGCAACAAGGCGGCTCTCCTGCGCAGGATCACATACCTAGTACGTGACCCTTCACTTCCGGGTCTGGAGCGTCCATGCAAGCCACCAGCTACCCGCTCCTGCTGTGATTCTACACAGTGGGAGCGGATCTGTGGGTACCGCGGACTCGATATCTGCCGCCACCCCCTGATCGTTGGGCCGATCGCCGTTCTGGCTCTCTGCTTATGTAAACAAGGCAGATCGCTGTTTGCTCAGGAGGGAAGGCATGGATCCTGTGTTCCTGCAAAGCAAAGACAAGAATCCATGCCTTCCCCTATTAAAAGCACCTCCCCCCACAGTGAGAAAACACCAGCTAGGCAGACAGTTAACCCTTTGATTGCCCCTGATGTTAGCGCCTTCCCAGCCAGTGTCATTAGTACAGTGACAGTGCATATAGCACTTATCCCTGTATTAGTGTCACCGGTCCCCAAAAAGTGTTGTGTCAGTTATTGTTCGCCGCTATATCGCAGTCCCGCTATAAGTCACTGATCGCCACCATTCATAGTAAAAAATGTGAAAAAATAAATAAAAATATCCCATAGTTGGTTTGCGCAAATGTTATAGCGCCTGCAATCAATATACAGTGCCTTGAAAAAGTATTCATACCCCTTGAAATTTTCCACATTTTGTCATGTTACAACCAAAAACGGAAATGTATTTTATTGGGATTTTATGTGATAGACCAACACAAAGTGGCACATAATTGTGAAGTGGAAAGAAAATGATAAATGTTTTTCTATTTTTTTTTTTACAAATAAATATGTGAAAAGTGTGGCGTGCATTTGTATTCAGCCCCTTTTACTCTGATACCCCTAACTAAAATCTAGGGGAACCAATTGCCTTCAGGAGTCACCTAATTAGTAAATAGAGTCCACCTGTGTGTAATTTAATCTCAGTATAAATACAGCTGTTCTGTGAAGCCCTCAGATGTTTGTTAGAGAACCTTAGTGAACAAACAGCATCATGAAGGCCAAGGAACACACCAGACAGGTCAGGGATAAAGTTGTGGAGAAGTATAAAGCAGGGTTAGGTTATAAAAAAAATATCCCAAGCTTTGAACATCTCACGGAGCTCTGTTCAATCCATCATCCGAAAATGGAAAGAGTATCTCACAACTGCAAACCTACCAAGACATGGCCGTCCACCTAAACTGACAGGCCGGGCAAGGAGAACATTCATCAGAGAAGAGCCAAGAGGTCCATGGTAACTGTGGAGGAGCTGCAGAGATCCACAGCTCAGGAGGAGAATCTGTCCACAGGACAACTATTAGTCGTGTTCTCCACAAATCTGCCCTTTATGGAAGAGTGACAAGAAGAAAGACATTGGTGAAAGAAAGTCATAAGAAGTCCTGTTTGCAGTTTGTGAGGAGCCATGTGGAGGACACAGCAAACATGTGGAAGAAGGTGCTCTGGTCAGATGAGACCAAAATTCAACTTTTTGGCCTAAAAGCAAAACGCTATGTGTGGCAGAAAACTAACACTGCACATCACCCTGAACACACCATCCCCACCGTGAAACATGGTGGTGGCAGCATCATGTGGTGGGGATGGTTTTCTTCAGCAGGGACAGGGAAGCTGGTCAGAGTTGATGGGAAGATGGATGGAGACAAATACAGGGCAATCTTAGAGGAAAACCTGTTATGCCGCGTACACACGGTCGGACTTTCCGGCAGGAAAAGCCGACGGAATCTTTTCATCGGACATTCCGATCGTGTGTGGGCCTCATCTGACCTTTTTTTTTCTAAAATTCTGACAGACCTAGAAATAGAACATGTTCTAAATATTTCCAACGGAATCAATGCCTATTGGGAAAACCGCTAGTCTGTATGCTGTTCCAACGGACCAAAAACGAGGCATGCTCTGAAGCAAGTACGAGACGGAAGCTGTTGGCTACTGGCTATTGAACTTCCTTTTTCTAGTCCCGTAATAAGTGTTGTACGTCACCGCGTTCTAGACGGTCGTTGTGATCGTGTGTATGCAAGACAGTTTCAGCAGAACTCCGTCGGAAAAACCTTCAGAGTTTATTCCGACGGAAAGTCCGCTCGTGTGTACGCGGCATTAGAGGTGATCAAATACCACCAAAAGAAAGCTGGGTGAGGTTGAAAAAAGACACAAGTCCATCAAGTCCAACCTATGTGTGTGATTATGTGTCAGTATTTCATTGTATATCCCTGTATGTTGCGGTCATTCAGGTGCTTATCTAATAGTTTGCTGAGACCACCGCCTGTGGAAGGGAATTCCACATCCTTGCCGCTCTTACAGTAAAGAACCCTCTACGTAGTTTAAGGTTAGACCTCTGTTCTTCTAATTTTAAGCAACTGTATTTGTGTACAGTGTTGCACAGCCGCGCAATTGTCGGTTAAAATAACGCAGTGCCGTATTGCAAAAAATGGCCTGGTCATAAATAGAGGGGGGGGGGGGAGTAAATCTTCCAGAGGTCAAGTGGTTATTCTATCCCACATGAAAAAAAAAAGTTTTGCCTATAGTTCTACTTTAAGTCGCACTGGAGATTGCGCTGTAAGGCTCCATGTACCCTGGACGTTTTTGCAATAGCGTTTATTAGCCTTTTTTTTAGCGTTTTTCCACGTTATCGTTTTTTTTTTAGTTATTATTATTTTTTAATTTTTTTTTCAATGGTTCAAAAACGTTAAACACTGGTGAGCCACGTTTTTGAGCGTTTATCAATGTTTATCAGCGTATTTGAGGGAGCAAGCAGGTGCTTCTTTTTTGGATGAAGAGCGCACATAGGGCGCACATAGGGCATACATAGGGTGCACATAGGGCATACATAGGGTGTACATAGGGCGTACATAGGGAGCACATAGGACGCACATAGGGCATACATAGGGCGTACATAGGGAGTACATAGGGCATACATAGGGCGCACATAGGGCATACATAGGGCGCACATAGGGCGCACATAGGGCGCACATAGGGCATACATAGGGCATACATAGGGTGCACATAGGGCATACATAGGGTGCACATAGGGCATACATAGGGTGCACATAGGGCATACATAGGGTGCACATAGGGCATACATAGGGCGCACATAGGGCATACATAGGGTGTACATAGGGCGTACATAGGGAGCACATAGGACGCACATAGGGCATACATAGGGAGTACATAGGGCATACATAGGGCGCACATAGGGCATACATAGGGAGTACATAGGGCATACATAGGGTGTACATAGGGCGTACATAGGGAGCACATAGGACGCACATAGGGCATACATAGGGCATACATAGGGCGCACATAGGGCATACATAGGGTGTACATAGGGCGTACATAGGGAGCACATAGGGCGTACATAGGGAGTACATAGGGCGCACATAGGGCATACATAGGGTGTACATAGGGCGCACATAGGGAGTACATAGGGCGTACATAGGGAGTACATAGGGCGTACATAGGGAGTACATAGGGCGCACATAGGGCATACATAGGGCGTACATAGGGAGTACATAGGGCGCACATAGGGCATACATAGGGTGTACATAGGGCGCACATAGGGAGTACATAGGGCGTACATAGGGAGTACATAGGGCATACATAGGGCGCACATGGGGCATACATAGGGTGTACATAGGGCATACATAGGGCATACATAGGGAGTACATAGGGCGTACATAGCGCGGCCCGTTCACGTTAATAGACTGTCCCCTATGTGACACGCAGAATCGCACTGTCAGATTTGCGATGATGTGAATGGGGCTTTAGACCGATTGGGGGTCCCCCCCTGAATTTTTTTCCTCTTTTTGGCGGCTGCGACAGATTTTGGTGGCGACCAGTTGGGTCCTCCAAACGGCGATGGCTTCGCACGTCCACCACTTTCCACTCCATACTAAACAGCGAATTATCGCTCCGTTAGCGTTTTTTTTGCATCCTGTCTCCCATCCTGGAGGTATCTTTTGGTTCCTGAATCCGCAGCCAAAAAAGAAGAAAAAAGACCCCTATTTTTCCCCCAGGAGGGCGAGGGGGGTGTACGTGGGGGGTGGGGTGACATAGGGGAGCGGAGGTATACGGTGAAGAGGAAATACCAAAGAATTACATTTTTTTTTTTTTTTTCTCTCTCTCAGAAAAAAAAAAAAAAGTCTCCTTGTCGCTGGCAGTGGCTGTGGATGAGGAGGGGGGGGGGGGGATCGGAGGGGGCGGGACGACCAGCCAGACAGCTCCGCCCTCCCTTCAGGAGGTGTGAGGACGGGAAGAAACTTAGAGAGAAAGAGGCAAAGGACTGTTAGAGAGGGAAAGTGTCCAGAACAGGGAGATCTCACCCCAACAGAACGTCGCCATCGAAAGGGACGAATAACGCCAACCTTCCACCCAGCGGGGGACGGGCGCAGCAAATCCCGGAGGGCACCTCGGAGGGAACCCAAGGGGTTAATACTTTTTTTTTTTTTTTTGGCATCGTTACCTGACTGCGATGGAATCGGGCTCCCCGGTCTTGCGGAGTCGTGTCGCTGCTGCCTCGGCGTAAAAGAAGGATCGCGCCAATCGTTTTCTCCCCACCAGCAATGCCCACTGCGTCATTGTGTCTCCCGCGTCCGCGATCGGACCCCAGGATGACCTGGCTCTGCCTGTCCTGCATGCTCTGGGTACGTAGCCTCAATCTTCGCTCTCTTCACACTCTTCGCTCAAACTTTACCCCACAGCATCACAAAAACAAAGTTTGGAGACTTAAATGGTGATCACATCTTTTGTAGTGAAGTCATCTGCGTTCGCCGTTTTGTTGGCAGCGATCGTTTTCTGTGCAGTAAGTTTTAGGGGCGGATGTGCCGGAGCACCGAGAGGGTTCCTTCTATCATCATGGGGGCCATGTGCAAATTGCTGTAATCTCTACCGGGGCCACCGCACTTCTCCGAGCGATGAGCGCTGCCCGGTTGCTATGGGTTACTGCAACCTGCACATTGGTCCAGAGATAGACCAGCGATACATTGTTCAGAGTATCAGAGTGTAATTGATCTTTCCTCTACTTGGAGGATGGGACATTTCTAAATGGATACAAAAATATTATGTCCAGGGATAAGCCATTGATACATTGTTTCAGCGATACATTGTTCAGACTATCACAGTGTAATTATTCTTTTCTATACTTTTGAGGATCTGACATTCCTAAATGGATACAAAAATATTATGTCCAAGGATAAGCCAGCAATACATTGTTACAGCGATACATTGTTGCATTGATACATTGTTCAGAGTATCAGAGTGTAATTGATCTTTCCTCTACTTTGAGAATGTGACATTTCTAAATGGATACAAAAATATTATGTCCAGGGAGAAACCAGATACATTGTTGCAGTGATACATTGTTATAGCGATACATTGATACATTGTTACAGCGATCCATCGCTATGATGATACATTGTTGCAGCGATACATTGTTACAGCGATACATTGCTACGGCGATCCATTGTTGCAGCGATACATTGTTACAGCGATACATTGTTGCAGCGATACATTGTTGCAGCGATACATTGTTGCAGCGATACATTGTTGCAGCGATACATTGTTGCAGCGATACATTGTTGCAGCGATACATTGTTGCAGCGATACATTGTTGCAGCGATACATTGTTGCAGCGATACATTGTTGCAGCGATACATTGTTACAGCGATCCATTGCTACTGCGATACATTGTTGCAGAGATACAGTGTTGCAGTGATACATTGATACATTGTTACAGTGATCCATTGCTACAGTGATACATTGTTCAGAGTGTAATTGATCTTTTCTATACTTTTGAGGATGTGACATTTCTAAATGGATACAAAAATATTATGTTCAGGGATAAGCCAGTGATACATTGTTGCAGCGATGCATTGTTGCAGCGATACATTGTTGCAGCGATACATTGTTGCAGTGATACATTGTTGCAGTGATACATTGTTGCAGTGATACATTGTTGCAGCGATACATTGTTGCAGCGATACATTGTTGCAGCGATACATTGTTGCAGTAATAGATTGTTCAGAGTGTAATTGATCTTTCCTCTACTATGAGGAAATGTGACATTTCTAAATGGATACAAAACTAATCTGTTCTCTCTCTGTGTTGATCGCCCTCCTTAGTCTGTAGCACTCAGCAATGAGCCATTGTTACAATTAAACCAACGTTACATTGTTCTGTGTTCCATCAAAGTATCGGAATGTCATTTCTCTTCCTTTTCTCACACTGTGAGTTTGCTGTGAATTTGGATGGGTTACAAAAAGCCCGGATTCACATGTCATCCAAACATCACGTTGTGTTCAGTGACGATCGTTCACATCTATGGGTTGCGATGCGGCAACAATAAAGTGTCCTGTGCGAGTTGTGATGCGATTTCCCTCTCCATAGACATCAATGGAACCCGCACTGAGATCGCATCTTGTGTTCAGATGTGTGGGAATAATTCTTTGTTCTGTGTAGATTTTTACATATCCCCCCCTCCCCCCCTCGCAGAAATCGCAGCTGCTCCAAATTCCAACCAAAAAATGCATCAAATTCTCCTTACAATCGCACTGCCTTCATCACAAATCGCAACGCAAGATTGCACTGAACTCCAGGAAAATTCCGCATGAGAATCGCATCCAATCGCATCACATAAGTGTGAACCCGGACTGAGGATGTGACATTCGTAATTAGATGAAAAAATATTTATGTATAAAATCTCTCCACTGACCGCACTTCTCAGAGCGATGAGTGCTGCCTGGTTGCTATGGGTTACTGCATGCTGCACAATGGTCCAGGGATAAACCAGAGATACATTGTTACAATGATACATTGTTACAATGATCAGAGTGTAATTGATCTCCTTTGCTTATATTGAGGACGTGACATTTCCAATTAGATGAGAACATATTTATCTCGCTGATGACTGCCCTTCTTATAAATCTGTAGCATGCAGAGCGATGAGCCTTGGCGGTTGCTTTGGGTTACTGCATCCTGCACATTGGTAAAAGGGGTAAACCATTGATACATTGTTGCAGTTCTGTGTTGTAACAGAATATCAGTGTAATTGATCTCTCTTGCCTATTTTTCCTCTACATTGAGGAAGTGAGATTTGTAATTAGAGGCAAAAATCTTTATCTGTTATGTCTCCCAGCCAACCGCCCTTCTTTTAAATCTGTAGCACTCGGGGGGGGGGGGGGGGTTTGGGGGGTGAGCCCTGGCCGGTTGCTATGGGTTACTCCATCCTGCACATTGGTCCAGTTAAACCAGTGATACATTGTTACTGTTCTGTTATCAGAGTGTAATTGATCTCCTTTGCTTATCTTTCCTCCACACAGAGGATGTGATGTTTGTAATTCGATGCAAAATGATTTCTCTGTTATCGCCCCCAGACGTCTGACCTTCTTAGAAGTCTGCTGCACTGACTGGTTGCTAGGGGTTACCGCATCCTGGTCCAATGTGAAAGTACTGATATACTGAACCAATATTATCAGATTATCAGTTGCTATGGGCACATTGTTTCAAATAAAGTTACATTGTTACCATTCTGTGTCGTGTCAGCCTGTACCATGCAGGGAGATGAGCGCTGGCCGGTTGCTATGGGTTACTGCATCCTGCACATTGGTAAAGGGGTAAACCATTGATACATTGTTACAGTTCTGTGTTGTAACAGAATATCACTGTAATTGATCTCTTTTGCCTATTTTTCCTCTACATTGAGGATGTGAGATTTGTAATTAGATGCAAAAATATTTATCTGTTATGTCTCCCAGCCAACCGCCCTTCTTCTAAATCTGTAGCACTGGGGGGGGGGGGGGGGGGGGGTGAGCCCTGGCCGGTTGCTATGGGTTAGCAAAAATATTTATCTGTAACATCTCTCCACTGACCGCACTTCCCAGTGATGAGCGCTGGCTGGTTGCTATGGGTTACTGCATTCTGCACATTGGCCCAGGGATAAACCACTGATACATTGTTACAGTGATACTTTGTTCTGATTATCAGAGTGTAATTGATCTTTTGCTTATCTTTCCTCTGCATTGAGGATGTAAAATTTCCAATTAGATGCAAAAATATTTCTCTGCTATCTCTCCCAGTCCATCGTCCTTCTCATAACGCTGCAGCATGCAGAGCGATGGGCCCTGGCTGGTTACTGCATCCTGCACATTACTGCAATTAAAGCAATAATTGTTACATTGTTACAGTTCTGGGTTGCTTCAACGTATCAGAGTGTCATTTATCTTCATTTGCTTATTTTTCCTCTGCACTGAGGATGTGATATTTTTAATTAGATGCAAAAATATGTATCTATAATATTTCTGTGACCACATTTCTCAGAGTGATGAGCGCTGGCTGGTTGCTATGGGTTACTGCATCCTGCACATTGGTAAAAGGATAAAGCATTGATACATTGGAACTGTTCTGTGTTGTATCAGTCTGTAGCATGCAGGGTGATGACTGGCTGGTTGCTATGGGTTACTGCATCCTGCACATTGGTCCAGGGTTGAACCAGTGTTACATTGTTACTGTTCTGTGTTGTATCAGTCTGTAGCATGCAGGGAGATGAGCGCTGGTTGGTTGCTATGGGTTACTGCATCCTGCACATTGGTCCAGTGATAAAGCATTGATACAATGTTACTGTTCTGTGTTGTATCAGATTATCCGAGTGTAATTGCTCTCCTTTGCTTATCTTTCCTGTACATCCAGGAAGTGACATTTCCATTTAGATGCAAAAATATTTACCTGTTATCTCTCCCAGCCAAGCGCAAGTCTGTAGCACATAGAGCGATGAGCGCTGGTTGGTTGCTAAGGGTTACTGCATTCTGCACATTGTTTCAATTAAATCAATGTTACATTGTTACAGCTCTGTGTTGCAGTATCAGAGTGCAATGTCTCTAATCTGCTCTTCTCTCCTATATTGAGGATATGACAATTCTTCTTAGATGCAAAAAATATTTATCTTTATCTCTCCCAGCCGAACACACTTCTTATAAGTGAATGATGAGCGAGTGATGGCCGGTTGCTATGGGTTACTGCATCCTGCACATTGATTTGGCTAAACCAGTGATACATTGTTACTGTTCTGTGTTGTACCAGATTATCAGAATCGAATTGATCTCCTTTGCTTATCTTTCCTCTATGTTGGGGATGTGACACTTCCAGTTATAAGGAAACTTTTGTATCTGTTATCTTTCCAAGCTGACCGCCCTTCTTATAAGTCTGCAGCGTTTTGGAAGCTGGCCCGTTGCTATGGGTTACTGCATCTTTCACATTGTTTCAGGTAAATTATCGGTACATTGTTACTGTTACTTTTTTTGATAATCAAATACATAATTGACCTCCTTTGCTGATCTTTCCCTTATGTTGAGGATGTGATTGCCAGTTCTGGATTACTCCATCCTGTGAATGAGTTCAGATAAACCATCGAAACATTGTTACAGTTCAAAATCAGATTATCAGAGTGTAATTGATCTCCTTTGTTTATCTTTCTGCATTGAGGATGTGACATTTCTAATTGGATGCAGAAATATTTATCTGTTATTTCTCTAAGCAGAGAGAGTGATCAGAGTGATAGAAGCTGGCTGGTTGCTATGGGTTACTGCATCCTGGATATTGTTTTGGTTAGACCAGTGATCTCCAAACTGTGGCCCTTTTTTGTTTATCTTTATCCTGCCCTTGGGTCACTATTCTCTTCTCTGATAAAATGCACTGACACCTACAGTGGGGCATCATTTCTGACTCCAACAATAGGACATTATTCCTCCCCCTAATACTAATGATGGGGCACTATCCCCCCCCACACTGATACCAATGATGGGGCACTATTCCTCCCACTGATACCAATGATGGGGCACTATTCCTCCCACTGATACCAATGATGGGGCACTATTCCTCCCACTGATACCAACGATGGGGCACTATTCCTCCCCCTAATAACAAGGATGGTGCACTATTCCTTCCACTGATACCAATGATGGGGCACTATTCCTCCCACGGATACCAATGATGGGGCACTATTCCTCCCACGGATACCAATGATGGGGCACTATTCCTCCCACGGATACCAATGATGGGGCACTATTCCTCCCACGGATACCAATGATGGGGCACTATTCCTCCCACGGATACCAATGATGGGGCACTATTCCTCCCACGGATACCAATGATGGGGCACTATTCCTTCCACTGACACCAATGATGGTGCACTATTCCTCCCACTGACACCAATGATGTGGCACTATTCCTCCCACTGATACCAATGATGGGGCACTATTCCTCCCACTGATACTGAAGATGGGGCACTATTCCTCCCACTAATACCAATGATGGGGCACTATTCCTCCCACTGACACCAATGATGTGGCACTATTCCTCCCACTGATACCAATGATGGGACACTATTCCTCCCACTGATACTGAAGATGGGGCACTATTCCTCCCACTAATACCAATGATGGGGCACTATTCCTCCCACTGATACCAATGATGGGGCACTATTCCTCCCACTGATACTGAAGATGGGGCACTATTCCTCCCACTAATACCAATGATGGGGCACTATTCCTCCCACTGATACCAATGATAGGGCACTATTCCTCCCACGGATACCAATGATGGGGCACTATTCTTCCCACAGATACCAATGATGGGGCACTATTCCTCCCACTGATACCAATGATGGGGCACTATTCCTCCCACTGATACTGAAGATGGGGCACTATTCCTCCCACTGATACCAATGATGGGGCACTATTCCTCCCACTGATACTGAAGATGGGGCACTATTCCTCCCACGGATATCAATGATGGGGCACTATTCCTCCCACGGATACCAATGATGGGGCACTATTCCTCCCACGAATATCAATGATGGGGCACTATTCTTCCCATGGATACCAATGATGGGGCACTATTCCTTCCACTGACACCAATGATGGGGCACTATTCCTCCCATGGATACCAATGATGGGGCACTATTCCTCCCACGGATATCAATGATGGGGCACTATTCTTCCCATGGATACCAATGATGGGGCACTATTCCTTCCACTGACACCAATGATGGGGCACTATTCCTCCCACTGATACCAATGATGGGGCACTATTCCTCCCACTGATACCAATGATGGGGCACTATTCCTCCCACTGATACCAATGATGGGGCACTATTCCTCCCCCTAATACCAATGATGGGGCACTATTCCTCCCACTGATGCCAAGACATTTTCTCCCCCACTGGCCGCAGTCCGGCCCCCATAAGGTTTGAAGGACAATCAATCGGCCCTTTGTTTAGAGAGATTGGAGACGCCTGAGTTAGACCATTGATACGTTGTTACTGTTCTGTTGTATTAGATTGTGTCATCCATCTCCTTTGCTTATCTTTCCTCTGCATTGAGGATGTGACAAATGTAATTAGATGCAAAAATAATTATCTATATACTCTCTCTTCTGACCGCACTTCCCAGAACAATGAATGCTGGCTGGTTGCTATGGGTTACGGAATCTTGCACATTGGTCCACTTGTACAGATTTCTGTTTTTTTTTTTTTTTTTTTTACTGGTCTATATGCAGAGTATGTTTACTCCCCTGTGTGTACAGGTGCATTGAAAACAATGATCTGCATTTACATAAAAAACGCCTCCTGCACACAGACAGTCAGAAAAAAACACCGCTGCTAGGGGCGTCCGCCGTCTGGCATTATTTTTTTTTATGCCTCTGAAAGCAGCTCCGGGTTACTTAAGTGCATATGCACATAGGGAGAGGTTTACTAAAACTGGCGCACTCGGAATCTGGTGCAGTGGTGCATGGTGGCCAATCAGATTCTAACTTCAGCTTGTTCAGTTAAGCTTTGACAATAAAACCTGGAAGCTGATTGGCTACCGTGTACAATTGCACCAGATCCTGAATGCAGCAGTTTTAGTAAATCTCCCCCTATTGCATCATTTGCAGGCGCATTTAGGAGCAGCATTAAGGAGCAAAAAAGAATGTCCCGAAATCGGCATTCTGGGAGGAGTTTTCCAGCGTAATTTACACTCCTACGTGCGTAAACGCCCATAAATGCGCCTAAACGCGTGCTTCTGCATGTAAATGTATTCTAGTGGCTAGAAAGAATTCATATTCTAGCCAATAGAATCCTTTTGGCACTCATACGTATCTAAATGTAATATGTGCATAATAACGGAATATTAGAAGCATTTCTTTTGGCAGCTTATTTGGAGCATTTTTTTTTTCCGTGTGTAAGAAGCCTGATCACAGAAAACTCAGAGACCGGCCCCTTGAAAAAATGTCTTACGACGAAACACGTCGGGGCGGAGCCTGTACTGACGTTATTTTTGCCCTCCTTTTTTTTTTTTTTCAAAGTTTACTGGATTTTTGTTTTGCTCTGACGCATTCCGGTGGTCTTTTGATGTATTTCATTTAGCGATGCTCCAAAATTTTTGCGGTTGCCGAAAATGATCCTTTTTTAAAAGTAGAGTTTTTGGCGGTTTGCCGATAGGAAAAAAAGTGCCGATAACGGTCGGCCGAAAACGCATTTTGCCGTGACTTTACAGAGATTTTTTTGATGAGACGAAACCGCTTTCAAAGCGCAACACGGGTGTGTTTTCAATGCATTTCAATGGGAAGGTGCGTTTTTTTGGTGCGTTTTTTTTTTTTTTTAACGGAATTGGCACCAGAAATGCAAGCAAGCAGCATTTTTAAACATCGCAAAGGACCAGTGTGAAGACATACATAGAATTTAATGGGATCTATTTTTCTTGAGCTTCTCTTACGCTTTTTTGTAACGCAAAAGCGCTTCAAAAACTGCTCAGTGTGAAAGCAGCCAATCGGCGGAAAAGGCGACGATGATGGCCGACAATAAATTCATATTCTTTTAAATTCATCATTTAAAAGTTCATAACATAGATGTAATAATAATAATAAATAATAATAATAAATAATAATAATAAAAATAATGTAAATTCATAATGTATATTTGAAATCCATAATAAAGAGTTGTAACGTCAGAAGGTTTTTTATCTTCTGTATGTAGCAGCCTCCCCAGCACCCCCTATTACTTACCTGAGCCCCATCTCTCTCCAGCGATGTCCATAAGTTGCTCGGCCATCCAGGACTCTCCCTCCTGATTGGCTGAGACACAGCAGCGGCGCCATTGGCTCCCGCGGCTGTCAATCAAAGTCAGTTAGCCAATCAGGAGAGAAGAAAGGGGGCGGGGCCGAATGACAGCTCCGTGTCTGAATGGATACACAGAGCTCGGCTCGGGTGCCCCCCCCCATATCAAGCTGTTTGCTGTGGGGGGGCACTCGACAGGAGGGAGGGGCCAGGAGCAGCAAAAAGGGACCCGAGAAGAGGAGGATCCGGGCAGCTTTGTGCAAATCCACTTTACAATCACTTTAATGAAAAAGTCGAATATATCACAATTCCATATAAAAATAGATCTATTTTTTTAACCACTTGCCGACCGCCGCACGCCGATATACGTCGGCACAATGGCAGCAGTGGGCAAATGGCCGTACCTGTATGTCCCCTTTAAGAGCCGGAGCTACAGGCACGCACGCGCCCGCCGCGTACAACGCTGACCGTGCCCGCGGGACCGGTGGACTCGGTGTCCGCTGGTCTCCCGGCGATCGCGTCACGGAGCCGCTGAACGGGGAAGTGTCTGTGTAAACAAGGCATTTCCCCGTTCTGCCTTGTGTCACGACAGAGATCACTGCACCCTGTGATTGGGATGCAGTGATCGCTGTCATGTGAGTTGAAGCCCATCCCCCCCCACAGTTAGAATCACTTCCTAGGACACAATTAACCCCTTGATCGCCCCCTAGTGGTTAACCCCCTTCCCTGCCAGTGTAATTTCTACAGTAATCAGTGCATTTTTATAGCACTGATCGCTGTATAAATGTCAATGGTCCCAAAATAGTGTCAAAAGTGTCCGATGTGTCCGCCATAATGTCGCAGTCCCAGAAAAAAATCGCAGATCGCCGCCATTACTACTAAAAAAAAATAAAAAATTATAATAAAAATGCCATAAAACTATCCCCTATTTTGTAGACGCTATAACTTTTGCGCAAACCAATCAATTTACGCTTATTGCGATTTTACTTTATTTTTTTTAACAAAATTATGTAGAAGAATACATATCGGCCTAAACTGAGGAAACTTTTTTTTTTTTTTATATATATATTTTTGGGGGATATTTATTATAGAAAAAAGTAAAAAATATTGGGTTTTTTTTTTTTCAAAATTGTCGCTATTTTTTTGTTTATAGCGCAAAAAATGAAAACCGCAGAGATGATCAAATACCACCAAAAGAAAGTTTTATTTGTGGGGGAAAAAAAAGGACGTCAATTTTGTTTGGGTGCAACGTCGCACAACCGCGCAATTGTCAGTCAAAGCATTGCAGTGCCGAATCGCAAAAAAGTGCTCTGGTCAGGAAGGGGGGGTAAATCCTTCCGGGGCTGAAGTGGTTAAAAACCGTCAATTTCAGTTTCGGTTTTGGCCAAGTCCTGAATTTTTGGTTTCGGTGCAGGGCTCTTTTCATCATTTTCTGACGCAGTTCTTTGCAGAAGCGGGGTTCACCTCGCTCTTAGCCGCGTCCACCCCGTATAATTTTCCATTGCTTATTTTTATAAGACGGAGAAGCAGTGATGCCGTCCCCGACAACCCGGCAAATGTTGCAGTTTTTTTTTTTGTGTGTTTTGGTTCTGTTCCACAGAGGAATTTGCTTGGTAGGGGCAGCGTGACTATGATGAAATGTATTAGAGCGCTGATAATTTACCCCCCCCCCCGGGAGGAAACCCACAGGAAGGGCAAAGAAAACACGCAGACTCCACGCTGGATGGTGTCTTGGCCAGGATTTGAATCGAGGACCCCAGTGCTGCAAAGAAAAAGGGCTCCTAATTCTTACACTTCTATTTTCTGACCAGTGGCGTCGCTAGGGGGTGGCTACTGGGGCCCATAGCCTCGAGTCTCTTACCTAGGGTTGGCTCTGGGCTCCATCTGCTCAGCTGGTGCCCGGGGAAGGAACACGACTAGTTAATGTTATCAGGCACACGTTCTTATCTATATTCAGCAGTACCAACAATTTAATCGTTGTCCCGAAGACCACGTCTGTACCAATCTGCCGAGCAATGTAATTGTCGGGAACCGCAGCCCCCCCCATGATGTAAGGGGGGGCTCTCTGGGGACCCTGATGTAAGGGGGGGCTCTCTGGGGACCCTGATGTAAGGGGGGGCTCTTTGGGGACCCTGATGTAAGGGGAGGGGGCTCTTTGGGGACCCTGATGTAAGGGGAGGGGGCTTTCTGGGGACCCTGATGTAAGGGGAGGGGGCTCTCTGGGGACCCTGATGTAAGGGGAGGGGGCTCTCTGGGGACCCTGATGTGTGTATGTGTATATATATACATACACACACATGTGTATGCCCGCCCAAGTGTATGACTTCCTTTACTTCACTGCTATGGGCTCTAGCCCCAGATCTTTTGTAGACTTGGCAACGCCCAGACCAAAATATTATTTTCTTTTCTTGATTTTGTGCTAAAAGCCAACGCGTTTCGGGGGTCAAAGGAACTCCTCCTCCATCAGGGCTTCAGTTAAAAATGAGAACCTCGAGTGGACTTAAAGTAAGGCTTTCCTGTTTGGATCTGTGTGGGGAAGCTGATTGCTGGACACTCAGAGAGGCTCTGTTCCCGAGTGTCTCCGAGCGTCTCCAAGTGTTTCCGAGTGTCTCCTGCACCTCTGGCCACATGCGGTACTGTATTGACAAGCAGTGGCTGTGGAACGGATTATCTGAGTTTCCATTGATTCCTATGGGGACTCGCTTTGATATACGAGTGCTTTGGATTACAAGCATGCTTCTGGAACGAATAATGCTCGTAATCCAAGGTACTACTGTACTGCTGGCCAGGAATCCTATTCCAGCAATCGGCTTCCCCTGCACAGATTCAAACAGGAAAGTTCTATTTTGAGTCCACTCAAAGGTCCTCGTTTTTAATTTGAAGCCCTGATAAAGAGGGAGTTCCTTTGGCCCCCGAAACGCGTTGGAGTCTTTTAGCACAATATCATCAAATTCATTTGGACTCTTTTTGGTCTGGCGCTCCTTCCATATATGAATGTCTTTTTATGGTAATCTGCTGGGTGGCCTTGTCTGTTATAAGCATCCTAACCTGAGCCAGTGGGCTCTTTAAATGTTTTATGCCCTCTCACTACCATATCAAAGTCCCAGCGCCTCTTGAATGCCCTTTTCTCTTTCTTTTTTTTTTGTAGTGTCCTTTTTGCTGTTGTTGGCTTGTTCATATGTGCAACAGCCCTTGCCACCCTCTGAAAAACAACCTGTGGTGGATCGCTTTTCAGAGGATGCTTCACTGGCGGTGGTGTAGGCGGTTATGTCACCTCCTTACTGCCTGTTTTAGCCCTGGAAATGCCAACCCACGCCATGGCAACCACGTGCATTGCACATGGTTGCGGCGTGGCCCCAGTCACTTGGAAGGGTCGCACTTGGTGGCTGTACTGGGGGGGGGGGGCGAATGCAACATGTTTTTTATTTTTGCATGTGTGTACTTGTTCAGGTGAGCAGTCAAGGGGGCTGTAACACCACGACTCAACCGCCTGCTTTTACCGCCAATCCACCCCCCTCAATCACCAAGTGCTTAAACACAAATGCGTGTGTGTGTGTGTGCGTGTGTATATATACTGACAGGGTCACTATATATACACACGCGCACACACACTCATTTGTGGCAGAGATTGGTGTCAGGACAGTGGACAATATCAGTAGTTTTATTTTTTATTATTTTTTTACAATTTAATTTTTTTAACTTTTTTTTTTATTTCCTTTTTTTAGGAGTTCTGTTAGGGGGTTTGGTGAAAAATTAGGGCTCTAAACAGGTGGAATCTGCACGACACGGTGTGATTAGGGTGTGCCCAGGCACACCTGGCACACCCTGTGCGCACACCTATGTTTGGGGGGTATTTGTACTGTCCTGGCATTTTGGGGCCTCAAGAAATTAGATCGGCCGCCAGTGCATCAGGATTGATCACATTTCAAATATATATAAATCCCATAGTTTGTAAGACGCTATAATTTTCACACAAACCAATGTAACTTGTTCAGATCCGCGCTATAGCCGAATGACGGCTACAGTGCGGACCTGCTTTGCCGGGACTATGTTTATTGACTTCCTCCTGTGCCAGAGTGGCCTACGCGTGCCCTGTGATCACTGACCCCTTGCCACGTGATCAGCTGTCAGCCAATGACAGCTGATCATGTGATGTAAACAGAGCCGGTGTTCTGCTGAGAAAGTTCCGCTCGGCGGATTAGTTCCCCCCTCTACTGCGCATGCGCAGTAGAAGCCGGCGGAAATAGCCGAAGCGGAACAGCTGAAAATCAGCTGTACACGGCGCCTGTAAGAGGGCCCCTCGCGTGCTCGCTTCGCTCGCCACGCTTCGGGCACGGCCTCGCTGCGCTCGGCACTTTTAGATTCCCCCTCTAGGTCCACTTGGATAGAGGGGAAGGAATCTGGACCCAGAGCGCAGGCGCCGTGTACAGCTGATCGAAGCGTTTGAGCTTCGGCTATCTCCGGCGGCGGACAGTAGTACGTACTGCGCAGGCGCTGCGCCTGCGCAGTACAGGGGGGGAACCTATCCGCCGAAGGAACTTATTCGGCAAGACACCGGTAATCGACTTTTTCTTTGAGGAGAAAAAAGAAAAGCCTATCACTGGCGGCTGTGAGAGGGACATCTGTCCCAATCAAGGAGATTGCCCTAAGCTCATCTGTGCCCACCTGTGCCACCTGCCACTGCCACCAAGCTGTACACAACAGTGCCACCCATCAGTGCCCACAGTGCCACATATCAGTGCCCACAGTGTTTCATCAACAGTGCTGTCCATCAGTGTCACCTACCAGTGCCCATCAGTGCCACCTATTAGTGCCCATTAGTGCCATCTATCAGCGGTACCTATCAGTGCCACCCATCAGTGCTGCCTTATCTGTGGCCATCAGTACCGCCTTTTCTGTGCCATCAGTGCCGCCTTAACTGTGCCTATCAGTGCCCACCAGTGCAGCCTATCAGTGCCCACCAGTGCCGCCTAGCCCGCACATATCAATGAAGGAGAAAAATTACCTGTTTGCAAAATTGTATAACAAACTATGAAACATGATTTTTTTTTTTTTCAAAAAATTCTATCTTTTTTTATTTGTTTAGCAAAAAATAAACCCCCCAGCTGTGATTAAATACCACCAAAAGAAAGCTCTATTTGTGGGGAAAAAAATGATAAAAATGTCATTTGGGTACAGTGTTGTATGACCGCGCAATTGTCATTCAAAGAGTGACAGCGCTGAAATCTGAAAAAATGGCCTGGGCAGGCAGGGGGGTTTAAGCAAGTGGTTAATATACACTTATTGTTTTTTTTTTTGTTTTGTTTTTTTTTTTACTAAAGACATGTAGCAAGAATACATTTTGACCTACATTTATGAAGAAATTAGATACGTTTTATAGCCGAAAGTAGAAAATATCTTTTTTTTTTTTTTTAAACTTTTTTCGCCTGCAGATTGGCCCTTTTATTCCGGGGCGGGGAATGCACTTGGCTGCCAACGCTCTCTGCTGCGTCGCCCGCTCTATAGATCTCCATATTAGCCGGGATCTGCGTTTATGTAATGAGTGCCATCGCATGTGCTGGCAGCGAGCGCCAAGTGGGAGGAGCTCGCCTGAACCTAATGAGCCTCATATTGCTTGTGGCAAAAGTTGATTTATTGCTGAGGTGTGATTGCGTAACATCATTACATGGTCGAGCAGAGAGGAGGCGCACTAATGGCGAATTATATAATGTGCTTTGTAGGAAGTGTGCAGCATTTGGGGGGGGGATCCTGGCACGTGTGGCTGGAGAGTGAATGGAACCGCATGAAGGATGATAATGGTGGAGCGATATTAGCATCTAGCTGTGTACTAGACATGTGCAATTGGTTTCATTAACGAATTTCGACAATATAGTTAATTTGGAAATAACCGAATTAACGAAAACCCGTTTTAACAAACTTTTCAGAATATTCGTAAAATTCAAATATTCGAACAAATTTGTAAATTCGAAAAAATTTGTAAATTTGAAAAAAAATCAGAGATTCGAAAAAAAAATCGGAGATTCGAAAACCCCAAAATTAGAAAATCGGAAACAATACCTATTATTAATAACTATTACTAGCTATTAAATTCTAGGTATTGGAATTTCCTTTCAAATTTGGCTGTTAGTGAATGTAACGAATACGAATTCATCTGAAGTTACAAATTCTCTGAAATAAAGAATGCTGTATCTAAACGAATGGAACGTAATAAATTAATAATAATAATAAATTACAATAATGATAATAAACGTTTTTTATTATTATTTAATATTAGTTTGTTGCATTTGTTTAGATGCAGCATTCGTTATTTCAGATCATTCGTAACTTCGGATAAATTCGTATTCGTTATGTTCATTAACAGCCAAATTTGAAAGGAAATTCCAATACCTATAATTTAATTGTTAGTAATAGTTAAGTTATTATTAGTTCAGATTTTCGAATTGCCAATTTTTTTCCAATTTACGATTTTTTTTTTTTGAATTTACGAATTGCGATCATAACTAATGACCCGAAAAACGAAAAAAAAAAATGAACAGAACAAATTTTTCGGCAGTGCATTTTCTATTGTGTACAAATAAAGTGGACCTGTCATTAAATCTGAAGTTTAATTTGCTTAATAAAAATTAAGCCTTTCCATTTTCATCCTAAAGCTTATTTTACTTCATTTTTCCAAATAATTGTGACAATTAAATCTCACCACGCCTCTTACTAAATACTTTGGACTGTCTACTTTCCAAAAAGGGGGTCATTTGGGGGGGGGGGTACTTGTACTGTTCTGGCGTTTTCGGGCCTCAAGACATGAGATCGTCCGTCAAGTACATCAAGATTGATCGATTTTCAGATATATATATCCCCTAGTTTGTGGACACTCTAACATCCCTACAGACTAAATAATAAACACTGATTTGGGTTATTTTCACCGGAGAAATGGAGCAGAATACATTTTGGCCTAAATTTATGAAGAAAGATTATTTAGCTGCAAAAGAAACGAAGAAAAACTTTTTTTTTTTTTTTTCCAAAAATTCTGTCTTTTGTAATTTTTTAGCAAAAAACCCAGCAGTGATTAAATACCACCAAAAGAAAGCTCTATTTGTGTGAAAAAAATGATAAAAATGTCATTTGGGTACAAGTGTCGCATGACCGCGCAATTGTCATTCAAAGTGTGACAGCGCTGAAAGCTGAAAATTGGCCTTAGCAGGAAGGGGGTTGAAAGCACCTGGTATTGAAGTAGTTAAAAAAAAAAAAAAAAGGTTCCTGCACTACTTTGATGCGACTTTCTTGCGAGCCTAAGCCCTGGTCCACATTGATGCTGCTTCACTTGAAGTCGCACGATTTCAAAGTAGCAGGTCAGTGCGATTTTCAGGTGGGTACTTGGCTGACATCTGGGCCACTTCATGCACACATGTCTATGCAAGTCGCACCTGAAATCGCAAAAAAAAAAAAGTGTAGGACACCTTTTTTTTTCAAATCGGTGCCACACTGCAAAGTCAGGGTCTCACCGATTTGAACGATTCCATTGCCCACAATGGGGTGCGACTTGTCATGCGATTTGGAACTGTCAGATGCACAGGTGTGAACAAGGGCTAGCTGTAAAAGAGAAAAAAAGGGCCATTCTACAGAAGATACAATGTATCTGATTAGTAATAAAATGAGAGATGTTTGAAATCCGGGAAAGTCGCTGAATTTCCCGGCAGCTGGAGGGCCCCCCCCCCCGGGGGTCACAGAGACCTCATTAGGATGTGGAAGGGATCAAATGATCTTTCCCAGGTAGAGCTTTTTCTGGATCCTTGTGATGCTCGGAGTGTTAATCTGTGTCCAGGTCCTCACATCACATCTGTCCCCGTATAGAATTACAGCCGTGTGACACCCGGGCCTGCCGGATTGTCATCTCATGACACCCACACCGAGGGGTGGGCTGACAACTCGTGGGGCCCCCGGGCAATAGGAGATTATGGGGCCCCCAGGCAATAGATTATGGGGCCACACAGTATACACACACACATACAGTATACACACACACATACAGTATACACACACACACACACATACAGTATACACACACACACACACACACACACACACACACATACTGTATACACACACTGAAAAGGTACTGGAGAGGCGGGGCAGCTATAATCTTGGCATTTAAAAAAACAAACAGATTTTTACATACTGTCCCTGGTTTTATTGCGGCTGGCAACCCTGATGGGGCCCCTTAGTGGCATGGGGCCCTCGGGCAGTGCCCGAGTGCCCGAATGTTCAGTCCGCCCCTGCTCACACCCCAATCTGATTGTAAGATCTCCCATCCCATAATATTCTTCATCTATTCGCCCAAATGACAGTGTATGCTGATGTCTTCATTCACATTGTGATTTTGGTTTGGCGCAGATAGAACAATGATTGGCTGAAGGACAATGCCAATAGAACAATGATTGGCTGAAGTAGTTAAAACATGCAAACTCCATGCAGACTGTTCCTGATGGGCACAGACTCCAATGCTGCAAGGCAAAAGTACAACTTACTTTGAGTATTATGGCTTCCAAAAAAAAAAATATTCACCTACCGGGCCAAGTCTGACATTTCTCTCCTACATGTAAAAGAAAAATCATTGTTTTAGCTAGAAAATGGTTTAGAACCCCCCATTTATATTGTTTTGGGGGGTTCTAAATCATTTTCTAGCTAAAACAATGCAGATAGAAGAAAATATTTACAAAAATGTGAGAGATGTACTCACTTTTGTCAGATACTGTATGTGTATATATATATATATATATATATATATATATATAGTATCTGACAAAAGAATATTTTCTTCTATCTTTTCATGTGACAACACTGAAGAAATGACACTTTGCTACAATGTAAAGTAGTGAGTGTACAGCTTGTATAACAGTGTCAATTTGCTGTCCCCTCAAAATAACTCAACACACAGCCATTAATGTCTAAACCGCTGGCAACAAAAGTGAGTACATGACATGCTTTAAAATTGTGAACGCTCGTGGAATGGCAACAAACAACTTTTTAAAAAATCTCATTAGGTGAAGCTTGAAACGCCTTTTACAGGTTACCAGTTTAGAGTTACAGAGGAGGTCTAGCGCTAGAATTATTGCTCTCGCTCTGACGTTCGCGTGATAACTCAACTGTGTGGTCCATTTACATGTGCAGCTTGCGTATGCGTCCGCTTCTGCGCATGAGCTTTAAATTTTTTTTTAATCTTATTTATTTTATTTTTTAATATTACACTGCCCCTCTCATATTTTTTTTTTTTTAGCACTTTTTTTGCTATTACAAGGACTCCAAAGACATGCTGGTAGGTTAATTGGATCCTGTCTAAATTGGTCCTAGTATGTATGAATGTGAGTTAGGGACCTTAGATTGTAAGCTCCTTGAGGGTGTAGGGACTGATGTGAATGTACAATGTATATGTAAAGGGCTGCGTAAATTGACGGCGCTATATAAGTACCTGAAATAAATAATAAAAATTAAATAATAAATGTAAACATCCCTTGTAATAGAAATAAGGATGACAGGTCCTCTTTATGGAAAGCTCTGGGGTCAAAAATACCCCAGATCTCCTCTTTATTTTTAAAAGCAAAAGATAAAAAGAAAAGAAAATTACATTTTTTTTTTTTTTTTGCTTTATAAAAAAAAAAAAAACAATTTTTGATTTTTTTGGCTATATAAAAAAAATATTACATTTTTGATTTTTTTTGGCTATATAAAAAAAAATATTCCATTTTAGATTTTTTGCATTATAAAAAAAAAACAATTTTTATTTTTTTTTTTTTTTGCTTTATAAAAAAAAAAATGACATTTTTGATCTTTTGCTTTAAAAAAAAAAAAAACGTCCATCCTGGACTGGAAGTGACATCATGATGTTGCTTCCGGTCCTCCAGGACCATAGAGGCGATCCAAGACAATCTAGTCCTTTATTGCCTTTGTGACCAGCCGGCGGCACCGCCAGGTCGTTTCGTCAGAAACGGTAAACACGAGAAAGCGTCCCCCTCCCACCGCTTTTGAAAGCGCTCCAGCAGCTCATGAGCCACTCGGAAAGCTTTTAAGAGAAAGCCAGCCACCGGCTATAAAAAAAAAATACATTTTGGAGGTTATGGCTGATATAGCATGTGGGCTGTGTCTGCTTCCACTACACTTTGTTTTATAATACCGCACCGCAGCTGTCAGCCAGGAGTTTGGCTCGCGGTTTCATCGCGCTCTCATTGATCCTAATAGGCGCATTTGACAAGCGGTGCTACCGGCCAAACTTTGTGTTTAAAATTTCCGCAGCCGTGAAGCAAAGCGGCTGCCATGATAGAAATTGGCTGGGCGGACATGGGGCTGTAAAAGAGGGGCTCAACAGAGCATATGGTATAAAAACATGCAATGACTCCTCCAGTAAAGGAAGGTTGGTGGGTGTTCAGGGGTGATACTGCCACCTCCTAATTCCTTTCGTTTTTTGTTTTTTTCGCGGCCCAACTGTTTTGGCTTGCCATTCGTCTACATGGGGGAGTATGACAGGCGGTGCCACCTATCAAGCACTGCATATAGTGTTAAAATTGCTGCACCAGCACCATCGCTGCCGAAGCAATGTGTACTACTCCGAGCAGCACCATGTCCGCTTGTAGGTGGGCGGGAGGTGAAAAAACGCAGATCAACCGCCTGTTCCCTGACCATCCATGTGCGAGGGGCCTAAATGCTCCTCCTTGGGTTCAGGATTCTATTTTGTAGACGTGCAATTCGTTCTGTTTCCAAATTAGTTTTTTAACGGATTTCGACAAATTCGTTAATTCGGAAACATCCGAATTAGCAAAGACCCGTTGAACGAATTTTTCCGAATATTCGTAAATTAGCAAATTTGAAAATTCATAAATTCGAAAATCTGAAATAACTAACTATTAAATTATAGATATTGGAATTTCCTTTAAAATTTGGCTGTTAGTGAACGTAACGAATACGAATTTATCCGAAGTTACGAATTATCCGAAATAAGGAATGCCGCATCTAAACGAATGGAACTTAACAAATTAATAATAATACATACCAAGAATAATAATAAAAACTTTTTATTATTATCATTTATTATTAATTCAATCCGTTCCATTTGTTTAGATATTCGTTATTTTGGATAATTCGCAACTTCGGATAAATTTGTATTCGTTACGTTTACTAACAGACAAATTTGAAAGGAAATTCAAATACAGTACCTATAATTTAATAGTTATTAGTTATTATTTTGAATTTTGGATTTTCATTGTTTTGAATTTTCGGATTTTCTTTCTTATTTTCAGATTTTCTTTCTTATTTTCGGATTTTCTTTCTTATTTTCGGATTGTCGAATTTATGAATTTTCGAATTTACGAATTGCGATCAGAACGAATGACCCGAAAAAAAAAAAAAAAAAAAAAATAGAATAAAACGAAAAAGAACAAATTTTTTGGCAGTGCACATGTCTACTATTTTGATATAAGAAAAGTGTCCGTGTCTTTGTTACTTTCTTTAGTCATTTGGGGTCTTTGTGTTGCCCACACCGGTGCCCGAGGCTACGAGAGGTCAGTGACACCAAAACGTCTCTGTGACACTCTGAAGACAATTTAATGAACTTCTCTGCAGGTAACCTAAAGCTTAAAGGGTAACTCCACTTTCATGGGAAACAAAAATGAGCAAATAAGAAAATTTTTTTAAAAAATCACATTGTAATTGAATGTTGTTAAAAATGACCTTTCTTTTTCAATCTGCAGCCGCTGTAATTTTCTGTAAAATGCAATATGGCAACCTGGAGGCGTTCTGTATACAGAGCGCCCCCTAGAAAAGTAATTTCCTGCTTGTGTGATTGGCTGACTGATTTTCCCAGAAGTCTGCACTAAGATACAAGTCAGATTTTGGGCATCCCCTGCAACAACAAAAAAAAAAAAAGTCATTTTTGGTGATAGGGTTTTTTTATTGTTTTTTATTTATTTAAAAAAAAAACATATATATATATATATATATATATATATATATATATATATATATATATATATATATAATTAATATATATGTGTGGTGAAACATGTGAAAGATGATGTTGCGACAAGTAAAGAGATACCCAACAAGACATGCTTTAAAATTGCGCACACTCGTGGAATGGCAACAAACTACTTAAAAAATCTCATTAGGTGATGAGGAAATCTCATGATTTCCCTTTCTCAAAAGGAAAATCATGTCTAAAAGGATGCAGACCCTGCCACTTTCCTCATTAGAGCCCTGCAAGTGCAGCAGCTGATTGATAATGATAAAATTACTCCCATGCACACACTCACTGTGCACATGGACACAGACAAACTAAACAGCTATTTTTTCAGAATAAGAAAAGGTCGGAATCTGCAACAAAGTTTGTTAAAATCCCTGCAATGTACAGAGATCAACCAGAGGGGAAGGCTTTTTTTTTTTCTCAACAAAAGTGGAGTTACTCTTTAAGGCGGCAGTCACATGTGCGATTGGGGCTGTTTACGTGAGACTCAGAAAGTCGGCGTCGCACCGATTGGGACAGTGCCGTTGCCAGCAATAGGCTGCGATTTGGCAAATGCGATTTGACGTGCCCATGTGAATGGGGGCATATTGTCAAAGGGTAATTGTGCAAGCTGAATCTAGAAGCTGATTGGTTACCATGCAGAGCTGCACCAGATTCTTTGTGTACCGAGTGTAGTAAATCTCCCCCCAAATTGCATGAGCAAATACATGCGAATGTCCGCAAACAGCTGCGGGCGCTGTCAGCTTTCTGCATGGATCACCGCTGAGTCTTACCCAAATGTGAATGGGATCTTATATTTGTTCCTTTATGTCTCATATTGCCCTAACCGCCCTCCACATACCTCTCAACTTTTTGAGATGGGAATGAGGGACACCTATCGGCAAAAGTATGCAGGCATAGGACACACCCCTTGCCACGCCCCCTTAAAGGAGAATTGTACAAAAAACAAGATTGGTTACACCCACAAGTGCTTTTTTTTACCACCACTATTCCTTTATATTGGCTTTTGGAATTTACAGATGCAGCCATTTAGAAATCTGATGAAAGGTTTAGCTCTGGGAAACACTTTTTTGATAGATAAGACCAGACCAAAATGAGGGACAAATGAGGAGGAATGAGGGACAGAGGGACAGGCACCAAATCAGGGACAGTCCCTCGAAATCAGGGACAGTTGGGAGCTATGACTCTACAATCGCCGTCCTCTCCGGCGTAGTCTGGAAACCGTAACAGGCAGTACACACTGTATACCGCAGAGTAATGACGGGGTACATAGAGGAGTGCTCGGATTTTATTTCCTCACGTCTGTTTACAGTACTCTAAAAATAATGGCTGCCGCCTACATTATATTGTATTGCACATTTATTTCACAACTGGATTTATTTTACAAGACAATACAACAAGAGGACTAAAACTGACCATACACACTGCAACCTGATTGTACAATCTCTGCCAGATCTATTTAATAAAACTATGCAGTGTGAAGGCACAGCTCATCAACCGTTCAATCATTTGTATCCAATTGGGTCGGCTGAAGATTCCTCAGTCCACCTGTGAGGTGTCACTGCAGCCAATGAGATTTCTTTCACCTTCTGTTTTTTTTATCTTTTTTTTTGAACAGTCCCACCTCCCACCGCTGAAACCTCAGAGCCCTTGCACACTGGGGCGGTTTGCAGGCGCTATTGCGCTAATAATAGCGCCTGCAAACCGACCCGAAAGTGCCGCTCCTTGCATTCCAGTGTGAAAGCCCCGAGGGCTTGCACACTGGAGCGATGCGCTGGCAGGACGGTAAAAAAAGTCCTGCTAGCAGCATCTTCGGAGCGGTGAAGGAGCGGAGTGTATACCGCTCCTTTACCGCTCCTGCCCATTGAAATCAATGGGACGGCGCGGCTATACCGCCGGCAATGCGCCTCTGCAGAGGCGCTTTGCGGTGGTATTTAACCCCTTCTCGGCCGCTAGCGGGGGGTAAAACCGCCCCGCTAGCGGCCGCATACCGGCGGTAAAACGCCGCTAATAATAGCGGCGTTTTACCGCCGATGCCGCCCCCGCCCCAGTGTGCAAGGGCTCTTATTGTTGATTGGAGGGTTCAGATTATTGCAATGTGTAGTACTCGGTCTTACTACAGAGCCCGGGAGGGGGCGTGTCTACAGGGGAAATCTGTCAGGGCGATTGATACTCGTTCTAATGTCTGATTATAGTCTACAACCAACCGACCCCCTCCCCCGCCATGGAAGAGAATTGTCATATTACACTATTATTCTGTATGTGGATTATAGAAACTACCGAATACATCTGTGTATCCACCCCACTCTATCTATCCATTTATCTATATATTTAATTTATCTATCCATTGTTAAAACCATTCTAGTTTTCTCAGTTTTTTTGCCTGTCTATCTAATCTGTTTATTATCTATCTATCTATCTATCTATCTATCTATCTATCTATCTATCTATCTATCTATCTATCTATCTATCTATCTCTACAGTATCTATTCTAATTATTATTAGCATGATCTATCTATTGTCAAATCTCGTCTAGTTTTCTCAGTTTTTTGCCTGTCTGTCTATCTAATCTATTTAATTTATCTAATCTATTATTATTATTATTATTATTATCATTCTATCTATCTATCTATCTATCTATCTATCTATCTATCTATCTATCTATCTATCTATCTATCTATCTATCTATCTATCTTTCCTTCTATCTATCTTTCCTTCTATCTATCTTTCCTTCTATCTATCTTTCCTTCTATCTATCTTTCCTTCTATCTATCTTTCCTTCTATCTATCTTTCCTTCTATCTATCTTTCCTTCTATCTATCTGTCAGTTTTTTGCTTGTCTATCTAATTTATTTATTATTTATCTATCGATCTATTCTAATTGTTAATATTTTTGGCATGCTCTATCTATATAAGGTCAAATCTCTTCTAGTTTTCTCTGGTTTTTGCCTGTCTGTCTATCTAATCTATTTAATTTATCTAATCTATTATTATTATCTTCTTTATCTATTATATTTATTATTATTGTTAGCATTATCTATCTGTCTGTCTATCTAATCTGTTTATTATTCTTATTAATATTATTATTATTGTCGTCTATCTATCTAACCATCCATTGTCTATTCTCATTTTTCTATCTATCTATCTATCTATCTATCTATCTATCTATCTATCTATCTATCTATCTATCTATCTATCTATCTATCTATCTATCTATCTATCTATCTCTACAGTATCTATTCTAATTATTATTAGCATGATCTATCTATCTATTGTCAAATCCCGTCTAGTTTTCTCAGTTTTTTGCCTGTCTGTCTATCTAATCTATTTAATTTATCTAATTTATTATCTATCTATCTATCTATCTATCTATCTATCTATCTATCTATCTATCTATCTATCTATCTATCTATTATAATTATTATTATTATCATTATCTATCCATCTGTCTGTCTAATCTATTTATTATTCTTATTAATATTATTATTATCGTCTATCTATCCATCCATTGTCAAATCTATTCTCAGTTTTTTGCATCTAATTTATTTATTATTTATCTATCTATCAATCTATTCTAATTATTATTATTGGCATTATCTATCTATCTATCATCAAATCTCTTCTAGTTTTCTCTGGTTTTTGCCTGTCTGTCTATCTAATCTATTTAATTTATCTAATCTATTATTATTATTATCTTCTTTATCTATTATATTTATTATTATTATTATTATTATTATTAGCATTATCTATCAATCTGTCTTTCTATCACTTTTTTGCCTGTCTATCTATCTATCTATCTATCTATCTATCTATCTATCTATCTATCTATCTTCCAATCCCATTGGCCTATAGCACAGTATCATGATATAAATCTCAGTGTAATATGTCATTGGGGTAAATCATGGCCCTATAACAAGGTATGTACTATCAGAGGAGGGGGGAGAGCCCCTTACTTGTGTATTGTGCTGTTTTGCTCCTTCACCAATTCAGCAACAACGTGTCCCTGGAAATACTTTCTAAGGGATCCTATGAGAATAGAAATATTTCTCTCCTCTGAGATTCCTTTGATTAGGAATTCTGTTTGGCTTCCAGCAACTCCCCCCCATTGTGTGTCCCAGACTCCCGGGTGTCTCGGAGTGCTCACACTCATGTTAGTGTAACAGCTCTGGCCGCTGCATTTCTGAACAGTAATAAGTGAGCAGTACATTCAGACCGGGGCCTGCTGGGCTGCAGGACTGTGAGTGTCAGGAATGGTCCTGGCAGCCCTGAAGGACATAATTAATGGTCTTGTTGTTGGGGAGGTCTCCAGATCCTTTCATTCCCCTCTTTGGAGTCAAGTTGTCATGTTTGCTGGGGTCACCGGGGAGTATGAGCTGAAGAGGCCTCTCTCTTTATTACCCTGTAAAATCCTCAGGGTTTCCTTTTGCTGCGGCTGAGGGGGGTGAAAGGTCAGCTGAGTGGGAATATAATTGAGTGAGTGATGAGGCTGGAGGCATGATGTACCTCTACACAGGGGTCACCCGGTCACTGTCACTCTGTGTGATGAGACTCCCGCCGCCCGCCCCAGGGTCCTCCTTCCACCAGCTATTGTTCTAAGGAAGGATAGACCAAGTGTTGGTTGTCCAAGTCTGATACCAACACAACCTTTGCAGAGAATGACCAGATTTCCCAAAGTGACCGGCCCTATCGGTCACCGTACATGCTACAATCTCTGCACAATCAACCTTAGATTTACCAAAACTATGTACCCTGTTTCCCCGAAAATAAGACCTAGTGTGATTGTCGGTGATGGCTGCAATATAAGCCCTACCCCCCAAATAAGCCCTAGTTAAAGTCCTTGTAGGTCTTACTTTCAGTGTAGGGCTTATTTTCGGGGAAACAGGGTAGGGTTTATTTGGGGGGTAGGGCTTATATTTCAGCCATCACCGACAATCACGCTAGATCTTATTTTTGGGGAAACAGGGTAACACAAGGACCTACCTAATACATTGTATCATATCAGACAGGTCCTTGTACTACTACGGCGCTGAGCAAAAATTTTAGACAGGTGAGAAAAAATGCTGTAAATGAAGAATGCTTTCAGAAATAGAAGTTTTTAATAGTTAATTGATAAAAATAAACAAAATGAAAAGTAAATGAAGAGAAATCCAAATCCAATCAATATTCGGTGTGACCGCCCTTTGCCTTCAAAACAGCATCAGTTCTAGGTAGACTTGATAGACTTGCACACAGTTTTTGAAGGAACTCGGCAGGTAGGTTGTTCCAAACATCTTGGAGAACTGAGCACAGATCTTCTATGGATGGCGGCTGCCTCAGTTCCTTCTCTCTCCTCATGTCATCCCAGGCAGACTCCATGATGGTGAGATCAGGGCTCTGTGGGGGCCAAACCATCACTTCCAGGACTCCTTGTTCTTCTTTATGCTGAAGATAGTTCTTAATGACATTGGCATGATGGATAAGTATCTGCCTGCCTTTCTCAGCATTGAGGACACCCCTGATCAAATCTCCAACCCCATTTGCAGAAATGCAGCCCCAAACTTGCAAGGAACCTCCACCGTGCGTCACAGTTGCCTGCAGACCCCCATTATTGTACCGCTCTCCAGCCCTTCCCCCCAACAAAACTGCCTCCTGCTACAGCCAAATGTTTCACATTTTGACTCTTTTTGATTTTGAGTCAAAATGTGAAACATTTGGCTGTAGCAGGAGGCAGTTTGTTGGGGGGGGGGAGGGCTGGAGAGCGGTACAATAATGGGGGTCTACAGGCAACTGTGACACACGGTGGAGGTTCCTTGCAAGTCCAGAGCACCTGCTGCCATTTTTCTGAACCCCAGTTCCTATGTTTTCCTGCATAGTTGAGTCGCTTAGCCTTGCTTCCATGTCGGAGGTTTGGCATTTTGGGCGCAATTATTCCATGAAGACCACTTCTGGCCAGACTTCTCCACAGTAGATGGGTGTACCTGAGTCCCACTGGTTTCCGCCAGTTCTTTGCTGATGGCACTGCTGGACATCTTCTGATGTGGAAGGGAAGTAGACATGATGTGTCCTTCATCTGCTGCATTCATTTTCCTTGGCTATATAAACTATGAAACAGCGCTAGCAGCCTACATTAAACAATATAACATCCTAGTCCTTCTACATCAATGTATTTATAACATAAAACACAACAAAAAGATATGCACAAAATCTGGAAAGTGTTTGGTGCTTCTGTAAAAAGTGCAATGGTGCTCCAAACTTTAAACAAGTGAAGTGATTCCCCCTTCGGGGACCCCACTCACCAGAAATATTAGATCCTCAGCTTTGCAGTCTGGGATCAAAAAAGCAGTGATCTAATGATCTGGGGATATGCAGGATGGTTCCTCGGTAAACTCTTCCGAGAAGATATTTTATGACAGAAAGCATATACCACACTCCATAGATGGGAAAACAGAGAAAGAGCTCATAGTGAAATACTGTTTAACATGAGTTATCAAGCGCAATAAATGCGCAACTTACGGGATATTTGGCAAAGACAGGCATCAGTAAAAAACATCTGAGTTCGTCGCTGTATAGTGTGCGTTCCACGGTGGCGGAAATTGCGTCACTGGTTAGCACGAACCGGAAGTACGCCAACGCGTTTCGCCCCTCCTCCAGGGCGTCATCAAGGACATCCTTTGATGACGCCCTGGAGGAGAGGCGAAACTTACAGAAGCACCAAGCACTTTCCAGATTTTGGTTTTTTTTTATTATGTTATAAATACATTGATATATAAAGCACCATTCACTAGGATGTATATTGTTTGATATAGGCTGCTAGTGCTGTTTCATACTTTATATAGCTTTAAGGTTTTAGCACCTTTAAGCAGCAGCTGCAGTTTCATTCTTATTTTTATTTTTGCATTCAATCTCAACACTTCAGCTCGAGGTTTTGAATTAGATTTATAATTTTCCTTGGCTGACCACTGCATCTACAGGACAAGATGTTGCCCGATCAATGCTGAGAAATACAGGCAGATGCTTACTTTTCCATTATGCCATACCATCAGCGAGGCGTGTGATTGGTCCCAAATTTATTCTGCAGCAGAACAACCACTTCAAACATACAGCCAATGTCCTTAAGAACTATCTTCAGTCTTAAGAAGAACAAGGAGTCCTGGAAGTGATGGTTTTGCCCCCACAGAGCCCTGATCTCATCATCATCATGTTTGTGCTAATAATTGTAAAAATATACAATGTGCCCATCATACTGAAAAGGTTAGAGACTAGTGTAGAAAATGCACTAAGGCTTTATTTATTTTTATTCATTGAGAAGTAGAGGAGCGGAGTATAGAGAAGTAGAGGAGCGGAGTATATAGAAGTAGAGGAGCGGAGTATATAGAAGTAGAGGAGCGGAGTATATAGAAGTAGAGGAGCGGAGTATATAGAAGTAGAGGAGCGGAGTATATAGAAGTAGAGGAGCGGAGTATATAGAAGTAGAGGAGCGGTGTATATAGAAGTAGAGGAGCGGAGTATATAGAAGTAGAGGAGCGGAGTATATAGAAGGAGAGGAGCGGAGTCTATAGAAGTAGAGGAGCGGAGTATATAGCAGTAGAGGAGCGGAGTATATAGAAGTAGAGGAGCAGAGTATATAGAAGTAGAGGAGCGGAGTATATAGAAGTAGAGGAGCGGAGTATATAGAAGTAGAGGAGCGGAGTATATAGAAGTAGAGGAGCGGAGTATATAGAAGTAGAGGAGCGGAGTATATAGAAGTAGAGGAGCGGAGTATATAGAAGTAGAGGAGCGGAGTATATAGAAGTAGAGGAGCGGAGTATATAGAAGTAGAGGAGCGGAGTATATAGAAGTAGAGGAGCGGAGTATATAGAAGTAGAGGAGCGGAGTATTAAGCAGTAGAGAAGTAGAGTATCGATCGGTAGATGAATAGAGCATTTGGTGGCAGAGGAGGGGAAGTGTTGAGCGGCAGAGAAGGGGAAGTGTTGGGCGGCAGAGGAGGGGAAGTGTTGGGCGGCAGAGGAGGGGAAGTGTTGGGCGGCAGAGGGGGGGAAGTGTTGGGCGGCAGAGGGGGGGAAGTGTTGGGCGGCAGAGGAGGGGAAGTGTTGGGCGGCAGAGGAGGGGGAAGTGTTGAGTGGTAGAGGAAGTGTTGAAGTGTTGGGCGGCAGAGGAGGGGGAAGTGTTGAGTGGTAGAGGAAGTGTTGAAGTGTTGGGCGGCAGAGGAGGGGAAGCGTTGGGCGGCAGAGGAGGGGGAAGTGTTGAGTTGTAGAGGAAGTGTTGAAGTGTTGAGCGGCAGAGGAGGGGAAGTGTTGAGCGGCAGAGGAGGGGAAGTGTTGAGCGGCAGAGGAGGGGGAAGTGTTGAGCGGCAGAGGAGGGGAAGTGTTGGGCGGCAGAGGGGGGGAAGTGTTGGGCGGCAGAGGAGGGGAAGTGTTGGGCGGCAGAGGAGGGGAAGTGTTGGGCGGCAGAGGAGGGGAAGTGTTGGGCGGCAGAGGAGGGGAAGTGTTGGGCGGCAGAGGAGGGGAAGTGTTGGGCGGCAGAGGAGGGGAAGTGTTGGGCGGCAGAGGAGGGGAAGTGTTGGGCGGCAGAGGAGGGGAAGTGTTGAGCGGTAGAGGAGGGGAGTATTCCCCAGCATTCTCCTTGTCCTCACTCCTTTTACATGATGATAATTATTTTATTCCACGACATGACAATATCCAGAGGAGGTTCAGCCGCGTCCCCCTCATCGATCCTTTTTCTGACACCTCTGCTTGTCGGCAGCCTGTGAGCAAGGGCTGATAGTTGCCTGGAGCAGGAAAATCTCGTCGTCCTTCCTCCTGATGACTCCTTTATTGGTCAGGGCGAGCGGCCACATTCCTCCTTATCTGCAATGCTAATGTGCAATCCTAGCCGCCTGCTGGAAGGCGTCCAGGCCTCTTAGTAGCGGGGTGTGTGCCGGGGACCGGAGGCTCCCATCATCCCAGGGGCTGATGTTACAATTTATATATATATATTTTTTTTTTATTATTTCTCTTGCCTTGTTCACTGACATAGCGCCAACATATACTGTAGAGAGCAGGGGTCTCAAACTGGTGGCCCTCCAGCTGTTGCAAAACTACAAGTCCCATGAGGCACTGCAAGGCTGGCAGTTACAAGCATGGCTCCCACAGGCATGATGGGACTTGTAGTTCCACAACAGCCAGTTTGAGACTCATGCTGTAGAGCGTTACAGAGGAAACAAATGACTTATAGCAGTTCTGGGCTTTAAAGCAGCTTGCGCTCCGTAACACACTCTGGGGGTCTATTGTGGGTTAAAGTGCATCTCCGAACCAAACTACAGAACCTTCGATGTATCTGAGCCGCTGGGGGGTGTCATTAACTTTTCTATTGACACCCGCAGTGTGAACTGCCTGCGAGTTCTATGCGATGCTGTAACCGGAACTGGAATCGCGCCAGTTCTCGCATCGCACTAGTGTGAACCCAGACTTAAAGTGATTGTAAACCCTTTTTTTTTTTTTTTTTTTTAATAACCAACATATTATACTTGCCTCCCCCGTGCAGTTGTTTTGCACAGTGTGGCCCCGTGTGAGGCCCAGTGTGGCGCTCGCGGCTTCTCCCCGCATAGGTAAACCCCCCTAGGAGAAGCGCTCTCCCTGGGGAGGGTTACCTTGCGGGCGCGCTTCCGAGTCCAGTATTTGCGTCCATAGATACAGAATGCCGGACTTGGCCCCTGCCCCAAGCCCCCCCCCGCCCCCGGCGCCAGCGTCATTGGATTTGATTTGACAGCAGTGGTAGTCAATGGCTGCGCTGCTATTAATCTATCCAATCAAGAGCCGAGAACCCCGGGCAGAGAGGTACAGCACGTCTCCTCCGAGGGAGCGAAGGAACTCAGGTGAGTCCGCTCTCCCCCCCTTCTAGTTGACCCGGAAGTGACGTGTGACGTCACTTCCGGGTCCCCGTTGACCGTTTCCATCAAGGCCGAGAAAGAATGTAATGCAGTGCGATGTACACATTCCATTCAGTGGAGCCCAGGGGGAAACGTGCAGATTCTTTTAGACCCTCAATGTCTCATTAAAGAGAACCTGTCACCAAATTTTGTCACCTATGTGATGAAAAGAAAGCTAATAAAAAAAAACATATACGTACATACAAAAGTAAACGCAGACGGCGGGCCGCCTACGCCTTAAAACGATGATTGCGATACACGTTACAGATCACCGCGTATGCAGGAGCGAGAGCAATAATTCTAGCACCAGACCTCCTTCGTAACGCTAAACTGATGACCTATAGAAGGCTTTTAAAGCGTAGCCTATAGAAAATATAGGGTGCTGACATGTTTAAGCCTTGACATGTTGGGTATCTATTTACTCAGTGCAATTTTGGCTTATATATTTTACCGAAAAGCTGGATAATTTATTGCATTTTATCCCCCCTAAAATTAACTTTTAATGTGTCTTTTTTTTACTTGAATATTTTGCTTCCTAGACCTTTTGCGGTAATATCTTATAAAAATATAAAATAAATAAAATAAAATAATAAAAAAATAAAAAAATATAAAAAATTGGAACTACCGCTATTTTATTCTCTAGGGTGTCTGCTTTCAGAAAAGATATAATGCTTGGGGGTTTTATGTAATCTTCTTCAGGCCTAACATGATTTTTCTAAACGTGTGCAAAAAAAATGCAAAAAACGTCTCTGGCTGTGAAAGGGTTAAAGGAGAAGTTCACCTTCGGGGACATGTTCCGCCTGTAAGATTTGTTAGCTTGAAAAAAAAAAAACTGGCTCCTAATTTTTATAGCTGGCTCCTAGATTCAAAGCCAACTTGCCAAGCCCTGACATAACTGATGATCGGCCCGCTTTAAGAAATCCATGCACAGCAGATGTTCAGGGCGGTGAATGTTATACAGAGATCTCGCCTTTAAACATATTTGGTACCCAAGGTGCAAAATTACTTCATAAAACGTCTCCATTTCATCGGAAAAACGGCGTAAAATCCAGATTAGAGGAAGATTCCACTATAAACCGGCAGGGGAAAAAAAAAAACCATCACAATTGGGAACATCTGGAGCTGAGGGCAGGGCTGGTGAATTTCATCCTTGTTATTTTAGCTGCTCCCCGAATACGTTACGTCCGTTGTCATAGTGCGGCGCAACGACGCAAATAAGTCTGCGTTTTCTGCGTCCGGGTACCTTTCCCAGGATGTTATAATGTTTCTGTAATAAGAATCAGATTTTTTGTTTTTTTAAATGCTTAACTCCGGCCAAAACACTTAAAACTGAACTCCGGGGTAAGCCAATATTATTTAAATCCATTCATCATGTGTATTCTTCTTGAATCTCGGTGTGCTTTGTGTATTTCTTTCAGATCTGTGCAGTAATCCAGTGTGAGACTTTCTGTAATAAAGACCGGTCACTGCTGCTCTCTCTGTTTGTGCAGGGTGACTGGTCTTGTCTCCGCCCCCTCCTGTAGTATTCTGCAGGCAGCCTGTAGTGGGTGGAGCCTTATGGATTCCTCCCACAGCTCTGCTCTCTCTCCCCTTGTGCAGGGTGACTGGTCTTGTCTCCGCCCCCTATTTAACTGTTTCCCGTCCAGCAACATACCGGTATCATTTTTTTTTTAGTCAGCGACTCTGAAGCCTGTAAAAGTAATCTGAGCAGCTAAAGAACCACTGGAATACTTTTACAGGTGGCAGAAGGTCCCCCCCCCCTCCCAGCGCTGCCTTTACTGGGGCTCCTGATGTACGGGGGGACTCTAAAATAAGGGGGGCTCTGATGGTGACCCTGATGAAATGTGGACTTTGGTGGGGACCCTGTTGTAAGGAGGACTCGAAAATAAGGTGTGCTGTGATGGGGACCTTGATTTGAGAAGGAACTCTGATGGGGACCCTAATGTAAGGGGAACTCTTGGGAACCCTGATGGAAGGGGGGCTATGACTGGGACTCTGATGGGGACCCTGATGGAAGGGAGACTTTGATAGGGACCCGGTTGTAAGGGGGACTCTGATGGGAAATCTGATGGAAGGGGGTGTATGACTGGGTCTCTGATAGGGACCCTGATGGAAGGGGGCTATGACTGGGACTCTGATGGAAGGGAGATTTTGATGGGGACCCTGATGGAAGGGGGACCTTGAAAGGGACCCTGTTGTAAGAGGGACTCTGATGGGAACTCTGATGGAAGGGGCGCTATGACTGGGACTCTAATAGGGACCCTGATGGAAGGGAGATATTGATGGGGACCCTGATGGAAGGGGGACTCTGATAGGGACCCTGTTGTAAGGGGGACTCTGATGGAAGGGGGACTTTGATGGGGACCCTGATGGAAGGGGGACTTTGATGGGGACCCTGATGGAAGGGGGACTTTGATAGGGACCCGGTTGTAAGGAGAACTCTGTTTTGGAATTCTGATGGAAGGGGGTCTATGACTAGAACTCTGATGGGGACCCTGATGGAAGGAGGGCTTTGATAGGGACCCTGATGGAAGGGGGACTTTGATGGGGGACCTTGTTGTAAGGGGGACTTTCATAGGGACCCTGTTGTAAGGGGGAATCTTATGGGAACCCTGATGGAAGAGGGACTTTGATGGGGACCCTGTTGCAAGGGAGACTCTGATGGGGACCTTAATAGAAAGGGGACTTTGATGGAGACTCATTCATTTATAAAGTGATTTTTTTTTTTTTTGGCTCGCTAATATTTGTAAAATCTACAATGTGATTCTTGTTATGAAAAGTATGGAGACCCCTGCTCTATAATTGAAGATATCACCAGCACCTCATTGTAGCAATAAAAAAACGAGTCCTTTATTTGCCACCAAATGGCCGTGGGAAAAAGTCCACTGGTGGTTTTGGTCTCTGCTGCCTGAAGAAGAGGTCCTCAAAGGCCCCTAAACATTGCACTCTTCAGTGGTGAATAAATGTTTGGTTCTCATTATTACATTGGTGTGCTGGTGATATTTTAGAAGAAAAAAATTCTCGATGATGTCAATGCAATGGATTGGAGACCATCAACAAGGACATTACTCAGGGGCCAATTCCATGCAGAACTTTTTGTTTGGCGGTGCCATCCATCAGTTCACTAAGCACCTCACCATAATCCAAGGTCCATGGCGGTGAGGAGGAGATGCATTCTTCTAACATTTGGACTGACTTTCCTCTCTTCTCTCACTTGGGGAATTTGTGTATTTTTTTTTTTTTTCCCCGGGCCCCCTTTTGAAACGCCCCCGATTATTGTCCTTCGCTGCCTAATTTGATTTGCCGGTTCACAAGTTGCTTGCCTGCATGTGACCCATCCGTTCAGGACCTGCGAGGCTCTGGAAGGGCCGGGCCCCTCGTCGGAAGGGCCCCCAGAATGGGGGGCTGTGAAGTAGTACGAGTCGAGAAGTCACAGCCATGAAGGTTAATGAGCTTCCTTGGCGAGCCAGCTGCAAACAGCGGGACGCCATTCATCCCCGAGGTGCGGTAAGACGTGAAGTGACACATTTAGCTCGGCCACGTCCTGTTAATTCTCAGAGCAAACGATTGAACATTGTGAGATGGAAGCTGTGCATGGAGACCTCTGTTAACCGAGCGAGATTACAGCCACAGCTGGGACGTATTAGGCGAGGTGGAGCCCGCCGTTTTCTGACTTCAATGGAGGAGGACGCGAAATATTACTGAGCTTGAGTTTTACAAAATAAATCTAAAGTGGACCAAGAATGTGATGTACTGAATTTTTTTCATTATTATTATACAGGATTTATATAGCGCCAACAGTTTACGCAGGGCTTTACAATATAAAAGGAGACAATACAGTTACAATACAATAAAATACAAGAGGATTAGGAGGGCCCTGCTCAGAAGAGCTTACAATCTAAAAGGGTGGGGCAGGTGGTACAAAAGATTGTAACTGTGGGGAATGAGCTGATGGAAGTGGTAGAAGATTAGTAGGAGACGTGATAGGCTTCCCTGAAGAGATGAGTTTTGAGGGATCGCCTGAAGGTAGCAAGAGTAGGGGATAGCCGGATAGATGGAGGTAGCGAGTTCCAGAGGATGGGAGAGGCTCTGGAGAAATCCTGGAGATGAGCATGAGAGGAAGAGACGAGAGAGCTTGAGAGTAGGAGGTCTTGAGAAGAGCGGAGAGGAGGATTTGGGTGATATTTGGAGACAAGATTAGTGATGTAGCTCGGGGCAGAGTTGTGAATGGCTTTGTATGTTGTGGTTAGTATTTTGAATTGAATTTGCTGGGTGATTGGGAGCCAGTGTAGGGATTGGAGGAGAGGGTTGGCAGACACTGAGCGGTTGGTAAGGTGGATGAGTCTGGCAGCAGCATTCATGATAGACTGAAGAGGGGAGGAGCCTATGGAGAGGAAGGCCAATGCACGTTATGTCCTTGTCTGCTTAGTAAAATTATTAATTACATCTCACCGGGATCACCCCCCCCGTCAGTGTCTTCATCTACTTTTGTCCCCAAAGAGATGGAGCCATCTTTGTTCAGGTATTATCCAGGGTCACCATCTACTTCCTGGACTAGGATGCTGGTTTAGGCGCCGTTCGCAAATCGCGTAGCAGGGTTCGCACTTTCCCGTATATTGTGCATAGGGCAGCCCATTCACTTGAATGGGCTGCCCTATGCATGTTTGTCGCGTTAAAGAAGCTCGGGGACCAAATGTTGACCCTGAGCCAGGCGCAATGTTACATGTGTGTTTTCCGGCGTGACAATCGCAGCAAAATTGCACTGCATTTTAAGGCTCCATTCACACTTCTACGACTCCAGTGTTGCGCTGACTTTGGTTGGGTGCAACTTGGATACGACTTTGGCTTTGACCGGTGATAATGGACAACTGTTGCACACAAGTTGCATTGTCCAACATTCAGGTACGACTTTCATGCAACTTCTGAGGGGTTATCATTGAAGTCTGGGGGCCACTTAAAGTTGCATGAAAGTCGGACCAAAGTAGTGCAGGAACTACCTTGAAGTTGCTGCAACTTTAAGTCGGGCTTATATGAATGGTTATTACTGGAAAATCATAGGGAACGACTTGTCATCCAACTTTGATGTCCAAAGTTGCGTGGCGAGTCTTACAAGTGTGAATGGAGCCTAAAGCCTCATACACACGATCGGATTTTTCGCAGACAAAGACTTTTGACCGAAGGGCGTGTGCCTGGATTTTGTCTTGCATACAAACGGCAAGGAATTGTCGGCCACCAAGCACGAACATAGTGACGTACTACGTGGTTTTTCAGCTCTTTAGCTCCACCCTTTGGGCTCCTTCTGCTAATTTTGTGTTAGTAGAAGTTTGGTGAGTGTTGATTCGCGCTTTTCATTTCACACTTTTCATTTAACACTTTTCATTTCCTGCTTTTCAGTTCATTTCTGAACGGCCGTTCATCAACCAGCCATGTTGCGGAATCGGAGGAGATGACGTTTTATTTATTATTGGCCTTGGAGTTATTGCTTTGACCCAAGTCCAGTCCAAGAACAAGAGGAGGAGGATTTCTTGGACCAAAAATCGGTTGCTTTATTAATGGTGACCAATTATGTCATATGCCTTTGCTGCGGGAGCTCCAAGAGAATAATCCGGATGATTTTCGGAATTATCTCCGGATGACGGACCCCTGCTTTCATCAACTCTTGGCATTGCTGACCCCCCTATATTAAGAAGCAGGACACATTCATGAGGATTTTATTTTATTTTTTGGTTGAATAATAATGATTTGATTTGGTAAATTTTCTATATTTTTGGATGCATAGAATGCACTTTTTGGCTAAGTTCTATTGGCAGATAGCATGTCTAATTTTATTTTTTATAATGCACAATAAAAAAAATTGTGTATAATTCTAGCAACGTCCTAGGAGTAGTCCAGTTAGGCTTCAGGAAGTATGTACAGTAAATTGCCTATACTGATAGAATTAGCATTATTCAACTTTAGTCAGAGCTGCACAGTTTGTTTTTATCTACAGACACCCCTTAGTATGCCTCCCAACATTTTGAGATGGGAATGGGGGACGCCTACTAACAAACATATATAGGCACAGGACACGCCCCCCTGCCATACCCCCTTAAAGTAGAATTAACCCAAAAAATGTAATTAAATCCACAAGGGATTTTTTTTTTTTTTACCACTACTATATATATTTATATTGGCTTTTAATACAAATGCAGCAATTTAGAAATTAGATGAAAGGTTTAGCTCTGGGAAACACTTTTTGATAGATAAAAAGTGCATTTTATATACAACTATACAGATCAGACCAAAATGAGGGACAAATGAGGAGGAAAGAGGGACAGAGGGACATTGCTCCAAATCAGGGACAGTCCCTCGAAATCAGGGACAGCAGGACTTTGTTCGAAATCAGGGGCAGTCCCTCGAAATCCGGGACAGTTGGGAGCTATGGTGTAGGGGTTGTGCAATGCGCACAACGCATCTCGCGGCTTGCTTTTTTTTTTTTGCTTTTTTTAAACTTTATTGAAATTTCACAAGCTGACATTTCATTCAACCCTATGCACAGCAGAATTGCGACACACTGTGGGGTGTTGTGATGAGTTGTGTATTGCATAAAAAACACAGACACGTTGAATTTTCCGTGAAACGCCTCTGTATGGTGTGACCGCGGCGCAGTTGTTTTCTCTGTTTCTTGGCGTTGAGCTTGCAGTTTTGAGTACCCGGCGTGAGCGAGCCCGAAGCCCGTCACAATTGGAGTGGATAGAAGGCTTAGTTTAGGGAGCAGTAAAAAAAAAGATGTTGGGTTAAGACGCATATTTACCTCCCCCTCCAACCATTCACCTAAGCTGCAAAGGCAGCTATACAGGGGTAATTATTCTCACCTGTCTTGTTTGATGGACAGGAACACCCCCCCCCCCCCCCCAGAACGTAACCCATTTATGTGAATGGGAATGCAGCGCAACTGTCCCGCAATGCATGCAGATGAAAGCAGATGGTGAGGGGGCCGTCTATTGAACGCCCTCTGAAAACCGGTCCAGCATGGACCACATTTGAACGATATAGTAAACAAGTCAGTTGGGAGGAGGGGGGGCATAAAAAATGCGTTGTTAAGGGGTTATATGTTGTTTGCGCCCCCTCCTGCTCTCGCCCCGTGAAGCAGCCACAGGTGGGGTTCCACACATGCTGCAGTTATGATGCTTTGCCTTGATTCTCTCCTTGTCCACTGAACTGAACTCCACTGAATGACCACTTGCAATGCACGTTTGTGGCGCGATGTCGCGGGTTTATAGGGGGTAAAACAGGAGGTGACGTAACGCCCGGTGATCCTGCCACGAAGGTCCTTGTTCCAGTGTTTCCTGTGCTCCCGCATTGTCACCCTGCCAAATGCATCCCTGGTTTAACCGCCTGCCGACTGTATACAGTACATATATACGGCAGCAAGTCGGCTTCCCTGTGCAGAATCATATACCTGTACGCGATTCTGCACTTCCGGGTCTGGGGGGTCCGTGCATGCACGCCGCCGGCAACCCCGCTCCCACTGTGATCGGACACATCGGGAGCCAATCAGCAGGTCTGGCGGACCCGATGTCCGCTGGGACACGCCGATCGTTCCCGACAGAGGCAGAACAGGCGGTCTGCCTATGAAAACAAGGCAGATCGCCGTTCTGTTGGTAGGGAAGACAGAGATTCGGTGTTTCTGCTAAGCAGAAACTCTGATCTCTGTCTTCCCACAGTTAAAGCACCTCCCCCACACAGTTAACAAGCACTCTTTAGGGACACATTTAACCCTTTGATCACCCCTGACTTTAACCCCTTCCCTGCCAGTGTCATTAGTACAGTGACAGTGCATATTTTTTTAGCACTGATCACTGTATTGGTGTCACTGGTCCCCAAAAAGTGTCACTTAGGGGTGGATTTACTAAAGGCAAATCCACTTTGCACTACAAGTGCACTTGGAAGTGCAGTCGCTGTAAATCTGAGGGGAGAATCTGAAATGAGTGGAAGCTTTGCTGATTTTATCATCCAATCATGTACAAGCAAAAAATTCTGTTTTATTTTCCTTGCATGTCCCCCTCAGATCTACAGCGACTGCACCTCTAAGTGCACTTGTAGTGCAAAGTGTATTTGCCTTTAGTAAATAAACCCCTTAGTGTCCGATTCGTCCGCCGCAATGTCGCAGTCCCGTTATAAGTCGCTGATCGCCACCATTACTAGTAAACAATGAATAAATAAAAATTCCGTAAATCTATCCCATAGTTTGTAGAATCTATAACTTTTCTGCAAACCAATCAATATACGCTTATTGGGACTTTTTTTTTTTTTTTTTTTACCAAAAATATGTAGCAGAATACATATCGACCTAAATTGTTGAAGAAATTTTGTTTTTCTACATTTTTTTTAATTGGATTTTTTTTTATAGCAGAAAGTAAGAAATGTTGTTTTTTTTTTTTTTTTTTTTTCAAAATTGTTTTTTTTTTTTTTGTGCTTTAAAAAAATAAAAAATATGTAGAAGAATATATATCGGCCTAAATTGATGAAGGAATTTTGTTTTTTTACATTTTTATTGTTTTTTTGTTTTTTTTAAGCAGAAAGTAAGAAATATTGATTTTTTTTTTTTTTTTTTTTTTTTCAAAATTGTTGTTTATTTTTGCGCTTTAAAAAAAATAAAAAATATGTAGAGGAATATATATTGGCCTAAACTGAGAGAGAAATTAGTTTTTATTTTTTTTAAATATTTTTTGGGGTGATATTTATTCTAGCAAAAAGTAAAAAAATATTGCTTTTTTTTTTTTTCTAACCTGGTTATTTTTTTTTTTTGGTTTATAGCGCAAAAAATAAAAACCACAGAGGTGATCAAATACCACCAAAAGAAAGCTCTATTTGTGGTGGAAAAAAGGACGTCAATTATATTTGGGTACAGCGTCGCACGACGGCGCAATTGTCAGTTAATGCGACGCAGTGCCGTATCGCAAAAAAAAAAAAATGGCCTGGTCATGAAGGAGGGGTAAATCTTCCGGAGCTGAAGTGGTAAAAATGCGACACGCATCGCGCAGGCGTGGTCCGATGTTGTCACCACCAGGAAGCCAGTCCGAAGCAATGATGTGTAGCTGACACTGAAACAAACGCATGTAGGTGGGAAGTGACTGAACTGGGCAGCAGGAGATCAGCAGCACTGAGATGAAAAGAGAAAAAAAAAAAAAGCATAAAACAGATGAAAACTGTATTTTATATAAAAAAAAACAAAAAAAAAAACAAACCAAAAGCTGACAATTGCATATGGTAGACAGTACTTTGGTAGGTTCCGTATCATCCAGGTCGCATTTAGATCTGCTTGTGAAATTTCCACCCGCCTGTGTGCTGAAATGCTGCCGACGGCTTTATTTGTATAACTGGGGGAAGGAGGTCCGGGGGGGGGAGGGGGGGTACGGGGTTGGCGATGACGGCCGGACGCCTCCCGTGGTGAATCAGTCCACTGTTTAGGCCTAAAACGTGGAGAAGTGCTGCGCTGGCTGGGCACCAAGAAAGCGCCTCCTTGCCGCGGTCAGGAAGTATAAAAACCTCCACCGGCTCTTTATAGAAAAACCGCCTAATTCTAGAATTCTCACTGCGTGCGAAAATAGAAATTCTCGGCGTTTCCCGTATCTTCATATTTCACCGTTTAAAGAAAAGTATTATTTTTAAACAACCTGATCCCAATGTGACTTCGGCTTTATATCTGTGGATAAAAAAAAAATACCACTTATGAGAACTTCTGGGTACAACCAACAACAGATTGGCTCTTAGAGCTCGTTCACACTGGCGTTGCTGTCTGAAGAGCGGTCTGCGTTTTTGGATCATTCTTCAGAGAGCGTTTTGGCAGGCAGTGACGAGGCATTGTACCTCCTCCTCACCGCCTGTTTTAACCCCTTGGACTCCACGTGGTTGCGGGGTGGTTTCAGAGCAGCCTCATCGACTTGGGTCGTGGTCGGTTGGTGGTAGGTCACGCCCCGACGAAAGCGAAATAGGGTTCAATTCCTGCAAAGCATCGCGGGGCCGGCCGGCGGCATGTGGCTTTGCCCCGGATAACGCCTGATTAGACTAAACGCGTAGGGCGGAGCGAATTGCTGACATCATCATGCTTCAGTGTCAGCACAGAAGTGTTTAGACCTGTCTTGCCAGGTTGCTTTTATCTGACATGCATATGGATGTGTACTTGCTATAAGTGCAATACTTTTTTAATAAAGCGGTTTTATCCAATATTCTACACCAATGACGGCCGCTCCATAAGGGGCGCAGGGGCGCCGCCCACCTAATTCATGCGCCTGGCCCCTAATCTACATGTAGGGCGCCGGATCCATGGATTTATATGGGGTTTTTTTTAAGCCTGTGATTAGAGCCAGCCCCCCGAGCCCACCCACTTGTGTGACAATTGCGAATCATTGTCTTCCTGCTTCTCCTCCCAGCCAATCAGGAAGCAGTTCTTAAGGCCAGATCAGGCGATTGGAGAAGTGACCGTATTGGCCCGGGAGCAGGGGGGGGGGGCGCGAAGGGGGAAGCTGCCCGAGGCCTGGATGGGGTAAGTGCAGGGCTGATGGCTGGACGATCAACCGAGTGACGGAGGGGTTTGACCGACTAATCGAGCGATGGGGAAGGGGGGGTGTTTGACCTACCGAGCGATGGGTGGGTTTGAGCAAATGGCGGGGGGTCGTTTGACTGACTGATGGGGGGTTTGACCGAACGAATGGGGGGGGGTCAGGTGGTTTGTTTGCCTCCCCCCCCCCCAAAAAAAAATTCATTCCAAAGGTGTTGAGGTCAGGGCTCTGTGCAGGCCAGTCAAGTTCCTCCACCCCAAACTCTCACATCCATGTCTTTATGGACCTTGCTTTGTGCACGGGTCCAAATCATTTTGTGGAGGGGGGATTATGGTGTGGGGTTGTTTTTCAGGGGTTGGTCTTGGCCCCTTAGTTCCAGTGAAGGGAACTCTTAAGGCGTCAGCATACCAAGACATTTTGGACAATTTCATGCTCCCAACTTTGTAGGAACAGTTTGGTAATGGCCCCTTCCTGTTCCAACATGACTGTGCACCATAATCCCCCCCTCCACCAAATGGTTTGGACCTGACCTCAACCCCATACACACCTTTGGTATGAATTAAAGCAAAGACTGCGAGCCAGGCCTTCTCGCCCAACATCAGTGCCTGACCTCACAAATGCTCTTCTGGAAGAATGGTCAAACATTCCCATAGACACACTCCTAAACCTTGTGGACGGCCTTCCCAGAAGAGTTGAAGCTGTTATAGCTGCCAAGGGTGGGCCACACAAGGGTGGTACATGCGATCGGACATTCCGACAACAAATGTTCGATGGGAGCTTGTTGTCGGAAATTCCGACTGTGTGTAGGCTCCATCGGACATTTGCTGTTGGAAATTCCGACAACAAAAAAATTTGAGATCTGGATCTCAAACTTTCCGACAACAAAATCTGATCGCGTGTACGCAATTCCGACGCACAAAATTCCACGCATGCTCTGAATAAAGCAGGAGAGCCGCACTGGCTATTGAACCTCATTTTTCTGGGCTCGTTGTACGTCACTGCGTTCTTGACGTTCGGAAATTTTCGACAACATTTGTGTGACCGTGTTTGTGCAAGACAAGTTTGAGCCAACATCCTTCGGGAAAAAAAAAAAAGATCACAGGATTTCGTTGTCGGAATGTCGGATCGATGTCCGATCGTGTGTACGCGGCATTAGACTGGGATGCCATTAAATTTCATGTGCGGGTAAAGGCGGGCGTCCCGATACTTTTGACAATATAGTGTATGTTGCTATTATTATTATTCTTCATTTATATTTTTTTTGTAAAAGGTGGACTTAGCCTTTAATGCATGTTTTGTAAGTCTCCATTCACGCGTGCGCCACTCCAAGGTCGCTCGATTTCCGGTGTGACTTTGGAGCGTAAATTTGATGCGACTTTTGTCGCGAATTTGATGCGACTTTACACTCTCTGGCACTAAGTCGCATCAAAAGTCAGAATAGATCAGGCACTTTATTTTTTCTTTTCTTTTTCTCCAAAGAAAAAAGAAAAAAAAAAGAATAGATCAGGCACATTTTCAAAGTCGTTACGACTTTTAAGTCGCGCCGATCTGAACAGGTGACATTGCAAACAAAGGGCTGCGAGTTGTCATGCAACTATGTTGTGTCTAAAGTCGCACGAGTGTGAAAGGAACCTAAGCCACTGCAACATGCTGGACAAGTTGCGAAGGGGGGGAGGGGGGGGGCGTGTTTTGTAATTTTACTGAAAACATAACCGCCGAAGAGGCATTTTTTATTTATTTGTGTCCGGAGTTGTGATATATGACGATGTTGACAAATATTCACTTTGAGGACCTTTTTAGAAGGGGCGAGTCTCCGAATCCTATGTATGTCCCTCGCAATTCTATCCTGTATACTGTATATAACAGTTGGGGTGAGCTAAATATGATTTTCAGTCTCTGTGTAAACAAAGCTCACGTCGATCGCCGCCTCCTCTGTGCCGTGTAAACAAACAACTCTGCACTGCTTGATATGCAAAACCGCAGTGTTTATTCCAATGGTGACAGTACATAGGAAGGGATATACATTGTATTACATTCCTCTGTACTGTTACAATTACAATAACCTGTTGCTTTGCATATTGCAGAGTGCAGCTCTGTATTACAACTATGAGAGCTCTACCGAAAGAAGTGCAAAAGTGCGCATAACTTTTTCATTTAAAAGTATGGCCAAAGCTGTTTTGGCCGTACTTCTCATGCGGGTCACAAAAATGCACTTAAGCCTCGTACACGCGATCATTTTTTCCTGTCGATGGCAGGCTGTTGGCCGAAAAAATCAGACCGTCTTGTACGCTCCATCGGACAATCGTTGTCGGATTTTCCGCGGACATAATGTTGGATGGCAGGATTTAAAATTTTCCGCAGACAATTGTCTGTTGTGGGATTTTCCGATGGTGTGTACACAAGTCCGTCGGACAAAAGTCCAAAGTAAAAAAACGCATGCTCGGAAGAAAGCACGAGCCGGAAGCGGTCGGTCTTGTAAAATAGCGTTCGTAATGGAGAATTACCATTTGTGACGCGGCAAATGATGAAATCTGGAAATGCAGCGCACAATTCTCTTCTTCTTTAATGGGATAATAATGAAGCTGCTTTGCTGGTGATACTGATGGAGTTATTGCAAATTAATTTTCAAAGGTTTTTTTTTTTCTAGTGATATCAAGAATAATATTATTATTATTTTTTTTTTGTTTGTGTAAGTTACCACAACACCATTATCCTGTAGTTTTTAAAATCAAAGATACAACTATGTTGGTGACCCTTGTTAATATTACATTGTATTTTTTAAAATGTAACTGCCGACTCCCAAACTGTCATTTGAAGTAGTTGCATAGGTCGATCAAATTTCACATGTTGGTAGAGTAACGCCCTGTACACACGGTCAGACATTGATCGGACATTCCGACAACAAAATCCATGGATTTTTTCCGACGGATGTTGGCTCAAACTTGTCTTGCATACACACGGTCACATAAAGTTGTCGGAAAATCCGATCGTTCTGAACGCGGTGACGTAAAACACGTACGTCGGGACTATAAACAGTAGCCAATAGCTTTTGTCTCTTAATTTATTCTGAGCATGCGTGGCACTTTGTGCGTCGGATTTGTGTACACACGATCGGAATTTCCAACAACGGATTTTGTTGTCAGAAAATTTTATTTGTGTGTCGGAAATTCCAATGGAAAATGTGTGATGGAGCCCACACACGGTCGGAATTCCCGACAACAAGGTCCTATCACACAATTTCCCTCGGAAAATCCAACCGTGTGTACGGGGCATAACTCGTCCTCTATAGTAACTCTTCTTCGTTGTTGCTGCAGGAAAATAATGAATTCCAAGCAGAAGCAATGTGCCATCATTGAGCTCCTGACGAAGGAGGGGTGCAGGTTGTCAGACCTACATTCTGTAGCCCTCTCTGAATGTCGGACGGCCTGCACTGCTACTTCATCAAGAACCCAATGACGGCACGTTGCTTCGGCTTGGAATCCATTATTTACCTGCAATGAAAAAGAAGAGTTACTATAGAGGAAGAGTTACTCTACCAACTCTTTTCTTCTTCTTTTTCATTGCAGGAAAATAATGGATCAACGTGTCGTCATTGAGTTCTTGACGAAGGGTGGGTACGGGCTGTCCAACATCCACAGAGGGCTACAGAATGTTTATGAAGATGTCACCATTGACGATCAATGCCTTGTCATTAGTGACTCTTGTCCATAGTGTCTTCTCCGGAAACATTCTGTAGCCTTCTGTGGACGTTGGACAGCCTGCACCCCTTCATCAAGAACTCAGTGACGGCACATTGCTTCTGCTTGTAATCCATTATTTACTTCCAATGAAAAAGAAGAAGAAAAAGAGTTGGTAGAGTAACTCTTCCTCTACTGTATAGTAACGCTTCTTTTTTTATTGAAGAGAAACAATGGATTCCAAGCAGAAGCAACGTGCCTTCATTGAGTTCTTGATAAAGGAGCAGTGTAGGCTGTCCGACATCCACAGAAGGCTACAAAATATTTACAGAGATGATACCGTTGACAAGAGCCACCAATGACAAGACAAGTGCTCTTCAATGGTGTCATCTCCGTAAACATTCTGTAGCCCTCTGTGGATGTCGGACAGCCTGGACTCCTACTTCATCAAGAACTCAATGACGGCACATTGCTTCTGCTTGGAGTCCATTATTTACCTGCAATGAAAAAGAAGAAGGGTTACTATAGAGGAAGAGTTACTCTACCAACCCTTTTCTTTTTCATTGCAGGAAAATAATGGATTTCAAGCAGAAGCAACATGTCATCATTGAGTTCTTGATGGAGAATGGGTACAGGCTGTCCAACATCCACAGAGGGCTACAGAATGTAAATGAAGATGTCACCATTGAAGATCAATGCCTTGTCATTAGTGGCTCTTGTCAATAGTGTCATCGCCGTAAACATTCTGTAGCCTTCTGTGGACGTTGGACGGCCTGCACCGTTCCTTCATCAAGAACTCAATGACGGCATATGTTGCTTCTGCTTGGAATTCATTATTTACCTCCAATGAAAAAGAAGTAGAAAAAGAGTTGGTAGAGTAACTCTTCTTCTTTTTCATTGCAGGTAAGTAATGGATTCCAAGCAGAAGCAATGTGCCATCATTGAGTTCTTGATGAAGTAGGAGTCCAGGCTGTCTGACATCCACAGAAGGCTACAGAATTTTTACGGAGATGACACCATTGAAGAGCAATGTCCATTGGTGCTTCTTGTCAATGGTATCATCTCTGTGAACATTCTGTAGCCTTCTGAGGATGTTGGACAGCCTTCACTGCTAATTCATCAAGAACTCAATGAGGACACATTGCTTCTGCTTGAAATACATTGTTTATCTGCAATGAAAAAGAAGAGTTACTATATAGTAGAGGAGTCTACCGACTCTTTTTCTTCTTCTTTTTCATTAGAGGTAAATAATGGATTCCAATTTCTGATGAAAGGGGGAATACTTTGGACATTAAGTTTTACAGATACAACCGCCCCTTTGAGGGCGACCATAATGCTGATGAAATGGAGTTTGACACCCCTGCTATAGAGGAAGAGTTACTCTACCAACATGTGAAATTTGAACAACCTTTGTAAAAAAAACTACTTACCGCCCGCCCAAAGTAGTTGTACTGCTGGCGGGCGGCAGCTGCAGGCCGGGTGACGTACCTGTACATCGCAGCCTTTCTTCCGGGGTTCGGCTCTCGTGAGCGCACCCCCCCCCTGCCCACTGGTGCTATGATTGGACACAGCACGAGTCTGGCAGCTGATTTTAAGCCAATGATTTTTGGCTGAAGCCAGCTGATCGGCTGTGGCCAATCACACGCAGAGTTCTGTGTTTACAAAAACACAGAACTCTATGTACAGGGGAACAGCAATCTGGCTGTTTCTTCTCCCTGCAAACTGAGGGCCGCCTATCAGTGCCTCATCATCAGTACCCATCAGTGCCACCTATCAGTGCCGCCTATCAGTATCCATCAGTGCAGCCTCATCAGTGCCTCCTGATCAGTGCCCATTAGTGCCGCCTATCAGTACCCATCAGTGCAGCCTCATCGGTGCCTCCTGATCAGTGCCCATTAGTGCCGCCTATCAGTACCCATCAGTGCAGCCTCATCAGTGCCTCCTGATCAGTGCCCATTAGTGCCGCCTATCAGTGCCGGCTATCAGTACCCATCAGTGCAGCCTATCAGTGCCCATCAGTGAAGGAGAAAAATTACCCGTTTGCAAAATTTTAACAAAATGTGAAAAACGTTTTTTTAATTTTTTTGGTCTTTTTTTTTTTGTTTAGCAAAAAAAAACAAAACAAAACCCAGGGGTGATTAAATACCACCAAAAGAAATCTCTCTTTGTGTAAAAAAAAAAAAAAAATGATAAAAAATGTCATATGGGTACAATGTTGCACGACCGCACAGTTGTCATTCAAAGTGTGACAGCGCTGAAAGCTGGAAATTGGCCTGGGCAGGAAGGGGGTGAAAGTGCCCAGTAGGCAAGTGGTTAATAAAAAAAGTTATGCCCACTTTTGCACTAAGTTTGGTACTGCCCATATATATATATTTCCTTTTTTTGATCTATGTGTCATGTAGCTTGTATTGTAGTTTTTCATCTGTAACAAAATCGGTTCATTTCATTCCCTCATCTCCTCCTGTCAGCTCTGCGGTGGCGGGACCCTTATTATTTGTGTGATGTTATTGGAAGGTGTCATTCGGGGGGCCCCTATGAAGCTGTCATTGTGTTTACTGATAAGGCCATCAAAGACTGGAAGTGTCCTGTAAATATTGTCTTACAAGATTCTCACCTAATGAAACTCAAACTTGAATTTGACAGCCAACAGGATCTTTGTGGGCTTTTGGCACGGCGCTCCTGTTGCCGCCAATCATTATGGTGCCCGGGGATGAAAGGCTCCCGAGTTTCAGGCAGTCTTGGGGCAGATGTGGTTGTCAACTTATTATCTAAAGTGGGCCTCCGATGTGGCCCCTGACATCACCAAAGGGCCGCGCATAATGTTCAATATACACTATATTACCAAAAGTATTGGGACGCCTGCCTTTACACGCACATGAACTGTAATGGCACCCCAGCCTTAGTCCGGAGGGTTCAATATTGAGTTGGCCCACCCTTTACAGCTATAACAGCTTCAACTCCTCTGGGAAGGCCGTCCACAAGGTTTAGGAGTGTGTCTATGGGGATGTTTGACCATTCTTCCAGAAGAGCATTTGTGAGGTCAGGCACTGATGTTGGACGAGAAGGCCTGGCTCGCAGTCTCTGCTCTAATTCATCACAAAGGTGTTCTATCGGGTTGAGGTCAGGACTCTGTGCAGGCCAGTCAAGTTCCCCCACCCCAAACTCGCTCATCCATGTCTTTATGGACCTTGCTTTGTGCACTGGTGCGCAGTCATGTTGGAACAGGAAGGGGCCATCCCCAAACTGTTCCCACAAAGTTGGGAGCATGAAATTGTCCAAAATGTCTTGGTATGCTGACGCCTTAAGAGTTCCCTTCACTGGAACTAAGGGACCAAGCCCAACCACTGAAAAACAACCCCACACCATAATCCCCCCTCCACCAAATGATTTGGACCAGTGCACAAGGCAAGGTCCATAAAGACATGGGATGAGTGAGTTTGAGGTGGAGGAACTTGACTGGTCTGCACAGAGTCCTGACCTCAACCCGATAGAACGTTTGGGATGAATTGGATCGGACACTGCTCCGCTGTGTGTGGCTAGGTGTAAAAAGAAACAGCATTAAAGACACCTAGCCACGTACAGCCGAGCTGTGGAAAGCTTTCTTTTGATCCATTTTGGCATAAATCATAAAAGGTCAACTACATTTGGTGAGTCTGGACCCATTGGGGTTCGGGGCAAAGCGAACATCGAGTGAATTGAAGTGGAATAGCGCTGCACTGTCACTTTAAGACCACTGGCATTGATTATTTGAAAATGTGATTGATCTTGTACACCAATCAATTTTTTTCAATGAAAACAATGGACTTTCTTGCTTGTTTAATGAATATTATTTTCATGGAGTCACGGATTGCACTTTAACCACTTCAGCCCTGGAAGGTTTTACCCCCTTAATGACCAGGCCAATTTTTTGCGATACGGCACTGCGTTACTTTACCTGACAATTGCGCGGTCGTGCGACGCTGTGCCCAAATAAAATTGACGCCCTTTTTTTTCCCCCACAAATAGAGCTTTCTTTTGGTGGTATTTGATCACCTCTGCGGTTTTTATTTTTTGCGCTATAAACAAAAAAAAAAGAGCGACAATTTAAAACAAAAAACAAAAAACTATTTTTTACTTTCTGCTATAAAACACGTCCAATTAAAAAAATCGAAAAAAAAAATCGAATTTCTTCATCAATTTAGGCTGATTTGTTTTGTGCTACATATCTTTGATAAAAAAATTCCAATAAGTATATATTGATTGGTTTTGAACAAAAGTTGTGTCTACAATCAATGGGATATTTTCATGGACTTTTTTTTTTTTTTTACTAGTAATAGCGGAGATCAGCGATTTTTAGCGGGACTGCGACATTGCGGTGGACAAATCGGACACCTAACTGACACTTTTTTGATGCTTTTTTTGGGGACAAGTGACACTAATAATAGGCACTGTCACTGTGCTAATGACACTGGGCTGGGAAGGGGTTATCAAGGGCGATCAAAGGGTTAAATGTGTTCCGGGGGGGGGGGGGGGGGTGCTTGCTAACTGTGTGGGGGAGGTGCTCTGACTAGGTGAAGACAGAGATCGGTGTTCTTGCTTAGCAGGAACACCGATTTGTCTTCTCGCCTGTCAGATCGCCGTTCTGCCTCTCCCGGGAAGGGCTGCGGAAACCGGTTTCCGCCGGACCCACTGATTGGCATCCCCTGTGTCCATGCCGCCTCCCAGTGGCTATTGCATGAAATGACGTACAGGTACATCATTTCGCGCAATAGAGCCGACCTGCCGCAGTACATCTGCAGTAGGCGGTCAGCAAGTGGTTAATTTAGGCACTGGCGCTTTTTGGCACATCCAGCGGCCTCGCATGTTAGCCACTTACGGATCGCCGCACGCCGATATGCGTCCTAGGTTTGAAGAGGAATATCGTTATGACAGCAGCTAGCTGCCATAACCCCGGTATCCTCTTATTTATTTGGCCGGCGGTCCTGTTTCTGAAAAGAGTGGTCTCTGCGGCGGATTCGCCGCAAGATCACTTTTATTGGCGACGGAAGAGGCCCCGCCCTCCGCCGCTTACCGGAGCCGTCGGCAGCAGCGGAGGCGATCGGATTTGCACCCTTGCTGGGCATGGAGACGAGTGAGGGGAAGATGGCCCCCTCCCGTCTCCATAACAATGCAGGGCGGAAGCGACGTCATAACATCACTTCCGCCCATAGCTCTTAAAGGGACAATTTTTTAAAAGTATTTTTTTAAATGACAATTTAATTTTTTTTTTTTATTGCATTTTAGTGTAAATATGAGATCTGACGTCTTTTTGACCCCAGATCTCATATTTAGGAGGTCCTGTCATGCTTTTTTCTATTACAAGGGATGTTTACATTCCTTGTAATAGGAACAAAAGTGACACAATTTTTTTTTTTTTTTTTTAAAACAGTGTAAAAATAAAAAATGTTTAAATGCTCCCCGTCCCGCGGAGCACGCGTGCAGAAGTGAACGCATACGTGAGTAGCGCCCGCATATGAAAACGGTGTTCAAACCACACATGTGAGGTATCGCCGCGATCGGTAGAGCGAGAGCAATAATTCTAGCCTTAGACCTCCTCTGTAACTCAAAACATGCAGCCTGTAGAATTTCTTTAAATGTCGCCTATGGAGATTTTTAATGGCTAAAAGTTTGTTGCCATTCCGCGAGCGGGCACAATTTTGAAGTGTGACATGTTGGGTATCAATTTACTCGGCGTAACATTAACTTTCACAATATAAAAAAAAAATGGGCTAACTTTACTGTTGTCTTATTTTTTAATTCAAAAAAGCGTATTTTTTTTTGTATGACTTGTATGACCGCTGCGCAAACACGGTGTGACAGAAAGCATTGCAACGACCGCCATTTTATTCTCTAGGGTGTTAGAAAAAAAAATGTATAATGTTTGAGGGGTTCTAAGTAATTTTCTAGCAAAAAAAAACGTTTTTTTTAACTTGTAAACAAAAAATCGCAAAAAGAGGCCTTAGGTGGTTAGGGACGCAGTTTGTTTGGGCCAGCTTGTAAAGTGTAGAAAAAAAAAGCAAGAGTTCGGCTTTAAGTAGAAGACCCGTCCCTGTAAACAAGCATTTTCCTACAGCGCCATACAAATGTGATTCCCTCTTTTTAAATGCAGCAAAAAAAAAAAAAAAAAAGTAATTTTAATGGCTGCATAGTTTACCGATCTAGCCGCCCATATATGGGCAAACCCTGGGGAAGCCCCCCTTAGGATGCCCCCCACCCCCGCCCGCCCTGCGATATTGTTCTCTATCTGGCAGTTGTGTCAATAGCACTTTATCCCGGCTTAGCTGCAGTCAAAAGCCTCTCTCTTAATTACGTGTTCATTAAACACAGCTGTAAAAATGTAATCAGCATATAATTACAGCCCTTCAGATAACAAGTCATTACGGTGTCTAAACACTGTTACAGTGGCAATTACTCCGAGCGTTCGTTCGTTCGCTCGCCCCTCCCGCGTCTGTTTACACAACAGTGCTAATTACTTCTGCTGCAACAAACTGCCGTTCTTTAGGGCCATTTAGGAAAACTGGAGAAACTCATTTCAAAGCCATTAAAACCAGTGGCTGATTTGCATATAAGGACAGGTTCACATCACATCCTATGCGTTGTTGGGAATGCGTGTAAATCGCATGCTTGTCTGACAACCATAGCTCCCAACTGTCCCTGATTTCAAGGGACTGTCCCTGATTTTGTCCCTCTGTCCCTCATTCCCCCTCATTTGGGTCTGATCTATATAGTTGTATATAAAATTCACTTTTTATCAATCAAAAGTGTTTTCCAGCGCTAAACCTTTCATGTGATCTCTAAATTGCTGCATTTGTAAATTCCAAAAGCCAATATAAAGGAATAGTAGTGGTAAAAAAAAAAAACATTTGTGCGTTTAACAAATCTTGTTTTTTTTTTTGTTTTTTTTTGTACGATTCTCATTTTAAGGGGGTGTGTCCTGTGCCTGCATACTTTTCCAGATAGGAGTCCCTCATTCCCATCTCAAAAAGTTGGGAGGTATGTGACAACATTGGGGGTGGATTTACTAAAAGCAAATAGACCGTGCACTTTGCAAGTGCTGTTGCTCCAGAGCTTAGTAAATGAGGTAAAGCTTCACTTTGAGAAGAATACCCAATAACATGCAAGGAAAAAAAATGCATTTTTGCCTGCATATGATTGGATGATGGAAGTCAGCAGAGCTTCCCCTTATTTACTTAGCTCGGGACCAACTCCACTTGCGGAGTGCACAGTGTATTTGCCTTTAGTAAACCCACCCTATAGAGCAGGGATATGCAATTAGCGGACCTCCAGCTGCTGCAGGACTACAAGTCCAATGAGGCATAGCAAGACTCTGACGACCACAGGCATGACACCCAGAGGCAGAGGCCTGATGGGACTTGTAGTTTTGTAACAGCTGGAGGTTTGCTAATTGCATATCCCTGCTATAGAGAAACATGCTGCCCTGCAGTAGACACGCACTGGTGCCATTAAAGTGTTACTAAACCCAGGAGCCTGCACTCACTATATCTGGTCTCCCACAGTACACAGAACATGGAAATACAATTATTTTAGTAAATATAAACTACTAAATACCTTTTCTCATCAGCAGTATATAGCAGTCTTGTGACTTCTATCAGTGTCTGGTTAAAGCTTGTAGGAGGAGTTTTCATTCTCCTCTGACTGTCCTTTGAGGCTGCAGGACCCCTGACCCTTTGTCTGTGCTGATTGGCCCTGTGCTGATCACATGCACCCTCCCAAGAAAAAAAAAAAAAAAACTCTCTAGCAATACACACCAAAACTGAGCATGTGCAGGGTGCCTCCTAGGGCTGTGTTCTATCAGCAGATGGATTGGGGACAGTGGAAAAAGGGGAGGATCAGGGATGATGGTGACGTCACTACGCGATCGGAGTAGGAGGACGGGCTCCGTTTCGTTTATGCTGGCCGGCTTTCCTTTATGCGATGTTATCGCCTCCCAATTGTAAGTGTATTACTTGATCTTATTAAAAGATGTTCGGAATATATTACACTATGGCCAGTTCTTTTCTCTTCTGAGTGTACGGACGCCGCAGCGGGTCCTAGTGAGCGATCGTCACCATCCGAATTACTGTTCCTATTGTGGTCATCTGCAAGCTTGGAGGCCTTGGCTGGGCTAGAGCCACCTGCCCTTTAGGCTTGCCGTCCGGTAAGCTCAATCTACAGCTACGGTGGTCGGGCACTTTGCTTGTGTGTGCACACTGCGGTGTTATTATGACCCTTAATATTCTCAATGGACTTCTTTGTCTTCATGTCAACTGTTGTGGACTTCTTTAGCACCATTTTTTTAGCACAGCTTCCCCAATTTTATAGACTTTTTTTGTGTTATCGCTTTGTATGTTGCTGCTTCTTATTAGTGTATTTAATGATTAATTTTCTCAGCGCGGGATCTTCTTTTGCTTATCCTTTCACCCAACCTCATGGTTGAAACAGCCCCCAGAAAAAGGCAATTTGAGATGCATTTTTTTAAAGTTGCCCAAATGCAAAAGAAAAAAATAAAAAGTCGATGAAAAGTTTTGGCTCTGTTTTGCTCATTCCTCAGTAAAATCCCTCCCCCCCCCCCTCCAGAGGGTTTCGGATACAGGTGTCTAATCTCGCCATCTCGTCTCGATTTCAGCTATTCAAAAGCTCTGAAGCTTCAGGTCAGCGCTAAACGTTTTTATAGATCAGGTGAAAAGTTTGTGTTTTTCACCAGAATGGTTACACCGCTCTGAGACGAAGCGCAAAGGACAAAAGACCGCGCCGGCCAGACTTGTAGGCAAAAAGACAAAAGAATTGCATCTGTAAATGAATTATCTTCTGTACTGGAAAAAAATGTAGACTTTTTCAAATCCCGTTTCACCAAAAATTCAGGAAACTCTCAAAGACATGACATTTGCCCCAGAAATCATTCTCAAAGTCCTCATTCACCTTGATGTGGGGACAACATAGTGGTCGGGCAGGCACATATATTCCGGTATATTTGAATTCATTTGCAAGGATATTTCCAAAAGTGACTTGTATTCCTGGGAGAACAAAGAGACAAGCACTAGACTATACATCAGACGTTTGTGGACACCTGACTATCACACCTGAATGAGGTTGTTGGATCTCCCGTTCCAAAACCACTGACATTTAATATGAAGTTGGCCTACCGTTGTGACTATAACAGCCTTCACTCTTCTGGGAAAATTTTGGAGTGTGTCTGTGGGAATTTGGCCCAATCAGCCAAAAGAGCATTTGTGAGGTTGGTTGAGAAGACTTGGCGCACCATTGGCTTTCAAAATCATTTCAAACATATTAGTAGGGTTGAGGTCAAGGCTCTGTGAAGGCCACTTGAGTTCCTACACACCAAACTCATCCAACCATGTCTTTATGTAGATATTGGATGAGAAGACCCAGCTCATTCCAGTTAACCCCAAAGAAGTTCAGTAGGGTTGAGGTCAGGGCTCTCTAAAGGCCACTCGAGTTCCCCCCACACCAAACTCATCAAACCACGTCTTTATGGAGATGTTGGATGTAAAGACCCAGCTCATTCCAGTTAACCCCAAAGAAGTTCTGTAGGGTTGAGGTCAGGGCTGCCTGAAGGCCACTTGAGTTCCCTCAACACCAAACTCCTCAAACCATGTCTTTATGGAGATGTTGGATGAGAAGACCTGACTCCTTCCTATTTATCTCAAAGGTGTTCAGTAGGGTTGAGGTCAGGGTACTGTGAAGGTCACTTGAGTTCCTCCACACCAAACTCCTCAAACCATGTCTTTCTGGAGGTGTTGGATGAGAAGACCTAGCTCATTACAATTTATCCGCAAAGTGATCAGTAGGATTGAGGTCAGGACTGGCTTTGTTACACGGGCACACATGCTGGAACAGAAATGGACCTTCTATGAACTGTTACCACAAGGTTGGAAAAATTACAATCCTATAAAATGGGAAGTGTCCCAGTCTGTACCCAAGATTCCCGATTCTTAATGAGGACTATTTTGCCCATGCAGGACAAAGTAAAAGGTTCACTTTAGAGCAGTAAGGAATACATGCTTATCTTCTATGCGCTTCCCCACCACCCTCCTGCTGAAGAAAAATCTGGTAATTGTAGGTATGGAGGTACACATGACTCCCTCTTCTACCACCCAAAATGCCTGAATGGCCAAGCTCCAGGCTCGACATCCATCATGAGGGGTGGGGGGAGAGTCCTTAGGCCTGCCATCTCAGGGTCACCCACTCAACATCCGTACTTCATTCGATTTTAGCATTTCTGCCGTCATTTAGCTCTTGAGCTCTTCTCTGTCTTCACAAGTTCCATGCTGAAGGCGTTTTACTTTTGTTGCATCAATTATTGGTCTACCAGGCTGAAGACTTGCGCTTGCCTGAATAGTAATAGTTCTTTAATAGAAACAAAAAAAATTATTAATGGAAAAAAATGATTTGTTTGCCAGATACACATTCAATGATACCCACCCAATTTGACTCAATGCTTCCAGGTATAAAAACTATGCATGCATAAGCAGCTTAAATAAACTGATCATTGAGATCAGTCGTGTTTACAATCCTAGCTACAAATAGAACTTAGATCAGCTGAATACAATGGCAAAAAGACATTACTAAAAACAAAATGTTTGCTTATAGAATTAAAACTCTTGAATAAATATTTAATCCACGACAAAGGATTCCCAGAGCACTATGATTTAGCTAAAGAAGACACTACCATATTTGAGGCTTAGTCTTAGATGGACATGAACAGTAGTTTCAAATTGAATTAAAATGTATGTAAGCCCTAACAATGAACTGTTTGGTCTGTAAAATACATCATACTTGCAGATCAACAAAGTATTTTTCTATATTTGCAAGGCCTTTAAAGGGATAAAACATTGAGAAATTTGCACGTACAACTCTACTCTTCTTTTTTTTTTTGTTTTGTTTGTTTAAAAAGCTGACCATTGTAAGCAGGTAGTGTTATATGGTACGGTCCAAGAGCTGTAACTACTGTAACTTCCTGGACAGCTTGGCACGTTACATGATGATCCACTGTCAGGATGAACAGGTACAGGGGGACTCAAAAACTGAGGTAATAATGAAATTGATAGACATGTGCAATTCATTTTGTGCCAAATTAGTTTTTTAACGAATTTCGACAAATTCTTTAATTCAGAAATATCCGAATTAACGAAAACCTGTTTAACAAACTTTTCCGAATATTCGTAAAAATTTGTACTTTCGGAAGAACTTGTACATTCGTAAAAATTTGTAAAATCGTAAATTTGAAAAAATTTGCAAATTCGGAATTTGAAAATTCAGAATTTTGAAATTCAAAAATCTGATATAACTAACTGATAATAACTTGACTATTACTAACTAATAAATTATAGGTATTGGAATCTCCTTTCAAATTTGGCTGTTAGTGAACGTAACAAATACGAATTTATCCAAAGTTACCAATTATCCGAAATACCGAATGTCGTATCTAAACAAATGGAACTGAACAAATGAATAATAAATAATAATAAAATAAAAAGTTTCTTATTATTATAGTTATTTATTATTATTAATTTGTTACATTCCATTTGTTTAGATGCGGCATTCGTTATTTCGGACAATTCGTAACTTTGGATAAATTCGTATTCGTTACGTTCACTAACAGCCAGATTTGAAAGGAAATTCCAGTACCGATAATGTAATAGTTAAGTTATTATTAGTTATTTCAGATTTTCGAATCTCCGAATTTTTCGACTATACAAATTTTTCGAATTTACAATTTTTTTTGAATTTACGAATTGTCCCTTTTTTTTCGAATTGCGATCCTCACGAATGACCCGAAAAAAAATTTTTTTTTCAGCAGTGCACTTGTCTATTGATTTTTAATAGCGTATAGAGGACCCTTTTACCAGTTCACTTTGACAGGACTGCGAATAACCCCAACCCAACTGGCCAATATGGGTGTACATTGCAGTGACCTCTTTCATACTGGGGCGCTTTGCAGGCGCTACAGCGCTAAAAAATAGCACCTGCAAAGCGCCCTGAAAGAGCCACTCCTGTCTCTCCAATGTGAAAGCCCCAAGGGGCTTTCGCACTGGACCGGTGCACTGGCAGGACGCTAAAAAAAGTCCTACTAGCAGCATCCTCCACTGCTCCTGCCCATTGAAATCAATGGGGCAGCGTGGCTATACCGCCGACAAAGCGCTGCTACAGCAGCGCTTTGCAGGTGGTTTTAACCCATTCTCGGCCACTAGCGGGGGGGGGTAAAAGCGCCCCGCTAGCGTCCGAATAGGGCTGAGAAATTGACGGTAAAGCGCCACTAAAAATAGCGGCGCTTTACCGCCGACGCACCCACCGCCCAAGTGTGAAAGGGGCCCAACACATGTTGTACGCTGCTGAAAATGTTGCTGGCATGATTCTGACTCCTTTGTGGTGCGTTGGGCAGCTCGTTCAAATATATCAGCTGACTCCATGCATCTAAGTGTTTAAAGATAATTCCAGATGTGGCGGTTTTTACATAGTTCCAACTTGGACCAACGTAAATCTGTATGTGCCATACCTGGAGGAGCAACCCTGGAAGCTGAAAATGACTGTAATAGATGCCACTACTCCGGTGATCACAACCAATGTGAGTGTCTTCCTTGCTGCATTGTGAACACAGGAGGTCACTTTCCTGGCACAGGTGCCATTCAGGGAATGCTTAACCAGTTCCGGACCGCCAACCGCACATATACTGCGGCAGGGCGGCCTGGTTGCGCAAAACAATGTACCTGGTCTGGGGGGGGGGGGGCACACACCCACTGTGATTGGACACAGCCAATCAGCGGGCCCAGCGTCCACGATAACTTTTGCACAAAACAATCAATATATGCTTATTGGGATTTTTTTTTTTTACCAAAAATATGTAGCAGAATACATATTCATTCGCTATTGTCACACAACTGGGTGGGCTCACTGCACCCCGAGCCAACCACCCTTTTTTGAAGCCTATTAGAGACTCGTGCTCTAATTACGTGCTTAAAAAAACAAACAAAAAAAACAATTGGAATTCATGCGTCCGGCACCCCGCATGTAGATTAGGGGGCGGGACACATGGGTAGGGTGGCGGCACCCTAATGTTTGGGGGTTCTAAGTAATTTTCTAGCAAAAATAAATCCAGATTTTTACGTGTAGGAGAGAAGTATTAGAATAGGCCAGGCCTTCAAGTGGTTAAACGTTTGTTCTTTCTTTCTTGAATAAAATCCGGGTTTATGAGATTTGCAGATGATTGCATTGTAGATTTTATTGTATTTTTGTATTTTGTATTTTATGATATCATTTAGTGTTTTTATGTAGATTTTACTCAGCGTCCCGAATGTTTATAGAATTTGGATTGTAGTATAAACATTGTTTCAGTTTTATAAACAACACAGTTCTATTCTATAACGAAATAGATACATGTCACAAATCTGATGTGACCGTTCTCCCGTACAAATACAATGTAGCACCCGGGTGATATGTTTTGATTTTCATTCTTCATTCTCCCATAAAGGATTGTCACCTCTGTCAAGTCTTTAGTCCGGGTTCTGATGGAATTTTCGGACTCCCTGGGGGGTCAGTGATCATAACACTTCACATCTATTATCTATAGTTGGTGATTAAACTCTTCTGTGTTTTTTTTTTTTGGGGGGGAGTGGGGGGTGGGGGTGGGGTCCAGGCATGGCATGCGGGCACAGCGTGTGTTTCATTGGGAGCATGCTGGGAGCTGTCAGTCAATCCCCAGCTGTAAAAATACAGAGCCGCCTGGGTCATGATGATTGCAACATGGCGCAATCTGTCTTCAGTTCAACAGGGGGCGCAACAAAGGCTGTTTATGTAACCTCCACTGGGTTCAGGAGAGTGCGGAACATTGGAACGCTTCCAATAATATTACTAACTATTAGATATGTGCACCGCCGAAACATTTGTTCGTTTTCGTTTCATTTGTTTGTTTTGTTTTTTTTTTCAGGTCATTCGTTATTTCGCAAAAATTCGTAACTTCGAAAAAGTTTGAATTCATTGGATTCCATTAGTTTAGATGCGGTATACGAAAATTCGAAAATCCGAAAATAGGAAATAAAATCCTAAAATTCGAAAAATAAGGACAAAAATTCGAAAGAATTGAAGTCGCTCGGAATGTCGCACTTCATCTGACCCCCCCGGCCTTCCCTTCAGTCTTGCACAGTTGCACCGGCTCCTCCTCAGCTCTGAAATGGCTTACTCTGATTTCACTGCACACTGTGGGCTTCCCACTATGTGCATTAGAAGCTGCAGCAAGTCAGGTAGAGTCCCGCCTCATTTCCTGGCTGGGAGGGCGTCCAGCATCATCTAGCCCACATGTGTCAAACACAAGGCCCGGGGGCCTGAATCCGACCCACCGGGCCATTTCATGTGGCCCTCGCACCTTTCCTGTAGCTGCGGCTCCACCCTCATCTCTGCCCCCCCCCCACCTTGTGTCAGCAACAGGGAGGAGGACAGAACTCATTGGCTCAGAGACAGCAGCATTAGCCATTGGTATCACAGCCAGGAAGGAGGAAGCGCGGGGGGGGGGGGGTGTGGGCCCAAACCGCACTCTGGGTGTGTTAATGGACACGCAGAGCTGGCTCAGGAGTGAGCACGCACAAGTGCCCCCCCAGAGCAAGCGGTTTGCTTTGGGGGGCACTCGGCAGAGGGGGAGGAGCCAGAGAAGAGGATCGGGGCTGCTCTGTGCAAAACCATTACACAGAACAGGTAAGTATAACGTGTTTGTTATTTAAAAGGAATAAAAAATGAAGGTTTAGGCTCGGTTTCCACTATTGCAACCCCAAAGTCGTGCAATTTTACCGCGGTTTTTTACCGCGATTTTTTGCCACGATTTTGATGCGACAGGAAACAGTGCCAATGTATTCTTGAGGTCTATGGACCTCAAGTCGCATCAAAGTGGTACCAAAGTAGTGCAGGGACTACTTTGAAGTCGCTGCGACTTGAAGTCGCACAGATATGAACGATACTCATTGGAAATCATGGGGAACGACTTGTCATGCGACTTTGCAGTCCCAAGTCGCATGATAAGTCACACTAGTGGAAACCAAGCCTAACTGTATTGTATTTTTGTAGATAGCTTTGAGGACAAATCCATCAATTTTTGCCCATTTTTTTTTTTTTTTACACCCCAATTGGACATCTCAGCCGAGGTGTAGAAAAAAATAAAACCACAAAGTGCAGAAAACTCAAATAAAAGGAAACTATTATCATTTTTTTCTTTCTATTTGTATCCCCCTTGGGGCTGTATGTAATACGTCGCTCCGTAGCGAGCGATCAATGCGTCGCTCTCTCAGCTTTCACCTTCTGCTATCCTGGAAGGTCTCTCCATCTCAGCTGGGATCCAGATGTCATTAATAAGGATAATCAGGACCAGAACACTTGGGTGGTCGCAGACGGGGCAGCGGAAGAGGGAAAGCGGCCAACAAGAGGGGGGATGGGGGTGGGGCTGGGGGGCGGGTCTATCCCTTTTTTTTTTTTCTTGCTTATTCTGATGACCCCTCCTGAGTCTGGAGAAGTTTTTGTTGAATAAAACTCGTACAGGATGGAACAATACAGCTCAGCGTCGGGCTCAGATCCAGGAGAGATTTCACAGGGAAAAACTCTATGCAAACCACACGCGTGTTAACCACTCAACTGCCAGTCCTTGCACTTTGGACCTTGTTCAGAAGAACTGGCCAATACTGGGATTGCCCAAGAATTTGAATATGGAGTCCTAGATTATTATAATGCAATCTCAAATTAGGATTTTTTTTTTTTTACTTCAGCCTAAGGGTCAGGGGTCAGAAGCCACCCCCAAAATCTGACAGTTGCCACCCCATACTACATATTTGGTTATAGACCCAAGTGACAAGAGGACCTTCCCTAGACCTCCGGTCCAGCTCCCTTGGAGTGGAGAACAGGGGATGAGAGGGACGCAGATTGGCATGGGTTGCCGAGCCAAGTCCAAGATAGGCTGGGTCAGCAACAGGCAAGCAATCGAAGACAGAGTCAAAAACGAGCCAGGTCACCAATAAATGGTCAAGTATTATTATGCACTGGGCATTTAGCCCCTTTGATTCTGGCATATTTGGGTGGACCAGAAGGCACTGGTGTACTGTCCAGCTCTGCACCAGCAGTCTGAAAAAGTCTGAGAGGCTGAAAAATGCAGTTGTTAGATGGGGCGGGAGGCTGTACTGAGTGGTACTAACTTGGGGTCAAGCTAAGGTTGGTGACCATAAAGACAGATATCAAGCGGGTTAGCATGCAGGTTTGTGGTCAGGAGGCAGGCCGAGGTCACATCATTGAAGCAGAGATCATGAATCGTGGTCAAGAACTTGCCAGGTTGGAAAAGCAAGGCAGAGCCAAATCCAAGATAGGTTGGGTCAGCAACAGGCAAGCAATCAAAGACTGAGTCAGATCACCAATGAATAAGCAAGTATTCAGCCTCATGCACCCTAGGCTTTTAGCTTCTGTGCCTCAAATTCTGGTGTTTTTGGGTGGTCAGGTTGGAAAGGCAAGGCAGAACAAAGTCCAAGATAGGTCAGATCAGCAACAGGCAAGCAATCAAAGTCAGGGTAAAAAAATGAGCCAGTTCTTGAAAGAATAGGCAAGTTTTAGGTCTCATGCACACTGGTTGTTTAGCCCCTGTGCTTCAGATTCTGGCACTTTGGGTGGCCAGAAGGTACAGGTGCACTGTCCAGTTGTGCACAACAGTCTGTAAAAGTCTATGAGAGGCTGAAAAATTTGGCACTTGGATGAGGGGGGAGGGGGGGCGGCTGCCGTACTGAGTGGTACTAACCTTTGGCGACAAGCTAAGATTGGCGACTGTGAAGACAGACACAAGTTACAAAACAAGGTTGCGGTCAGGAGGCAGACTGAGGTCACAACATTGACGCAGAGATGAACTATGGTCAGGAACTTGCCAGGTTGGAAAGGGAAGGCAGAACCAAGGTCGGGTCAGCAACAGGCGAGCAATCAAAGACTGGGTCAGAAACAAGCCAGGTCACCAATGCATAAGCAAGTATTCGGCCTCATGCACCCTGGGCCTTTAGCTCCTGTGCCTCAAATTCTGGTGTTTTTGGGTGGCTAGGCTGGAAAGGCAAGGCAGAACAAAGTCCAAGATAGGTTAGGTCAGCAACAGGCAAGAAATCAAAGACAGGGTAAAAAAAAAGTCCAGTTCAATGAAGGTCCAAAGGCAAGGTGGGTCATTAAGAGGCAGGCAGAATAGAAACAAGTTGAAGAGCAGGCCAGGTCAGCAACAGAGGAGAAGATCTCTGGAAACAGGTCCTGGTTCCGGTTGTAGAATAATAGCTTAAGACCATCCAGCAAATTTCTAACTCCATTCTGTAACTTAATCGGGCCTTCTGGTGCCCAGGCTGGAATCAGTTGTGTGTGCCCATGTGCCTGCATGCCCATGCATCCTTGCTGCGTGTCCGGACAACTCCTTGGCCTTCACATACTGTCTCCCAGCCTCTAGGAGTCCAAAATTGGCTCAATAAGAGGGAATCCTAGTGAAGAGGAAGATAAGCAACGATGGGGTTCTGTTATTTCAAAGTGTTAGGCACACTCAGGTGCTGGGAGAGAGTGTTTGAGGTCAGGCAGTTGACAGAGCAGTAACTGTCAGACCTCAGGTGACCTCTGACCCCTGGCTCTGAAGATGAAAGTGAAAGGGAAGCAAGCAATGGGCAAATCTAAGACATGGCAAACTTCTCCCTTATATATATTTCATCTACGTAATGGGTTCAGTTTTAGGCCTCTTGCACATGGGACCATCTACGGGGCTGAATGGCCCACCAGGCCATTTCATGTGGCCCTCGCACCTCCCCCCTCCCGTGTCTCAGTCCCCACCTTGTCTCAGCAGTCAGCAGTAGAGAGGAGAACAGAACTCCTCTGCCAGAATGTACTCTTCTCTGTGCAGCTGCGGAGAGGATCGTCTCTGACCTCCCCAGGTTTCAGCAGTCGGCAGCAGAGAGGAGGACAGTGTTCCTCCAACAGAGCCTCCTCTGGTCTCAGCATTCAGCAAACTCTGGCAGCTGACTCCAGTCCTCCTTTGGTCCTCCTCCAGACCCTGCACTTTCCCCTTCTCAGCTCCACCTAGGGTTGCCACTTATTTCTTTAGGCCAAACCCGAACACTTTAGCGGCCTGGGACACCTGGGCCCCAAGGAGAGTGGTAATGCAGTGCGCATAGCATGGCACAGCGAGCAGTGGGATGTGGCCAGATTGCTCTTGTTGACACCATCGCCCTGTCCCCCCCAGACAGCCGCCCGCAGCTCCCGAACAGCAACAGATTTGGTTACTTGGGGAGCCACAGTCCGGTCTGAATATTGTGTCTGGGTTTCAGCCTGCCTGAAACCCAGACACATGATTTAAAACCCCGGACTGTCCGGATGAATCCCGGACAGGTGGCAACCCCAGCTCCACCCCTAGCTTCTTCCTGGCAGCAGCAGCACAGAGTGAAGGGGGGGGGGTGCACTGTGATGTAAGGAGGGTGGGGGGGGGGGACTCTTGACTTCTGATGGTGAAGGGGGGCTCTTGACATCTGATGTAAAGTGGGGGGGGGTGGGTTGCTCTGGACATCATCCTACAGATGTAACCGGCCCTTTGAGGGCAACCATAATGCTGATACGTTCCGAAAGGAAATTGAGTTTGACACCCCTGTAGATGCTGCGGATGTCACTCACAAATTTTTGTTATTTGGCCCCCCATCTAAAATTGACTTTATGTTGCAAAACAAGGCTGAGCACGATTGCTTCAATATCCACATGGGGTTAACGTTCAGCAAGGTCTGAGTTTGTGCAAATCCAGCTACTCCTTGTTCATTCTGTACTGTACCTCCTTACATAGCTGAGGCCTACTGTGTGTGCTGTGCTGCCCTCTGCTGGCTATTCAACAGACAGCACGCCCCCCCTCTATTGTCAGCAGTAAGGTTTTCTTACTTAACCGCTTGCCTACCAGGCACTTTCACTGTACCCAAATTATTTTTTTTTATCATTTTCTTAACACAAATAGAGCTTTCTTTTGGTGCTATTTATATACTGCTTTGTTTTAAATTTTTTACTAAGCTTTTTTTTTAGTTTTTGAAGTTTTTCTTAGTTTCTGTCAGTAAATTTTGGAAATAAGTAATTTTTCTCCTTCACTGATAGGCACTGATGAGGCACTAATATGCCGCACTGATAGGGAGCACTGATGGGCATTGATAGGCGGCACTGGTGGGAACTGATAGGTGGCACGGATAGTCGGCACTGATGGGCACGGATAGTCGGCACTGATGGGCACGGATAGTCGGCACTGATGGGCACGGATAGTCGGCACTGATGGGCACGGATAGTCGACACTGATGGGCACGGATAGTCGGCACTGATGGGCACGGATAGTCGGCACTGATGGGCACGGATAGTCGGCACTGATGGGCACGGATAGTCGGCACTGATGGGCACGGATAGTCGGCACTGATGGGCACGGATAGTCGACACTGATGGGCACGGATAGTCGGCACTGATGGGCACGGATAGTCGGCACTGATGGGCACGGATAGTCGGCACTGATGGGCACGGATAGTCGGCACTGATGGGCACGGATAGTCGGCACTGATGGGCACGGATAGTCGGCACTGATGGGCACGGATAGTCGGCACTGATGGGCACGGATAGTCGACACTGATGGGCACGGATAGTCGGCACTGATGGGCACGAATAGTCGGCACTGATGGGCACGGATAGTCGGCACTGATGGGCACGGATAGTCGGCACTGATGGGCCGCACTGATGGGCACTGATGAGCATGGATAGTCGGCGTTGATGGGCACAGATAGTCGGCACTAACGGGCACTGAAAGGTAGCAGTGACTGGCATCACTAATGGGCACTGATTGGTGACACTGGGGGGGCTTTACTATAATCATGGCACTGATGTCCTCTGCGAGGAGATGCCGCTGATTGGCTCTCCTCACCACTCCTCACCACAAACTCTGTCAGTGTGAGGCGATGAGAGCCGATCACCGGCACTTCCGTGTTTACATGTGACCAGCTGTGATTGGACACAGCCGATCACATGGTTAAAGAGCTGTGTGATCGGCTCTTTACAGAGATCGGGGTCGTGCCGCGACCTAGCAACATGGCGCGGCCGCGATCGCCACCCCCCGCGAATGCCCATTCTGGGGCAACGTCCTATGACGTCCACCCAGAACAAGAACTGCACCGTCCCTCCGTCATTTGACGGTGGGCGGGGCGACAAGCAGTTAACGAGGAACTGCAGTCTGCTGGCATGATTTGTAATAAAAACATCTTTGCCATTCTGAAGCTTCCCTCCAACCACTTTGCATATTTTATATATACTTTGATTCTGCACTTGCCAAATATGCTGCAGAAATCTCCCTCCACTGAGTCTGGCTGCAGCCATTTTAACTGTGGGCAGCTGAAGCTGCTGCCTGTTTACTTCCTGGATTTACACAGACACACACCTCCAGCTCTGCAGCTCTCATTGGCCCTCTTATGACTCACCCCTCCTCTCTTCTTGGCAAACTCTCCCGAGAGTGAGAGAGAGAGCTGTGCATTATGTCATAAGCCTAGGCTAATGACCAGACAAGAAACAGGAAGTGGGCTGTAAAAGGGATTTACTTGCAGCAACCCAATGCCTTTAGGCATCTAGATGTGGTGAAGACGACTTGCTGAAGTTCAAACCGATCATCAGAATGGGGAAGAAAGGGGATTTAAGTGGCTTTGAACGTGGCATGGTTGTTGGTGCCAGACGGGCTGGTCTGAGTATTTAAAAACTGATCTACTAATCCCAATATATATATATATATTGATTTGTTTGCGCAAAAGTTATAGTGTGTACAAAATAGGGGATAGATTTATGGCATTTTTATTTTTTTAAATTTTTTTTACTAGTAATGGCGGTGATCAGCGATTTTTTAGCGGGACTGCGACATTGCGGCGGACAAATCGGACACTTTTAGCACTTTTTTTGGACCAAATCCCCTTGTTTACATCAGCAGATCCCCGTTCTGTCTCTGCTGGGAACGATCGCAGGGGGGCGGCGGACATCCCGTACGCCGGATCCGCTGATTGGCTCCCCCCGCTGACCAGTCGGCGTGCGCCCACAAAGGCTAGTGCGCGAATTGACGTACACCTACATTGATTAGTGCAGCCAAGCCAACTTTACTATACTGCAGCGGGTGGTTGGCAAATGGTTTAATCACCACGACCTACCTGAGTATTGTTGCTGACCATGTCCATCCCTTTATGACTACAGTGTCCCCATCTTCTGATGGCTCCTTCCAGCAGGATAATGCACCATGTCACAAAGCTCCAATCATCTCACCACTGGACAATGAGGTCCCTGTCCTCCAATGGCCTCCACACTCACCACATCTCATCCAATAGAGCGCCTTTGGGATGTGGTGGAACGGGAGATTGGCATCATGGATGTGCAGCAACTGTGTGATGTTATCATGTCACTATGGAGCAAAATCTCTGAGGAACCTTTCCATCTCCTTGTTGTATTTATGCCACCAAGAATGAAGGCAAAAGAGGGTTCAACCCGGGACTAGCAAGGTGTACCTAATAAAGTGGCCGGTTGCACTGATGCCACTTTTTTAAGACCGAGTACAAGTACCGATACTTTCTTCAAGTACTCGCCGATGCCGATTACCGATACGGTCATGTGACAGTGGCACTAATATGCAGCACTGGTGACGCATGGACCGTGTCAGTAGTTTTAATTCTTATTTTATTTATTTTTTACAATTTTAATTTTTTTTCAATTTTTCTTTTTTTATTATTTTTTACAATTTTTTTTATAATGCTTTTTTTTTGGGGGGGGGGGGAGTGGACAGTGTCAGTATGTTTTGTATTTTTTATTCTTTTTACAATTTAACATTTTCAGTATTTACTTATTACAATTCTTTTTTATTTAATTATTATTTTTAGCGCTGTTGGGGGGTGCCTTTGCTGAGATGACGTATGAACTGTGTCAGTGGTCTTTATTTTTTTTTTTTTTTTTGTTATTTATTTTTTACAATGCTGTCTTTTTTTTTAGGGGGGGGGGGGGGCAGTGGACAGTGTCATTGTGTTTTTTATTTTATTTTTTTTATTATTTTTACAATTTAACCTTTTCAGTATTTACTTATTACAATTCTTTTTTTTTTTAATTATTATTATTATATATTATATATATATTTTTAGCGCTGTTGGGGGGTGGCTTTACTGAGATGACGCGTGGACTGTCAGTAGTTTTTTTACAATTTATATTTTTTACAATTTATTTTTATTATTATTATTTTTTTTTTTACAGTGCTTCCTTTTTTTTTTGGAAGGGGAGTGCACAGTGTCAGTGTGTTTTTTTTTATTTTATTTTTTTAAATTATTTTTACAATTTAACCATATTTATTTATTACAATTCTTTTTTTAATTATTATTTATTATTATTATTTTTTAACCCTGTTGGGGGTGTCTTTGCTGAGATATCAGGGGTCTTAGGTAGATCTATCTACATCTATATCTATAGATATAGATAGAGATATAGAGATAGATAGAGATAGATATAGATATATCTATCACAGACCTAGTCATAGTTCCAAGCTCCAAATCTGCCCATTCTGAGAATTGGAGTGCTTCCACCTACATTCGGGTGTTCTCACTTCTCCTGTTGTAATGTGCAATAATTGTTACCTCCACCAGGGGGGGCTGGTTCTTTTTTAAATGGTCTCGGTAGGTGTACAGACCTGGTGGATCTTGCTGCAGGAATTCCTGAGAGGTATAAGAACCCATCAGGTGGTTTAAATCTCCAGATTTTTGGGTGGAGTGGCCATTAGAAGGTTACTGAAATCTGACAGTTTTCACACCCATTGTTCCCAACATGGCCATTCAAGGTGAGAAAAATTCTCCAGTAACCAGGTCTGTGTGTGCCATATATATATATATATATATATATATATATATATATATATATATATATATATATATATATATATATATATACACATACATACATACACACACACCCATATATATATGCTAAGTAGTAGATGTATTGTACACTCTTCTTTTTGGGTGAAGTGTCCCTTGGACATAATTGATGTGAAAAGAGTGATGATGATGAATTCTGATTCTCTCTGTTTTCCCTTTTCACAGCCTGAAGACCTGGAGGGACAGAACTGTCACACATTCAAGATAAAGAACTTTAAGAAGGTGAAGTCATGCAGCGTGTGCAAGACGGCGATTACCAGGGAGGGGACTGCGTGTCGCGGTGAGTCCATAATATTTTCTGACACTTTCACAGGTTCAGCACAAAAAAATAAAAATGAAAAAATAAAAAAAATAGATCTCTATAGTGGGAAAAGGGGAGCATGTTGTACGTTATACCCATATATATATATATAGGGTGGGACATAAAGGATAGCATCATACACCTGAAAAATGGTATAGACTCCTCAAGCTAGTTATGAAAAGGTTGCCATCATCCCTATAAAGCATAAGATAGGAACCTCAAAGAAAGGGGATTTTTAAGGCAACAATAATGTAAAATTGAATATATTTATTGATACAAAATTAATATTAAAAGCAGAATATAATTAAATCGCAAATACAATTTATATAAAAGAAAAAAAAAAAAAAAAGAAAAAAACAATAAGATATGTTACAAATGTGGCAAAGAAATTCCAACGCGTTTCAAAATAGTTAAATTTCTTCTTCAGGGATAAACCTTGCCATCATCTGGAAGGCATAAAGGTAACATGAGTATCTACATGTACATTTACAGTATCAAAAAACAAAAATGTAGAAAGAAAATGCTTACAGTAATCACAATCGACTCAAAACGAATTCTCAGTATAGCGCCCCCAAACATCCCCCCGTCCAGTTAGTGAAATGTCTTTTATCGTGCAGAAGAGCCCCCAGATATAGAGATCCAAGGAGAGACGCCAAATTCCCCCAGATAGAAAGGTACCTGGGGGGAAAAAGAAAGAGGGGTGCGATCTGGGAAATATATGTAAAGATATGTATAAATTCATATATCCTCTATGTGAAACTAAAACATCAGCAAAGATCAAAAACCAACCTTCTATAAAGGGTAATTTGAAAAATCTTCAGGTATAAGAAGTTTGTTTCCCATATATGACCAAGAAGGAAAGTTTTCCTTCCTAGAAAAGAAACAAATTATATCAATTAGTATAGGAGGATCTCTCCTCCTCCAAATTTTTATCCACCAAGGAAAAAACACAAGGGTGGAATGAGTCAAAAAAGACAAGGTAATAGGAAATTAAAGCTTACTGAGTCTGAGGTTCACATACCGATCCAAGTAAAAGGGAGAGCAAATCCAGATTGCAGCACACACCTACGGACAGTCCGTTCTCTTCAAAGGGGAGCAGAGAAATGACGCTGGCGACTCAGGGGCTCCCGGCTTCCTCCTTAAGAGTCAGTGCGCATGTGACGTTTTGCGGACGCGGGGCTGTGACGTCATTCCGTCGAGACGGAAGCGGCGTCACTTCCGCCGCTGGGTTTCTTCAAGATAGACAGGCCGGTCCTCCACTCCACTCCTCCCGGAAGTTATCAATGACCGGAAGGGTGCTGTGGACGGGACCCGCATTGCAGACACTACAAAGAGAAGAAAACTAACGTATTTGGGAGTGGAGACATGTTGTTACTCACACTCCGCTCATCATTAGATCTATAAAAAATTAATTAAATGTACATATGGTGGCAAGGGCGGGACAGTACTGCTGCACAGAAAATCTGCAGCAGATTCCAAGGAGTACAAGAGACATCCTCGATCAGATCCATAGGTGTATGGGAGCATGACAAAAGCAGCCCCCCAACCCATTCTGGATCGGACGAAAGTGCATTGTACCCTAGGTACCATGGTCCCTGATCTCAGGGAATGCCCCCGTCTCAAAAAAATAAAAATAATAAAGAAATGTTGTATAAATAACAAATTTTTTATGAATGAGAAATTGTGATGAAAAAAATGGAAATAAAATTAAATGTAAATAATAAAAAAAGGATGAATGAGTATGAGTGCTGCATATGAGTCAGACATTCAAAAATAATTGGGTGTAATTGGACAGGTGGAAAAGAAAAAATTGTACCACATGTCAAGTATTAGGGCAGAGACTCATTTGTGGGAGGAAAGAATTTATCCTCCATAGGAGAATAACAGCCCCCGACACAAAAAACTCCATTAAACCCAAAAACAGTGGTTGCCCACTGGATGGTAATGGAAAAAGAAGGGGGCCCCGAGACCGAGGTCAAGGCCCCCCCATTGTGCCGGGTGCACGATATGACCACATTCCCGAAAGGGGGAGAGGAGGGGTCGCCATCTAAGAAAAGCAGTCACATTGTGAAAACCAAAACAAAAAACATTAGTGAAAAACAAAAAACTATATATATAGAGGATGATGTCATGGACGAAAGAGGGAAGAGCGGAAAGCTCTTCTCACCAGTCCATGAGTCATCAATATGAACAATCAACAATAAACTATTGATAAATCATATGTAAATCAGAAAAATCAGAAAAAACAGAAAAAACCCCCACATAGACATTTATCATCCCATATGTTAATCCTTGGGCTGTATGAGTATGGACATGGAGAGATCAGGGATAGGGAAATGGGGAGAAGGGGAAGGGGGGAAGGGGGGAAGGAAAAGAGGGAAAAAGATTTCGATCATAGGATTAGCCAGAGAGGCCGAAAAGCTTGAATTCAGTCTGTTTTGCCAGAACTGAAACCTTCAAGAAAAGGTCTGAAACTTTCCGCTTCGTTTAAGCCTGGCGGGGTAGTGGCATCAAGATGTCTAATCCAACGCATCTCGCGTTGCAGAAGAGTCTTGTTCCAGTCACCCCCTCGCAAGGGGACATGGACACGATCAACCACCGTGAAATTAACGGATGGCATCCTGTATCCATGTCCCCTGGCTACAGTCTCTGCCCTAATACTTGACATGTGGTACAATTTTTTCTTTTCCACCTGTCCAATTACACCCAATTATTTTTGAATGTCTGACTCATATGCAGCACTCATACTCATTCATCCTTTTTTTATTATTTACATTTAATTTTATTTCCATTTTTTTCATCACAATTTCTCATTCATAAAAAATTTGTTATTTATACAACATTTCTTTATTATTTTTATTTTTTTGAGACGGGGGCATTCCCTGAGATCAGGGACCATGGTACCTAGGGTACAATGCACTTTCGTCCGATCCAGAATGGGTTGGGGGGCTGCTTTTGTCATGCTCCCATACACCTATGGATCTGATCGAGGATGTCTCTTGTACTCCTTGGAATCTGCTGCAGATTTTCTGTGCAGCAGTACTGTCCCGCCCTTGCCACCATATGTACATTTAATTAATTTTTTATAGATCTAATGATGAGCGGAGTGTGAGTAACAACATGTCTCCACTCCCAAATACGTTAGTTTTCTTCTCTTTGTAGTGTCTGCAATGCGGGTCCCGTCCACAGCACCCTTCCGGTCATTGATAACTTCCGGGAGGAGTGGAGTGGAGGACCGGCCTGTCTATCTTGAAGAAACCCAGCGGCGGAAGTGACGCCGCTTCCGTCTCGACGGAATGACGTCACAGCCCCGCGTCCGCAAAACGTCACATGCGCACTGACTCTTAAGGAGGAAGCCGGGAGCCCCTGAGTCGCCAGCGTCATTTCTCTGCTCCCCTTTGAAGAGAACGGACTGTCCGTAGGTGTGTGCTGCAATCTGGATTTGCTCTCCCTTTTACTTGGATCGGTATGTGAACCTCAGACTCAGTAAGCTTTAATTTCCTATTACCTTGTCTTTTTTGACTCATTCCACCCTTGTGTTTTTTCCTTGGTGGATAAAAATTTGGAGGAGGAGAGATCCTCCTATACTAATTGATATAATTTGTTTCTTTTCTAGGAAGGAAAACTTTCCTTCTTGGTCATATATGGGAAACAAACTTCTTATACCTGAAGATTTTTCAAATTACCCTTTATAGAAGGTTGGTTTTTGATCTTTGCTGATGTTTTAGTTTCACATAGAGGATATATGAATTTATACATATCTTTACATATATTTCCCAGATCGCACCCCTCTTTCTTTTTCCCCCCAGGTACCTTTCTATCTGGGGGAATTTGGCGTCTCTCCTTGGATCTCTATATCTGGGGGCTCTTCTGCACGATAAAAGACATTTCACTAACTGGACGGGGGGATGTTTGGGGGCGCTATACTGAGAATTCGTTTTGAGTCGATTGTGATTACTGTAAGCATTTTCTTTCTACATTTTTGTTTTTTGATACTGTAAATGTACATGTAGATACTCATGTTACCTTTATGCCTTCCAGATGATGGCAAGGTTTATCCCTGAAGAAGAAATTTAACTATTTTGAAACGCGTTGGAGCATCATACACCTTCCCCCTAAACCCAATCTCTCTCCCTCCATCCCTACTCTATTCTGAATCACAGGGTTCATCAATGAAGATACTACAAGTCCGGTCTGCCATTGTGGTAGGGGGACTCAGCAAAGTGCACCAACAGCAGACTGGTAGTACTCCATTTATTACTTCAGCTTCCTAACAGGATGGATGTTCTTACATCCATATGGACCTTTGGGGGGGGGAGGGAAGCAACACAAGAGCCTGTTTATTGCACTTGCAATACACTCATCTTATTTGCAAAGCAGCAAACTGATCTCGATTTGCAAAGCCGCACACTGATCTCGATTGCAAAGCAACACGCTGATCTCGATTGTAAAACAGCACGCTGATCTTGATTGCAAAGCAACACGCTGATCTCGATTGCAAAGCAACACGCTGATCTTGATTGCAAAGCGGCACGCTGATCTCGATTGCAAAGCAGCACGCTGATCTCGATTGCAAAGCAACGCGCTGATCTCGAGTGCAAAGCGGCACGCTGTTCTCGATTGCAAAGCGGCACGCTGATCTCGATTGCAAAGCGGCACGCTGATCTCGATTGCAAAGCGGCACGCTGATCTCGATTGCAAAGCAGCACGCTGATCTCGATTGCAAAGCAGCACGCTGATCTCGATTGCAAAGCAGCACGCTGATCTCGATTGCAAAGCAACACGCTGATCTTGATTGCAAAGCGGCACGCTGATCTCGATTGCAAAGCAGCACGCTGATCTCGATTGCAAAGCAACACGCTGATCTCGATTGTAAAACAGCACGCTGATCTTGATTGCAAAGCAACACGCGGATCTTGATTTGCAAAGCAGCACACTGATCTCGAGTGCAAAGCGGCACGCTGATCTCGATTGCAAAGCGGCACGCTGATCTCGATTGCAAAGCGGCACACTGATCTCGATTGCAAAGCGGCACGCTGATCTCGATTGCAAAGCAGCACGCTGATCTCGATTGCAAAGCGGCACGCTGATCTCGATTGCAAAGCAGCACGCTGATCTCGATTGCAAAGCAGCACGCTGATCTCGATTGCAAAGCAACACGCTGATCTCGATTGCAAAGCAGCACGCTGATCTCGATTGCAAAGCAACACGCTGATCTCGATTGCAAAGCAGCACACTGATCTCGATTTGCAAAGCAGCACACTGATCTCGATTTGCAAAGCAGCACGCTGATCTCGATTGCAAAGCAACAAACTGATCTCGATTGCGAAGCTCTGCAAGTGTGACTGCAAAAATAAAATGTACAATTTTATTACTTTAGTGTACTTATTTTTTTTTCCAAAGTTTGTCTTTAATCTCTTCCTGCCACTGTAATGCATAAATGCGTCCCATGGGGTCCAAGGTTGTGTGCTGAGATTGCACTCAATGCATGCTCTTCGAACACTGACAGACCTGTCACCTACAGCTCTTGGTCTCTGCTATTGATCAGCAGCCAGTGGGATATGTGAGAGCCAATCACAGATTGATCAGAACGCCACCACCTCATCCTGGCATTTAAGAGGAACTTATTTATTTATTTTTTTATTTTTTTATTTTTTCCTTTTAAGTCAGAAAAATACAAATACTGTGGCTGCTGACTTTTTTAAAAATCAGGTACTTGCCAATGCCTGGGGTCCAGCGCTGTCTTCCCAAAGCTGGTTCTTCATACCACTGTGAGTCCCCGGTCCCGCCACCTTGTATATGAGAGCCAGCTGGGCTTCCTGGAGAACTACAGTCGGCTTGCCCACCTCTCATGTGCGAATTGGCACAGCGCTTTGTGAATGGTCCTGCAGCCTCCTGGGATACGAGACATGTCCCTGGAGGCTGCGGGAGGGGATGGGGGCAGGGCAAGGGATGCCATCCTCATCTAGGCGAGGACTGCGGAAGTTGGAGCAGGTACTGATAAGAATTGGTACTTGCCCCACCCTTCAAAAAAAAAAAATGGAACTCACTTACTGGTTGGGAGGGTGGGAAGACAATGCGAAACCAGCAGGACTTCACTTTTTGAGTGAAGTTCCTCTTTAAGACCCACTTAAGGGACCAATGGGAGTTTTTTGTTTGTTGTTTTTTTTTTTATTTTTTATTGGTACACAATTATTATATGCAAATACATGCGCAAAACGTTTTTTAACAGTTTATTTTTAAAAACTAGACTATTACATTATAAAACTGATGGCTCTGCAGATCTCACTGCAGCCTAAAGGTGGCAGTGTTCATCTGCAGGCTGAAGGTTTATTTTAGCACTGAAGTTTCTTATATGTGACATAGTGACCACATGATCGGGGACTTCTCTGGTTCCTGATTGTCATTGGGGACCAGGGCTGTCAATGACAGCTGGGTTTGGCAGCCACCAGCTGCATATGTTGGCTTCAAGGCTATGATGTGTAAAGAGACGGGGGGCTCTTCTGGGGAATTGACACTTTCTGGATTGTCCTTTGACACTTTCTGGATTGTCCTTTCCATAGTAGGTTCATTGCAAGTCACTAAAAAAATATTTTATTCGAAAGTAAAACACAAGTTGGCATATATGTATTTTTTTTTCTGTGCTTTTACCTGAAATTTTAGATGACAGGGTCTTTTTAATTATGGAATGATACCATTTGTTACAATGTACAGTATCTCACAAAAGTGAGTACACCCCTCACATGTTTGTAAATATTTTATTATATCTTTCCATGTGACAACACTGAAGAAATGACACTTTGCTACAATGTAAAGTAGTGAGTGTACAGCTTGTATAACAGTGTAAATTTGCTGTCCCCTCAAAATAACTCAACACACAGTCATTAATGTCTAAACCGCTGGCAACAAAAGTGAGTACACCCCTAAGTGAAAATGTACAAATTGCGCCCAATGAGCCATTTTTCCTCCCCGGTGTCATGTGACTCGTTAGTGTTACAAGGTCTCAGGTGTGAATGGGGAGCAGGTGGGTTAAATTTGGTGTTATCGCTCTCACTCTCTCATACTGGTCACTGGAAGTTCAACATGGCATCTCATGGCAAAGAACTCTCTGAAAAAAAAGAATTGTTGCTCTACATAAAGAAGGCCTAGGCTGTAAGATTGCCAAGACCCTGAAACTGAGCTACAGCACGGTGGCCAAGACCATACAGAGGTTTCACTCAGAACAGGCCTCGCCATGGTCCACCAAGGAGGTTGAGTGCACGTGCTCAGCGTCATAACCAGAGGTTGTCTTTGGGAAATAGACGTATGAGTGCTGCCAGCCTTGCTGCAGAGGTTGAAGGGGTGGGGGGGTCAGCCTGTCAGTGCTCAGACCATACGCCGCACACTGCATCAAATTGATCTGCATGGCTGTCGTCCCAGAAGGAAGCCTCTTCTAAAGATGATGCACAAAAAAGCTCACAAACAGTTTGCTGAAGACAAGCAGACTAAGGACATGGACTACTGGAACCATGTCCTGTGGTCTGAAGAGACCAAGATAAACTTATTGGGTTCAGATGGTGACAAGCGTGTGTGGGGGCAACCAGGTGAGGAGTACAAAGACAAGTGTGTCTTGTCTACAGTCAAGCATGGTGGTGGGAATGTCATGGTCTGGGGCTGCATGAGTGCTGCCGCCACTGGGGAGCTACAGATCATTGAGGGAACCATGAATGCCAACCAGTGGCGGTGCCTCCATTAAGGGTACACGGGTGCCTTCAGCCACGCCCCTATATGAATAATGGCCACCGTTGCCACCCCCTATTTAGGCATCCGGCCCCTTTTTGGACCCTGGGCGCCTGAATTACAGCGGGGGGGGGGGGTGTATTTTTGAAGAGCCATAGGCTTTAACAGGATTCAAAAAAGGTGAACTCGGAGCACAAAGCGCTGCGGTCGTCGTTCACCCAGGTGTGTTAGAAAAGCGAATGAATATTCGCTTTTTTTAACACTGAACCGCCTCTCCGCCAATCAGGAAGCGTGGGTGTGTTACCCGTCACCTGATTGGCTGAAACGACAGGCGCTGTGATTGAACGCCTATCAGGAGGAGGGGAGGAGACGCATGGAGGACACAGCTCACTGCTGCCTGACCCGCCACCAAGATAGGGTAAGTGCCGGGCGGACAGCGAGCGGGCTGGGGGGTCACAGTGGCAACTTTTGATAGGCACAGTGGCAGCATTTGATGGGGGACCGTGGCGGCATTTGATGGGGCACAGTGGCGGCATTTGATGGGGCACAGTGGCGGCATTTGATGGGGCACAGTGGCGGCATTTGATGGGGCACAGTGGCGGCATTTGATGGGGCACAGTGGCGGCATTTGATGGGGCACAGTGGCGGCATTTGATGGGGCACAGTGGCGGCATTTGATGGGGCACAGTGGCGGCATTTGATGGGGCACAGTGGCGGCATTTGATGGGGCACAGTGGCGGCATTTGATGGGGCACAGTGGCGGCATTTGATGGGGCACAGTGGCGGCATTTGATGGGGCACAGTGGCGGCATTTGATGGGGCACAGTGGCAGCGTTTGATGTTTTTTTTTCTCAGTATTTTTCAGTTTGTTTGTGCCCCCCCATAAAAAAAAAAGAGCAGGATTCCAACATAACGACCCCAAACACACCTCCAAGACGACCACTGCCTTGCTAAAGAAGCTGAGGGTAAAGGTGATGGGCTGGCCAAGCATGTCTCCAGACCTAAACCCTATTGATCATCTGTGGGACATCCTCAAATGGAAGGTGGAGGAGCGCAAGGTCTCTAACATCCACCAGCTCTGTGATGTCATCATGGAGGAGGGGAAGAGGACTACAGTGACAACCTGTGACGCTCTGGTGACCTCCATGCCCAAGAGGGTTAAGGCAGTGCTGGAAAATAATGGTGGCCACACAAAATATTTACACTTTGGGCCCAATTTGGACATTTTCACTCAGGGGTGTACTGACTTTTGTTGCCAGCGGTTTAGACATTAATGGCTGTGTGTTGAGTTATTTTGAGGGGACAGCAAATTTACACTGTTATACAAGCTGTACACTCACTACTTTACATTGTAGCAAAGTGTCATTTCTTCAGTGTTGTCACATGAAAAGATAGAAGAAAATATTTACAAAAATGTGAGGGGTGTACTCACTTTTGTGAGATACTGTAAATCTTAGAATAAAAGAACACTGTGGTAGGTGTCAGGTATACAGATGGGTGTATATATGAGCAGTACGGGATGGACGGAGAGACCTCAGACACGGCTTTGGCGCCAGAGAAAGCAGCTCGCACCCAGCGGGCCGCGTCGTATAATTGACACATTGTCAGCGGACTGTGATTTGTCACAGAGGAAGTGTGAGCGGGGTACAGGTCACCCACGCTGCTCTTATTTAATAATCAGCTACTACAACTTCCAGATTCTGTAAACCACAGGAAACTGCCTATCGCATGCTGATAGAGACCAGCGCCAGTCTGCTCAGCTCCCGATAATACTGGAGGTTCCTCTAAGTGGTCAGAGTTCAGGTGAGTCTGCTGGGTGGGTGTGGCTGTGTACACACAGGCTGCAGGTATCGCACTCTCTTTTTTGGGGGTGATTCATTCAAAGCCAAACCAGGCCATAGATTATGCAATTTTCTTGCTTGATTTCCCCCATCAACACAGTCCGTGTTAATGGGGCAATCCCTCCCGCAGAGCTATTGTGTTCTGCCGGCAGTGGGGTGCTGGGAGCCTTCCCGGCAACACTCAATGATTACTGCTATCAGTTATAGCCGCCAGCAGTAGTCAAATCTGACAGGGTGATTGAGTTCGGTACAACCAGCCTGCCCATACATGGGTCAAATCTTGTCTGGTCCCTGCTGAACCAGCCAAGATTCAGTCCATCTATACCTGGTTTAAAGGGGTTGTAAAGGTTCATTTTGTTTATTTTTTAAAAATAACAAACATGTTATACTTACCTCCACTGTACAGCTCGTTTTGCACAGAGTGGCCCCGATCCTCCTGTTCTGGGGTCCCGTGGCGTCTCTCTCGGCTCCTCCCCGCAATAGCTAACCCCCTTGGGAAGCTTTCTCCCAAGGGGGTTACCTTGCGGGCGCGCTCCCGTCTCATACACTCAGTGTCCATAGACACTGAGTGTATGTCTCGGTCCCGCCCCCCCCCCCCCCCTGGTGGCCGCGTCTTTTGGATTTGATTTACAGCAGCACGAGCCAATGGCTGCGCTGCTTTCAATCTTTCCAATGAAGAGCCGAGAAGACCGGGCTGAGAAGAGCCGAGAAGCCAGCGCGTTCTTGACGCCGGACTTTCGAGGGCTCAGGTAAGTAAACCGGGGGAGCTGGGGGGCCAGTAACTATCAGATCTTTTTTCACCTTAGGATGCGTTAAGGTGAAAAAAAAACGAAAGATTTACAACCCCTTTAAGTCCACATTTTATGCCATGTTTTATGTTACACCCATATTTAGGATTTACCATGAAATATAGTATGAACCCCCTATACTGCCCACCTTTGTCTGATTTGCGGGGTGCATCTTCTAACACAGGGGGGTCAAACTCCATTTCATTGCGGGCCGCATCAGCATTATGGTTGCCTTCAAAGGGCCGGTTGATCTGTAAGACTATTAAAATTTATCCAGGGCCTTTTTTTTTATCAAAGAATAGGTGTGGGAACTCAGCAATGCCCTCTGCCAAACCACATTTAATGGTGGGTGTGGCCAAATTGCACTAACAGTGGGAGGATCTTAAAGAGGCAATAAATACCAGGCGTTTGTTAAATGCAGAGTTCAGGGGTATGCTACATACTGAGTGCAGGGTTCAGGGGTGTGCTGTGTACAGAGTGCAGGGTTCAGGGGTGTGCTGTGTACAGAGTGCAGGGTTCAGGGGTGTGCTATGTACAGAATGCAGGGTTCAGGGGTGTGCTGTGTACAGAGTGCAGGGTTCAGGGGTGTGCTGTGTACAGAGTGCAGGGTTCAGGGGTGTGCTGTGTACAGAGTGCAGGGTTCAGGGGTGTGCTGTGTACAGAGTGCAGGCTTCAGGGGTGCGGCGTGTGCAGGGTTCAGCTCTATTTTACAGGCTGTCCATGTCTCGCCTTCAATCCTCCCCCTTGGGGCATGGGCCACATGAAATTGTCTGGCGGGCCGATTTGGCCCGCAGGCCTTCGGTTTGACACACGTGGGCTAGATAATGCTGAACGTCCTCCAGTCAGGAAATGAGGCGGGGCTCTGTCTGTCTGAGTTTCTGCATCTTCTAATGTACATTGTGAGAAGCTTACAGTGTGCAGTGAAATTGGATCAGGGGTTGTGAAATGTTTTGGTAAAAGGGGCAACATTGTATATTTTACAAATATCTGTAGGCTGAAAAAATGAATGAGTTCCCTTCTGCGTCAGAGTCCCGATCGGAGCCGCCCCCCCCCCCCAAACCCCCCCCCCTTTACATCAGGGTCCCCATCAGAATCCCCCTTACATCATTGTCCTCCATCAGGGTCTTTCTTACATTAGGGTCCCCCCTACATCAGGTCCCCCTGTCCCCCCCTTACATCAAGGTCCCCATCAAAGCCTCTCTTACAGTTCAGTACCAGCTCCAAAATGTTGGCTGTGTCTGCTGCTGTCATGTCTCCCTCATGCTCAGTTTTCATTCTATATATAAACTAAATTGTTGACTTATGTTTTAAAAAAAAAACATGTTTCCTTCCTACAGCAAATGCTGACACACAACTATCTGCATTACCATTTCTCATCAGTAGATGGCAGTGTTTCTCTGATAAACAGAGATGTTGACACTTTGTATCAGGTTGTGCATTGGGGGATACAATAGTCTCCACTTACTGTATGTTACATACTGAGATTTAGGCGAAGAAAAACTGTAAAGGATACTGTACTGCACTTTAGATTGGTAGCCACTAGTAGATCCAAATGAAAGAAAGTGCGCAATGTAGTAAAAATACCAACTTTTATTATGACGTTATTAAAGTGATAATAAACCCACATTTGTAAGTTTTTACCTATAGGTAAGCCTATAGCCAAGTCGGAGCTAGGATATCCATTCAGCCGACATAGATAGATGGGGTTGAATCTGCAGCAAGGATCGGCACGGGTGTCAGTGCTTTCCATACAATTGAGCAGATTCATGGTATTTGGGGAGGACATACTTACCGAGGATGGCCTGGCTTCATTACCATATTTTAATATATCAATATCGGACATTACTCCATGTATTGCGGCTCCCACTCCTTCTCCCTTGAAAAATCTTTTGCACAGGGTATATGCTTATCACCTTAGAGCAAGCTCTCCTGTTTTAACTGAAGTTTTTTGGACGTACTCTCGATCTGGGTGCCACTTGTGTGATACCCTTCGTCTTTCTTCCCTCCATCTTTTGTCTCCCCCCCCCCCCTTGTCTCATATCGTGTAGTGGGCACTCCATCTCTTCCATTGAAACCTGGTACCAATAGGATCCCCTGAGGAAGCTATAAGCGAAACGTGTAGTGATCCCTTGGTGCTTCAAATTTCTCTGTGGGGCCCCAATATGGAAGACAATCTATAACTCAAGTTAAAAGTTCAGCAAATCTTTGGACTTAAACCTAACAGGTCTCTTTTTGTACATACATAGGAGCAAACCCACATGGGATGTCACCTTACGTACACTATTTGTATTATATGTCAAACCCATCCTATGATTTTTAACCTCTTCAGATCTGCGCTATGGCCAAATGACGGCAACAGCGCGGATCTACATTGCCGAGACGACGTCTATTGATGTCGTCCCGTGCACGAGCGGCCTGCGCTCGGTGATCAGCGAGTTTATGAGACTCGCCTGATCACAGATCAGAGTAAGGGTCGGTCCCGACCCCTTACCACATGATCAGCTGTCAGCCAATGACAGCTGATCATGTGATGTAAACAGAGCCGGTAACCGGCTATTTTTCCTCCTCGCGCTGACAGCGTGAGGAGGAAAAAAAACCCGGTCACCAGCAGCCGTGAGAGGGACATCAGTCCCGTTTACGGCGATCATCTGCCCCCACAGCAATAGGCAGCAGTGCCACCTACCAGTGCCCACCAGCGTCACCCATCAGTGCCCACAGTGCCATCCATCAGTGCCACCCATCAGCGCCCACATCAGTGCAACAACAGTGCTGCACATCAGTGCCCATCAGTGTCACCTACCAGTGCCCATAAGTGTCCATCAGTGCCCCCCATCAGTGCCCTCCATCAGTGGTACCTATCAGTGCCCATCAGTGCCACCCATCCGTGGCGCCCATCAGTGCCGCCTTATCTGTGCCCATCAGTGCCGCCTTATCTGTCCCCATCAGTGCTGCCTTAACTGTGCCTACCAGTGCCGCCTTAACTGTGCCTATCCGTGCCCATCAGTGCAGCCTATCAGTGCCCACCAGTGCTGCCTCATCAGGGCATATCAATGAAGGAGACAAATTACCTGTTTGCAAAATTTTATAAAAAACTATGAAACATGATTTTTTTTTTTTCTCAAAATTTTCCATTTTTTTTGTTTGTTTAGCAAAAAATAAAAATCCCAGCTGTGATTAAATGCCACCAAAAGAAAGCTCTATTTGTGGGAAAAAAATGATAAAAATTTCATTTGGGTACAGTGTTGTATGACCGCGCAATTGTCATTCAAAGTGCGTCAGCGCTGAAAGCTGAAAATTGGTCTGGCTAGGAGGGGGGTTTAAGTGCCCAGTAAGCAAGTGGTTAGAGCGATTTTTTTTTTTTTTTTACATTGAATACTTTCTTTCATTTTGGGTCTACTAGTGGCTACCAATTTAAAGTCCAGCTTGGCCTTTATAATTTTTCTTCGCCTAGTACCCTTTGGATGTGGTGTGATTCATATCTCAACATACTTTATTACATTCTGAGATTTTACTTAATCCCAGCCCTTTCATGATTGTGATTGGTATGGTGTTTTCAATCAGAGATTGATTTGGATCAATCAGAGTATTGACTGCTGCACATTTTCTACTTTATTCCTAATAAAACGCATGCCTTACCCATTTATTCCCTTTTTTTCTGATTCTAATGCACACATTTCAGTTCTATTTCCTTTTCACAGTCGGTGGAATAGCCGTCCAATATTTCGGTGGGATAATTGACCAGTAATTAAATCGATTACAAACAAAAATTAGGCGCATGTAATGATCAGAATTTTAATTAGATTGAGAAATTTTCGCACGGTTTATAAAATGATGGTAAAAAATTGAATGTGCCACCCACCCACAGTGCCCAGTCGCATGCTTCTACTCCTTCACAACAAATGCTGGGGTCTGAGCTGTGCCACTGGGAAGCGTGCCAAGCTGACCGCATAATATCTTGGCAAGTATAGTGTAGTCACAAGGCGAAATAAATGAAGAGTGAGATGACCTTTTTGGTTTCAGGAAAAAGATAGCTGTCCAAAAGACTGAGAGTGAGGGCAATGCTTGAAAAATCTCTGAAGCCACAGGAGCTGCTTGACAGCCAGGCAAATGGCATTTTCCACAAAAAAAAAGGTCAAAAAGGTTCAAAATTGACAGGGTTGCTTAAAGTGCACCTGTGCCCAGATTATAGACACTCCGTGTGGAATTTACTAGAACTGAAGCACACAAAATCTGGTGCAGCTCTGCATAGAAACCATAGAATCGGCTTCCAGGTTTAGTCAAAGGTTAACCACTTGCCGACCAGCTGCCGTCATTATACGGCGGCAGGCCGGCTCGTTCCCGCAAATCGCCGTAGCTGTACGTCGGCTCCTTTTTAAGAGCCATAGCACGATGTCCGCCGGCCACCCACGATTGCGGGAAAGAGAGCCAGAACGGGGATCTGTCATTGTCAACAGACAGAGATCCCTGTTCTGACAGGGGAGTAGAGAGAGATCGTCTGTTTCTAGTGATCAGGAACAGCGATCTCTCTCCTCCTCCAGGCAGTTCCATCCCCCATGCGCAGCTGCACCGGGATTCTGAGTGATCCAGTTTTAGTAAATCTCCTCCTAAATCAGTTATATATTCCAAGGAGCTTTAAAACAAATCATCCCTGAACTGATTGATCCTGATGGAGACAGAATGGCGGTGTGCTGATGTAAACCAGGCAGATCGCCGTTCTGTTCGTAGGGAACGTTGTAATCCGAATGAACAAAATTTGTCGAAATTAGTTATGTGGTTCGGTGCGTTCTTTATTTAAAGAGTCCGGGGCTTCTGCGTAATGAATCGGCTGCCCTGTAAAAAAAAAACGTGCGACTTGCACTTGTTGCTATTGAGTGATTTAAATTCTTGCCGGCGATCGATTGTTTCTCTTACACAAGAACGAACTTACCACCAACAAGAGGTTAAGTGGCTCAGCGATTAATCTGGCCCACGTGGTTGATCCCTTCCGCAGGTTTTGTCCACGTTTTGGTGTCAGGTGTTTGGGATCTCGGAGGTTACGGCGTTCTGTAGCCGTCACAATCAGAGGTGACTTATGGCTGGGTCAGATGATGCGGGAACAATGCTGGGAGTCACATGACTTCATTCCCTGAGCCGGGTCACCTCTACAGGGAGACAAACACACGACTCTGCCCCCTGCAGAGAGAGAAGGATGTGGGGGGGGGGGGGGGGGGGCAGACACAACAGGTGATCCGGCATTTCACACCTCCTCCTCCGCTTCTACCTCTCCCTCCACTTCTCAGGTCAGAGGAACATTGTGCAAACGTCCCAAAGTGGGCATCTGAAAATGCAGGTTGCCTGGTTCTGTGTCTTCATTATTTTCTGGCTCACTGACATGCAAAAAGCATGCACATATTAATGTCGCAGGGAAGTTGCATTTCCTGGCCGGTGTACTCCGTTTAGTTTTCCAGAAACTATTGAAGCCGATTTAGTGAGGATGACAGCCAGGAAATTGGCATTTCTCCAAAATTATGGAAGCCAATTTGGTGAGGACGACAGTCAGAAAATGAGCGTTTTTCAGAAATGATTGAAGCCAGTTTAGTTAGGATGACAGCCAGGAAATTAGCATTTTTCTGAAATCGCCGAAGCCAATTCAGTTAGAATGACAGCCAGTAAATTGGCATTTTCCAGAAATGATTGAAGCAGACTTAGTGAAGATTGCAGCCAGGAAATTTGCATTTTTCTGACATTGAATTCAATTCAGTTGGCATGACAGCCAGAAAGTTAGCATTTTTCAGAAACCATTGAAGCCAATTTAAGGAGGATGACAGCCAGGAAATGAGCATTTTCTGAAATTATTATTATTTAACCACTTGTTTACCGGGCGCGTTCACCCCTTTCCTGCCCAGGCCAATTTTCAGCTTTCAGCTCTGTCGCACTTTGAATGACAATTGCGCGGTCATGCAACACTGTACCCAAATTAGATTTTTATCTTTTTTTTCACACAGATGGAGCTTTCTTTTGGTGGTAATTAATCACCTCTGGGGGTTTTTTTTTTATTTTTGGCTAAAGAAACAAACAAAAAAAAGACCAAACATTTTGAAAATAAACAAAACCTTTATCATAGTTTGTTGTAAAATTTCGTTAACAGGTAATTTTTCTCCTTCACTGATGAGGCTACACTGATGGGCACTGATAGGTGGCACTGATGAGGCTGAACTGATAGATGGCACTGATGGGCACTGATAGGGGGCACTGATAGGTGGCACTGATGAGGCTGCACTGATAGATGGCACTGGTGGGCACTGATAGGTGGCACTGATGAGACTGCATTGATTGATGGCACTGATGGGCACGGATAGGTGGCACTGATGAGGCTGCACTGATAGATAGCACTGGTGAGCACTGATGAGACTGCATTGATGGCACTGGTGGGCACTGATAGGTGGCACTGATGAGCACTGATAGGTGGCACTGATGAGGCTGCACTGATAGATGGCACTGGTGAGCACTGATGAGACTGCATTGATTGATGGCACTGGTGGGCACTGATAGGTGGCACTGATGAGCACTGATAGGTGGCACTGATGAGGCTGCACTGATAGATGGCACTGGTGAGCACTGATGAGACTGCATTGATTGATGGCACTGGTGGGCACTGATGAGGCTACACTGATGAGACTGCATTGATTGATGGCACTGGTGGGCACTGATAGGTGGCACTGATGAGCACTGATAGGTGGCACTGATGAGCACTGATACCCTGTTTCCCTGAAAATAAGACCTAGCGTGATTGTCAGTGATGGCTGCAATATAAGCCCTACCCCCCAAATAAGCCCTACCCTGTTTCCCAGAAAATAAGCCCTACCCTGAAAATAAGACCTACAAAGACTTAAACTAGGGCTTATTTGGGGGGTAGGGCTTATATTGCAGCCATCACCGACAATCACGCTAGGTCTTATTTTCAGGGAAACAGGGTAGGTGGCACTGATGAGGCTGCACTGATAGATGGCACTGGTGAGCACTGATGAGACTGCATTGATTGATGGCACTGGTGTGCACGGATTTGCAGCACTAGTTGGCACTTAGGGGACCGATGTCCCCCTAACAGGCGCCAGTTACCAGCTTTTCTCTTTACTTCATGCTGAAAGCGTGTGATTGGCCCTTTACCTTGCTTTGTTAAAGATGAGTCCTAAGGACTCGGTGATCACAGAGCCCCCCCGAGAATGGGAGGACGTAAATGGACGTCCTCCTGGCATTTGAGACCTGCACTGTAGCCGTCTTTCGGCTGTAGCGTGGAGTTTAGGTGGTTTAAGACCAGCAGAGGGATCAGCAGCACAAAAAATCATAAAAATTACAAAAAAAGAAGAGATTTGATACACAGAACTTTATCCATCCAGTTGGGTTTACATCGACTTTATGTCCACTAAACACATTCCAGAATCCTCAATATAAATGGTGTGCAAAGTGTACAGTTTGTCTTGTTCAGAGAAGCAGCCACAGCCTGAGTAGAAAAGCCCGTCCCCTGCCAGCATGCTGCACAAAAGGACCCTTTCTGTCTGTTTGGAAGCAGCGGTCTCTCTGCAGAGGTCTGAAAGCCACCCCACCCCAGACAGTCCTGTTGCTGTGTAGTTTAGTAAATCCCAAGTGACCTGATTGGAGAGTAGGGATGAGATCAGGAGTGTTGGGAACCCACCTCTGAGTGGGCCAACCAGGAAGTTGTCGCTGTTCTGAGTCAATCAGAAGGGGATCATGCCCACTATTTATGTGCGAGGAGTGCTGCAGGCTCGCTCAGGTGGGTTCAGATCCAAACACAGCTCATCCCCCTCTAGTCCTGTCGTAGGGATCCCTGCAGAGGGACCACTGCTTCCTTAGAGAGAGCAAGGACCCTTCTCAGCACCATGCTGGCAGAGGACAGGCTTTTCTACTTGCTTTATCCAGCAAATTAAATGAGGGGTCCGCTCACATCTTTGTGGTGCATTATTGTGCGTTATGTTGCGTGGTAATATGCGTCATGTTAAGGCCGTCCTTTAAAAATGAATCGGCTGCCAACGCACCCCAACATACTTAAAATCGCAAATAACTTTCTTTCTTTTTAATGCAATGCACTACCATGCTTTTTGGCTAGCTACGATGCAAGTGCATGCGCATGTTACTGCGATGCGGAAGTGTGATTAGGCTTGGTTCACACTAGTGCGTCTTTAAGTCATGTGATTTCAGTGCGACTTTCATGCAACTGTGACTTATTACACTCTATGGCACTCAAGTCGCAAGAAGGTTGCATCAAAGCAGAGCAGGAACCTTTTTTTTAACCACTTCCCAACCACGTTACAGCCAAAAGACGGCTACAGCGTGGTTCTCCAGTTGTCCATAAACGTCCTCCCAGAACCCCGCCCTCTGCATGCCTCCTGCGACAAGCATTGGGCGCGCTCTGTGACCGCTGTGTCCATCAGACGCAGCTGATCACAAATTGGGGTAAAAGGCCATGTGAACAGCCGTGTCCAATCACAGATGATCACATGTGAACAGACTTGCCGGTTATCGGCATTCCTCTCCTCACACGTTGTGTCTGTGTGAAGAATGGAGTGCTGTTAACCGGCAAGCCTGATCATCAGTGCCGCCTCATCAGTGCTGCCTCCTCGGTGCCCCTGAGTGCCGCCTCAACGGTGCCCCCCCCCGTCTCATCGGTGCCCCTCACTCCAATCTCATCAGTGCCGCCTCATCGATGCCCCTCAGTGCTGCCTCATCGGTGCCCCTCAGTGCTGCCTCATTGGTGCCCCTCACTCCAATCTCATCGGTGGCCCATCAGTGCCGCCTCATCGGTGGCCCATCAGTGCCGCCTCATCGGTGGCCCATCAGTGCCGCCTCATCGGTGGCCCATCAGTGCCGCCTCATCGGTGGCCCATCAGTGCCGCCTCATCGGTGGCCCATCAGTGCCGCCTCATCGGTGGCCCATCAGTGCGGCCTCATCGGTGGCCCATCAGTGCCGCCTCATCGGTGGCCCATCAGTGCCGCCTCATCGGTGGCCCATCAGTGCCGCCTCATCGGTGGCCCATCAGTGCCGCCTCATCGGTGGCCCATCAGTGCCGCCTCATCGGTGGCCCATCAGTGCCGCCTCATCGGTGGCCCTCAGTGCCGCCTCATCGGTGGCCCTCAGTGCCGCCTCATCGGTGGCCCTCACTCCAATCTCATCGGTGGCCCTCACTCCAATCTCATCAGTGCCGCCTCATCGGTGCCCCTCAGTGCCGCCTCATCGGTGCCCCTCAGTGCCGCCTCATCGGTGCCCCTCAGTGCCGCCTCATCGGTGCCCATTAGTGCCGCCTCATCGGTGCCCTTCAGTGCAGCCCCATCGGTGTCCTTCAGTGCCTCCTTATCCATGCCCACTAATGCTGCCACATCGGTGCCCTTCAGTGCCGCCACATCGGTGCCCTTCAGTGCCGCCACATCGGTGCCCTTCAGTGCCGCCACATCGGTGGCCTTCAGTGCGGCCTCATCGGTGGCCTTCAGTGCGGCCTATCCATGCCCATCAGTGCAGCCTCATCAGCACACATCAGTGAAGAAAAATTTACAAAATTTTAAAAAATATTAAAATTTTATACCTGCAACTAAGAAAAATATTGTTTTTTTCAAAATTTTCAGTTTTTTTTTTCAGTTTGTTTAGCAAAAAATAAAACCCCCCAGTGGTGAATAACTCCTTGGCGCCAAGTGCAAATATGCGGCCTCTCAGCAGCCGGACCTTGGCGCCGAGCAGCCGCATATTTGCCTGCAATACTGCCAATAGCACTGTGCGGAGAGCGCGCTCCCAACACAGTTAACAGTGACTAACTGAAAGCTCCTGTTTTTGTATCTTGCGATCAGGAGCTTTCTGATCACGTGTCTGCCGTGACAGCCAATCACAGCGGTCGCCCTGCCTCCCGACATTCTAAAACCCCTTAAAGCGACGGCATACACCTGCTCTAAGGGGTTAAAAACGACCAAAAGAAAGTTCTATCTGTCTCAAAAAATGAACAAAAAAAATGTCATGGGTGCGGCCTCTAAACTTGTGACTTGCTACAAAGTTGCCGGCTGATTACTGGAGGGGGTGGGGGGGGGAGACTGGGGAAATGCTTCCTCCTGCCTGCAGCTGACTGATGACTTCATCTCAGCCTAGGCACAGTCTCTGCATTGGGGCTCAAGGATGACTGGTGGAGATTTTTTTAGGAAAACGATCCTGTTGCTGTTTTTTTGGAAGTGTCAGAAAAGTATTCTTGCAGCTCTGTAAAGTAAATGGGTCGATTTTCTAGAGCCGGCTCTGTCTGCTCAGGAATTTCCTGTATTTTAGTAGATATACAAACACTTGCAGGCACGTTACTAATGGTGTGAAATTATGGGAATTGTGGAAGATTTCTCTTCATTTATCTAGCTGGAAGTGGGGACCGGGGGGGGATTGTCTGATGTGAGCCCAGAATCCACGGAGGAAGAGACGCGGGGCGAGACGAGAGCGACGGCATGAAAATCGGGGGCTGTAAATCTGCGTAATGAGTGCTGAGATGGAGGAATGTGATGGGGAAAGGGAAAAGCTGGCAGACGGGAATATATTCTCCAGCTTTGTTTATAAATCCAGTTCAGCACTTCCAAACAAGGCCTGGAAGGAGCCGAGCCGCGCGTGTGCGCTCTGCATCGCCCTTTATGGCGTGTTCAACTGCGATCAGCGTGTAACCCTTCCCCCGCCGGACTGGGCTGCGTGCCTTGTATTAAATGGTCGGCTTTCTTCATACGTCTTTATTGGGGATGTGAATTGTGGCCACTGAGCAGATATTTTCCTATAACTCAAGTTCATGAAGAGCCACTAACTAACTCGGGGGCCATCAGTGAGAATGTAGCCTATCCATTTGCTAGAGATCGATGACATCACTGAGAATGTAGCCTATCCATTCACTAGAGAGAGGTGACATCACTAAGAATGCAGCCTATCCATTCACTAGAGAAAGGTGACATCACTAAGAATGCAGCCTATCCCTTCACTAGAGATCGATGACATCACTGAGTATGCAGCCTATCCATTCACTAGAGATCGATGACATCACTGAGTATGCAGCCTATCCATTCACTAGAGATCGATGACATCACTGAGAATGCAGCCTATCCATTCACTAGAGAGGGGGGACATCACTGAGAATGTAGCCTATCCCTTCACTAGAGAGAGGTGACATCACTGAGTATGCAGCCTATCCATTCACTAGAGATCGATGACATCACTGAGTATGCAGCCTATCCATTCACTAGAGATCGATGACATCACTGAGTATGCAGCCTATCCATTCACTAGAGATCGATGACATCACTGAGTATGCAGCCTATCCATTCACTAGAGATCGATGACATCACTGAGAATGCAGCCTATCCATTCACTAGAGAGGGGGGACATCACTGAGAATGTAGCCTATCCCTTCACTAGAGAGAGGTGACATCACTAAGAATGCAGCCTATCCCTTCACTAGAGAGAGGGGACATCACTGAGAATGCAGCCTATCCATTCACTAGAGATCGATGACATCACTGAGAATGCAGCCTATCCCTTCACTAGAGAGAGGTGACATCACTAAGAATGCAGCCTATCCCTTCACTAGAGAGGGGGGACATCACTGAGAATGCAGCCTATCCATTCACTAGAGAGCGGTGACATCACTGAGAATACAGCCTATCCATTCACTAGAGATCGATGACATCACTGAGTATGCAGCCTATCCATTCACTAGAGATCGATGACATCACTGAGAATGCAGCCTATCCCTTCACTAGAGAGAGGTGACATCACTAAGAATGCAGCCTATCCCTTCACTAGAGAGGGGGGACATCACTGAGAATGTAGCCTATCCCTTCACTAGAGAGAGGTGACATCACTAAGAATGCAGCCTATCCCTTCACTAGAGAGAGGGGACATCACTGAGAATGCAGCCTATCCATTCACTAGAGATCGATGACATCACTGAGAATGCAGCCTATCCCTTCACTAGAGAGAGGTGACATCACTAAGAATGCAGCCTATCCCTTCACTAGAGAGGGGGGACATCACTGAGAATGTAGCCTATCCCTTCACTAGAGAGAGGTGACATCACTAAGAATGCAGCCTATCCCTTCACTAGAGAGAGGGGACATCACTGAGAATGCAGCCTATCCATTCACTAGAGATCGATGACATCACTGAGAATGCAGCCTATCCCTTCACTAGAGAGAGGTGACATCACTAAGAATGCAGCCTATCCCTTCACTAGAGAGAGGTGACATCACTGAGAATGCAGCCTATCCATTCACTAGAGAGAGGTGACATCACTGATAATACAGCCTATCCATTCACTAGAGAGCGGTGACATCACTGAGAAGGAAGCCTATCCATTCACTAGAGACTGATGACATCACTGAGAATGTAGCCTATCCATTCACTAGAGAGCGGTGACATCACTGAGAAGGAAGCCTATCCATTCACTAGAGACTGATGACATCACTGAGAATGCAGCCTATCCATTCACTAGAGAGCGGTGACATCACTGAGAAGGAAGCCTATCCATTCACTAGAGACTGATGACATCACTGAGAATGCAGCCTATCCATTCACTAGAGATCGGTGACATCACTGAGAATGCAGCCTATCCATTCACTAGAGACTGGTGACATCACTGAGAATGCAGCCTATCCATTCACTAGAGACTAGTGACATCACTGAGAATGCAGCCTATCCATTCACTAGAGATCGGTGACATCACTGAGAATGCAGCCTATCCATTCACTAGAGACTGATGACATCACTGAGAATGCAGCCTATCCATTCACTAGAGATCGATGACATCATTGAGAATGCAGCCTATCCATTCACTAGAGAGCGGTGACATCACTGAGAAGGAAGCCTATCCATTCACTAGAGATCGATGACATCACTGAGAATGCAGCCTATCCATTCACTAGAGAGCGGTGACATCACTGAGAAGGAAGCCTATCCATTCACTAGAGAGCAATGACATCACTGAGAATACAGCCTATCCAATCACTAGAGAGAGGTGACATAACTGAGAATACAGCCTATCCATTCGCTAGAGCAGTGGTTCTCAACTCCAGTCCTCAGGACCCACCAACAGGCCAGGTTTGCAAGATAGCTGAAATACATCACAGGTGATATCACTTGCTGCTCAGTGATTGCAGTATTCTAGTCTGCAACTCCCCAAGGTAATACTTAAAATCTGGCCTGTTGGTGGGTCCCGAGGACTGGAGTTGAGAACCACTGCGCTAGAGACTGATGACATCACTGAGAATGCAGCCTATCTAATCATTAGAGAGAGGTGACATCACTGAGAATACAGCCTATCCAATCATTAGAGGTTTAGTCCGCACGCATCTGCAAACGCATGCGTAAGCCACAGAGCCTCGCCACGGCACCCTGGTATCTGTGGTCCTAACGCTAAACTATGAGTGTCCCCACAGTGGAGGCACATGCATTCTGATGGATAGATGAGGGCAGGTGGACTGAAGGGGTGGCGAGTTGTTTTGTTTTTCATATCACATTGGTGTTTGTATTGGTCCAGCAACGCACCAACACCTCTGCAGCCATTGAGCTATATGCTGGGTGTTTGGTGTGCTCCTGTATCTTTTAAGAAGGGGTGTCCTCAGTCCTCAGTACATCCTTCCTGAGGACTGGTGCCCAGAACTGGACAGCATACTCCAGGTGCGACTGGACCAGAGTCTTGTAGGGCGGGAGAATTATCGTTTTATCTCTGGAGTTGATCCTCTTTTTAATGCCAATATTCTGTTTGCTTTGTTAGCAGCAGCTTGGCATTGCTGAGCCTATCATCTATTAGGACCCCCAGGTCCTTTTCCATCCTAGATTCCCCCGGAGGTTCTCCCCCCAGTGTATAGATTGCATTCATATTTTTGCCACCCAAATGCATTATTTTACATTTTTCTACATTGACCCTCATTTGCCATGTAGTCGCCACCCCATTAATTTGTTCAGGTCTTTTTGCAAGATTTCCACATCCTGCAGAGAAGTTATTGCCCTGCTTAGCTTAGTATTGTCTGCAAATACTGAGATTGAACTGTTTATCCCATCCTCCAGGTCGTTTATGATCAAATTAAATAGAATTGGTCCCAGCACAGAACCCTGGGGAACCCCACTACCCACCCCTGACCATTCCGAGTACTCCCCATTTATCACCACCCTCTGAACTCGCCCTTGTAGGCAGTTTTCAATCCATGTACTCACCCTATGGTCCATGCCAACGCACCTTATTTTGTACAGTAAACGTTTATGGGGAACTGTGTCAAATGCTTTTGCAAAATCCAGATACACCACGTCTACGGGCCTTCCTTTATCTAGATGGCAACTCACCTCCTCATAGAAGGTTAATAGATTGGTTTGGCAAGAACGATTCTTCATGAATCCATGCTGATTACTGCTAGTAGTGTGTTACCCCCCTTTTTTTTTTTTTCTTGGTGACTATGGCCCCAACTGCCTTGAGATCATTGACAAGATACTCCCATGTAGTTCTGGGCTGATTCCTCACCGTTCTCCGGATCATTGAACCTCCACAAGGGGAGATCTTGCATGGAGCCCCAGACCGAGGGAGATTGACCGTTATTTTTGCGAATAATCGCACCAAATGTTGTCACCCTCTCACCAACCTGCCTGGCGATGGTCTTGTAGCCCATTCCAGCCTTGTGCAGGTCTACAATCTTCTCCCTGACATCCTTGGACAGCTCTTTGGTCTTGGTGGAGAGATTGGAATCGGATTGCTTCTGTGGACAGGTTGCGTTTTTTTTTTTTATACAGGTAACAAGCTGAGCTTAGGAACACTCCCTTTTAAGAGAGTGCTTCTAATCTCAGCTCGTTACCTGTATAGAAGACACCTGGGAGCCAGAAATCTTGCTGATTGATAGGGGATCAAATACTTATTTCACTCATAAAAACTCATATACCGTATATACTCGAGTATAAGTCGAATTTTTCAGCTCATTTTTTTGTGCTGAAAGTGCCCCCCTCGACTTATACTCGAGTCAAGCACTTTTCTGCAGCAAAAAATTTCATTTTCCGAACCGACTTTGAGGCCCCGTATCTCAAAGCCACTTGGTGCTAGGAACCCCAAATTTGGTGTGCAAACCCAGTGGAACTAGTACCACAACATATCCAAAGCTGAAGTTCCTAGCACTAAGTGGCCCCGAGATACGGGGCCCCAAAATCGGTTTGGAAAATGTCATTCTCTGCTGCAGAAAAGTGCTTGACATTTTCTGAACCGACTTTGGGGCCCCGTATCTCAGGGCCACTTGGTGCTAGGAACCCCAACTTTTGGTGTGCAAACCCAGTGGAACTGGTACCATAACATATCCAAAGCTGGGGTTCCTAGCACTAAGTGGCCCTGAGATACGGGGCCCCAAATCCGGTTCAGAAAATGTCATTCTCTGCTGCAGAAAAGTGCTTGACATTTTCTGAACTGAATTTTGGGGCCCTGTATCTCGGGGCCACTTGGTGCTAGAAACACCAGCTTTAGAAAGTTTATGGTGCTAGTTCCACTGGGTTTGCACACCAAATTTGGGGTTCTTAGCACTAAGTGGCCCCGAGATACGGGGCCCAAAATTTGGTCAACTGTGTCAATCTGCAGCAATGTCATTTCGGGACCCTTTGGGTTCAGAGACCCCAAATTTTGGCTGCAGCTAGGGGGCATCTAGGAACCCTTAACTACAGAGTCTGAAGTTCAGGGGACCTATGGCTGCAAATGGGCACAGTGATGCTGCAAATGGGCATTGTTGATCCTCTTTTCCACTTACAGTAGCTGTGCATTTCTCACCCTCTTCTTATACTCGGGTCAATAAGTTTTTCCCATTTTTTTTTGTGGTAAATTAGGGCCTCGACTTATACTCGGAACGACTTATACTCGAGTATATACGGTAACTTTTTTGAAATGCCTTTTTCTGGATACATTTGTTCTGTCTTTCACTGTTAAAATAAACCGACCATTACAATTCTAGACTGATCATTTCTTTGTCAGCGGGCAAACGTACAAAATCAGCAGGGGGGGTCAAACACTTTTTGTACCGCGGTGTAGCCTGCATTTTTCGGAACGTTTGAGTTTCTTTTGTTGGAGGTGGACATTGCTGCGGTTGTGTGAATGCCTTCTTTATTGCACATTATTCCAGTAATAATCCTATGGTTGGATTATATTTGGTGTTCTTGCATAACTATCCCTTTTTTTTTTTTTTTTTTTTTTTTAAAGCTACATTCCAGCCGGCTCGGTGTAATTGGCCCCTTACTGTAAATTTTTCGCCCGCTCCGCCCCATCATCGGCGTATCAAGCTGCGGCCAGTAAAAGGCCCATTGTGGTTTTTTTTTTTTTTTTTTCTGGGGTGTCTAAATTTAGCTCGGGCCTGAACGCAGAAAGAGAGCGAGCGCCAGACGTATACGAAGTGTGACCTCAGCGCCCGATCGACGCGTCGGCTGATTAAATGCGGTCAGCGATGTAAACGTTCGCTGGAATGTTAGTGACACTTTTGCTTTAAATCTGCTTTTCCTGCCCCCCCAGGCAGAATCCTCGGCGTTCCTTTCCTCTCCTTGGCCCAGTTTTTCCGGACTGCGAGTCCCCGCGGGGCGGAGAGGAAGTTCGTATTGTCGCAGCCTAAATGGACTTTTCCTCCCCAGTGAAAGGTCGGAAAAGTGGAGTGGACGGCGCAGCGCACCTGACAGCCCCCGATAACGCCGTTTCGTCCGGCCGTCTTGCTGCGGCCAGATGGTGACCTCACAGATTAACCCCTCGGTGGCCCGCTGGTCTGGGTGTCATCTCTGCGGTTTTTGCAAACTGAGCCCGTCCAGTCCATGTGGGATTAGAAGTTCCGGGGGGGGGGGGGGGGGGTTTTGGGACCCCCCCCCAGATCCTAGTTTTGAGTCGGGGCTTTAAATCCTTTGTGGAACTACAAATCCCGAGTGATTGTGTAGGCTTACTTATGCAATATTTGTTGGCCTTGCCTGCTTCCTTCCTTCTCCCCCATGATGTTTTTTTTTTTTTTTTTTTTGTTAAAGTCTTTCCATTTCCATTATATATCTTCAGATCTAGTGGTGTCATTACTGGGTCTCTGTGCTTCTCTATGCCATGCAGGCAGATTATGGCTGGTGGGAGGGGCCAGTAGGGTGCTGCATATTAGCTACCTTTTAAAGGGATTGTAAACCCTCGTGTTTTTTCACCTTATGCATCCTATGCATTAAGGTGAAAAAACTTCTGGCAGTGAACCCCCCCCCCCGTTTTACTCACCTGAGCCCACTCCGGAGACGCGCTCTTCCCCTCTGCCTGTTGTCTCGGCTCTTGATTGGATAGCCATTGGCTCCCGCTGCTTTCAATCAATTTCAATGACGCAGGCGCCGAGGGGCAAGGCCGAGTCCAGCATTCTGCGTCTATAGACGCAAATGCTGGACTCGGGAGCGCGCCCGCAAGGTAACCCCCCCCCCGGGAGAGCGCTTCTCCTAGGGGAATTTACGATGCAGGGGAGGAGCTACCAGCGCCGCCGGGGGACCCCAGAAGTCGAGGATCGGGGCCACTCTGTGCAAAACGAACTGCACAGTGGAGGTAAGTATGATAATAAATATATATATATAGAGAGAGAGAGAGAGAGAGAGAGATATCTATATATCTATATATTTATATATATATATATATATATATATATATATATATATATATATATATATTTTTTTTTTTTTTTTTTTTTACACAAACAAAGCTTTACAATCACTTTAAAACATCACTGCGTTCTGCCTCAATATTCCTCTCCAATAGCTCTCAGCTCTGGTGTAAGCAGGGAGGAGTCATGCAAACATGCCTTGATGGGTAGTTGCCAGCCTGGAAGAGTGGGCGGTCCTAGAAAGGCTGTATTTGCATGCAGACTGCCCTAGGTAACGCCTGCTGCTTCACCGCACAGGACAGCTACTTTAGGTTCTGCCGCCCTCTGAGGACCGAGGAAGTCCCTAAACCAGCTATAAACCACAAGCAGAAGAGGGCGCACCAGCCCAGTGAATTATACCACGTCACCTTTATTATTAATTCACATTAAAATGTACTCACAAACCATGTGAATGAAGCAGCATCTCAGGCTACATACTGTATCTGTAGCACAGCTGTACATAAGACTCAGCATACTCCAAAGCTCAGGAGAACTTCACAGGGATCCTAGCTAGCTTACGTGTTTCGAGGGGTATACCCTCTTCATCAAAACCAAAGCCCTGATGAAGAGGGTATACCTCTCGAAACACGTAAGTCAGCTAGGATCCCCGTGAAGTTCTTCAGAGCCTTGGAGGTCACTGTTTCTTATGTGCTACAGATGTGTAGCTTGAGATGTTGTTTTGTTCACATGGTTTTTGTGTATATTTTTTAATGTGGATTAACAACATCCCGACCGCGCTGCAGCCAAAAGACGGCTATAGTGTAGTCATCCAGTTCTGGGAGGGCGTCCGTGGATGTTCCAGAACCATGCCCCCTGTGTGCCCCCGGCAGCACGCATCTGACGTACTGTGTGACCGCTGTGTCCTTTGGACACAACTGATCTCGGATTGCTATAAAAGGCCAATCACAGCGGCCCTTTACCATGTAATCAGCTGTGTCCAATCACATGTAAACACACTTGTCGGTTATCGGCATTCCTTTCCTCACACACTGTGTCTGTGTGAGGGAAGAATTGCTGTTAACCAGCAAACCTGTCAGCACATTATTTACACTGATATTCAGGGCACTGATCAGTGCCCATCAGTACAGCCTATCATTGCCCATCAGTGTCTCCTCATTAGTGCCCATCAGTGTCTCCTCATTGGTGCCCATCACCATCTCCTCATTAATCAGTGCAGCCTATCATTGCCCATCACCGTCTCCTCATTAATCAGTGCAGGCTATCATTGCCTATTAGTGCCCATCAGTGTCTCTTCATTGGTGCCCATCAGTGTCTCCTCATTGGTGCCCATCACTGTCTCCTCATTGATGCCCATCACAGTCTCCTCATTAATCAGTGCAGCCTATCATTGCCTATTAGTGCCCATCAGTACAGCCCATCAGCGTCTCCTTATTAGTGTGCATCAGTGCCTCCTCATTGGAGCCCATCAGTACAGCCTATCATTGCCCATCAGTGTCTCCTCATGGGTGCCCATCAGTGTCTCCTCATGGGTGCCCATCAGTGTCTCCTCATGGGTGCCCATCAGTGTCTCCTCATGGGTGCCCATCAGTGTCTCCTCATGGGTGCCCATCAGTGTCTCCTCATGGGTGCCCATCAGTGTCTCCTCATGGGTGCCCATCAGTGTCTCCTCATGGGTGCCCATCAGTGTCTCCTCACGGGTGCCCATCAGTGTCTCTCCACGGGTGCCCATCAGTGTCTCCCCATGGGTGCCCATCAGTGTCTCCCCACGGGTGCCCATCAGTGTCTCCTCACGGGTGCCCATCAGTGTCTCCTCACGGGTGCCCATCAGTGTCTCCCCACGGGTGCCCATCAGTGTCTCCCCACTGGTGCCCATCAGTGTCTCCCCACGGGTGCCCATCAGTGTCTCCCCACGGGTGCCCATCAGTGTCTCCCCACGGGTGCCCATCAGTGTCTCCCCACGGGTGCCCATCAGTGTCTCCCCACGGGTGCCCATCAGTGTCTCCCCACGGGTGCCCATCAGTACAGCCTATCATTGCCCATCAGTGTCTCCTCACGGGTGCCCATCAGTGTCTCCTCACGGGTGCCCATCAGTGTCTCCTCACGGGTGCCCATCAGTGTCTCCTCACGGGTGCCCATCAGTGTCTCCTCACGGGTGCCCATCAGTGTCTCCTCACGGGTGCCCATCAGTGTCTCCTCACGGGTGCCCATCAGTGTCTCCCCACGGGTGCCCATCAGTGTCTCCCCACGGGTGCCCATCAGTGTCTCCCCACGGGTGCCCATCAGTGTCTCCCCACGGGTGCCCATCAGTGTCTCCCCACGGGTGCCCATCAGTGTCTCCCCACGGGTGCCCATCAGTGTCTCCCCACGGGTGCCCATCAGTGTCTCCCCACGGGTGCCCATCAGTGTCTCCCCACGGGTGCCCATCAGTGTCTCCCCACGGGTGCCCATCAGTGTCTCCCCACGGGTGCCCATCAGTGTCTCCCCACGGGTGCCCATCAGTGTCTCCTCACGGGTGCCCATCAGTGTCTCCTCACGGGTGCCCATCAGTGTCTCCTCACGGGTGCCCATCAGTGTCTCCTCACGGGTGCCCATCAGTGTCTCCTCACGGGTGCCCATCAGTACAGCCTATCATTGCCCATCAGTGTCTCCTCATGGGTGCCCATCAGTGTCTCCTCATGGGTGCCCATCAGTGTCTCCTCATGGGTGCCCATCAGTGTCTCCTCATGGGTGCCCATCAGTGTCTCCTCATGGGTGCCCATCAGTGTCTCCTCATGGGTGCCCATCAGTGTCTCCTCATGGGTGCCCATCAGTGTCTCCTCACGGGTGCCCATCAGTGTCTCCTCACGGGTGCCCATCAGTGTCTCCTCACGGGTGCCCATCAGTGTCTCCTCACGGGTGCCCATCAGTGTCTCCTCACGGGTGCCCATCAGTGTCTCCTCACGGGTGCCCATCAGTGTCTCCTCACAGGTGCCCATCAGCACAGCCTATCATTGCCCATCAGTGTCTCCTCACGGGTGCCCATCAGTACAGCCCATCATTGCCCATCAGTGTCTCCTCACGGGTGCCCATCAGTGTCTCCTCACGGGTGCCCATCAGTACAGCCTATCATTGCCCATCAGTGTCTCCTCATGGGTGCCCATCAGTGTCTCCTCATGGGTGCCCATCAGTGTCTCCTCATGGGTGCCCATCAGTGTCTCCTCATGGGTGCCCATCAGTGTCTCCTCATGGGTGCCCATCAGTGTCTCCTCATGGGTGCCCATCAGTGTCTCCTCATGGGTGCCCATCAGTGTCTCCTCATGGGTGCCCATCAGTGTCTCCTCACGGGTGCCCATCAGTGTCTCCTCACGGGTGCCCATCAGTGTCTCCTCACGGGTGCCCATCAGTGTCTCCTCACGGGTGCCCATCAGTGTCTCCTCACGGGTGCCCATCAGTGTCTCCTCACAGGTGCCCATCAGCACAGCCTATCATTGCCCATCAGTGTCTCCTCACGGGTGCCCATCAGTACAGCCCATCATTGCCCATCAGTGTCTCCTCACGGGTGCCCATCAGTGTCTCCCCACGGGTGCCCATCAGTGTCTCCCCACGGGTGCCCATCAGTGTCTCCCCACGGGTGCCCATCAGTGTCTCCCCACGGGTGCCCATCAGTGTCTCCCCACGGGTGCCCATCAGTGTCTCCCCACGGGTGCCCATCAGTGTCTCCTCACGGGTGCCCATCAGTGTCTCCTCACGGGTGCCCATCAGTGTCTCCTCACGGGTGCCCATCAGTACAGCCTATCATTGCCCATCAGTGTCTCCTCATGGGTGCCCATCAGTGTCTCCTCATGGGTGTCCATCAGTGCAGCCTATCAATGCCCATTAGTGCCCATCAGTGCAGCCTATCGTTGACACGATCAGTGTCTCATCATCAGTGAAGCCTCATCGGCACACATCAGTGAAAGAGAAAAAATACTTATTTGCAAAATTTTAACAGAAACTAAGAAAAATGTTTTGGTTTTCAAAACCTTCCGTCTTTTTTTCGTTTGTTTAGCTAAAAATAAAACCCCGGAAATAATGGAAACTCAGATGATTCGTTCCACAACCATTTATTCCTAAATCCTTCAATTTATAGTCCAGATAAAAAGATTATAGCAATGTGACCAGGTTGTGTTACCATAAAATGTCCATCCACAAATGGAAGCCTCCACAAGGGGATTAGAAGCAAAATCCAGCAGGAGCTCCAGAGTATAAAAGAGAAGAGAGGCGCCTCTAAGTGTAGCAATATGGTTACATTTAATGAAGGTACAACATTTAGCAACATATTGCTACACTTAGAGGCGCCTCTCTTCTCTTTTTATACTCTGTAGCTCCTGCTGGATTTTGCTTCTAAATGTAGCAATATGTTGCTAAATGTTGTAACTTCATTAAATGCAGGGCTTTTTTTTCTCAAACAATAGGTGCTGGAACTTAACCACGGCCCCACAAAACCCCTCCCCCTACACACACCCTCCAAATCACATCAAATAGTGGGTGTGGTCAGTGAAATTTCACAAACAGTGGGAGGGTCTTAAAGGGGCATTAAATACCAGGATTGCATTACATACAGAGTGCAGAGCTGTCGCTTGTAAACACAGAAACCGGACTAATGTGTTTACAAGTGATTGTGGTGAGCAGGCACCAAAGGGTCTGAGCCAGAGGTGGTGGAAGTTCCCCCTGAAAAAAAAGCCCTGATTAAATGTAACCATATTGCTACACTTAGAGGCGCCTCTCTTCTCTTTTATACTTAGTAGTGAGATGATGCTACTTGTATATCAAGTCAAAATGTATTAAAAAATGTTGCTTGTCTTGCAAAACGCTCTCCAACCAAGGTTTTTACTGTACTGTGAAATCCACGGAAAGGCTGCGACGGAGGCCGAGAACTCCCGCGGATTCAGGAGGACGATCATGTCAGCGAACGTTCCCCCCCCCCCCCCCCGGCTTCGGATGTTGATTGAACAGATTGTTACCTCATTAATGGCGAACGGAAAGGAAACGGCGACCCCACCTAAGGAGAGCCGAGGAAGCACAACAATGAACTGCGCATTATTGCACGGCACGGCCTCCAAGAACCTCTTTTGAAGCTGTTGAGCGTTTACATTTTCCTGCTGGACGTCGGGGAATTGGTTCTGATTGTCAGAGCGGATTTATAAAGAGAACCTGTGCTGGACAGCTGTGCACACCTGCTTATGTGTGCAATTATCTAATGAACCAATCGTGGGATAGCAGTGCAATGCATACAATCCTGCAGATACAGGTCATGAGCTTGAGTTATTGTTCACATCAAACACCAGAATAAAAAAAAAAAAAAAAAAAAATATGATCTCCTTGATTTTTAACCCCTTGGTGCTGGCTGATATGCGGCCAAGGACCAGGCGTCGAGAGTCTGCATATTTTGCGTGGATTTCAGTCAATACATCTGTTACCGGCGCCCAACCGAAAGCTTTTCGGATCACGTGACCGCTGTGACTTCCAATTACAGCGGTCACACGATCTTAATCACTTCAATACCGGGCATTTTCACCCCCTTCCTGCCCAGGCCAATTTTCAGTTTTCAGGGCTGTCGCATTTTGAATAACAATTGCGCGGTCATGCAACCCTGTACCTAAATTAAAATTTTTTTTTTTATCATTTTTTTTTTTACCCCACAAATCGAGCCTTCTTTTGCTGGTATTTGATCACCTCTGCGGTTTTTATTTTTTGCGCTATAAACCAAAGAAGAGCGACAAGTTTGAAAAAAAAATACAATATTTTTTACTTTTTGCTATAATAAATATCCCAATTTAAAAAAAAAAAAAATTCCTCAGTTTAGGCCGATATGTATTCTTCTACATATTTTTGGTACAAAAAAAATGGCAATAAGCGTATAATGGTTTGCGCAAAAGTTATAGCGTCTACAAGATAGGGGATAGATTTATGGCATTTTTATTATTATTATTTTATGTATTATTTATTATTATTTTTTTACTTTTTGCTATAATAAATATCCCCCAAAAATATATAAAAAAAACTATTTTCTTCCTCAGTTTAGGCCGATGTGTATTCTTCTACATATTTTTGGTAAAAAATAAGCGTAAAATGATTAGTTTGCGCAAAAGTTACAATGTCTACAAAATAGGGGATAGTTTTTTATGGCATTTGTTTTAGTATTATTATTTTTTTTAGTAATGGCCACGATCTGCGATTTTTTTTTTTTTTTTTTTTTTTTTTTTAATTTTTAATTTTTCTTTAATCATGACTGTGACATTGCGGCGGACAGACACTATTGACACTATTTTGGGACCATTCACATTTATACAGCGATCAGGGCTATAAAAATGCATTGATTACTGTATAAATGTCACTGGCAGGGAAGGCGTTAAACACTAGGGGACGATTAAGGGGTTAAGTGTGTTACCTAGGGAGTGATTCTAACTGTGGGGGGAGGGGACTCACAAAGGGAAGAAGGCCAATTGATGTTCCTCTGTATTGGGAACACACGATCGCTCTCCTCTCACCTGACGACAAGACGTGGATCTGTGTGTTTACACACACAGATCCACGTCCCGGCTCTGTTACTGGCAATCGCGGGTGCTGGACGGACATCGCGGCCGCTGTGCACGCGCACTGGGTCCCGAGTGACGCGGCGGGCGCGCCCCCTAGACGGCCGGGAAGCCCGAGGACGTCATATGACGCCTGGATGGGAGATCCCTCCTGCGGACGTCATTTGACTATGGGCGGGGTATGAAGTGGTTAAGCCCTGCGCCAATAACCTCTTAAAGGGCCGGTGAAGAGATTAGACACTTCAGCCCTAGAAAGGTTTTACCCCCTTCATGACCAGGGCATTGTTTGCTATTCAGCACTGCGCTACTTTTAACTGGTAATTGCGCGGTCGTGCAACACTATTTTTTTTTCAGGCAAATCGAGCCTTCTTTTGATGGTATTTGATCACCACTGAGTTTTTATATTTTTTTATTATATGAATGAAAAATATTGAATTTAAAATTAAAAAACAAAACAAAAAAAAAACATTTTTTTTTTACTTTCTGCTATAATACATATCCCCCCCCCCCCCCCCCCAAAAAAAAAAAAAAATCAAATTTCCACAGAAATTTAGGCCAAATGGTATTCTGCTACATGTCTTAAAAAAAATACACATTTATTATTTATTTATTTTTTTTTAATTAAATTTGCAAAGATTTCACACAAATTTCTTTCACGCTGTCATTCTGGGGTATTGTTTGTAGAATTTTTAGGGAAATAACGAATTGAATCCCTTTTTGGAATAAGGCTGTAACGTAACAAAATGTGGAAAAAGTGAAGCGCTGTGAATACTTTCCGGATGCCCCTGTTGCTCTGTGCTGAGCGGCTTCCTGTTTGTTCACAAACTGGAGCATAGTAAACACAGTTTACTACGCTTCAGTTATGAATGGACACAGGAGTGATCTGTACTGATCACTCGCTGTGTTCGCTAGGACAAGGAAGGAGCCAGTAAATGACCCATGTACTGCCCCCTTCCCCAGCTCTCCATCCTAAAGCCCCCCTCCCCCCCCCCCCCCGTGTGCCAGCAGCGGCATCCCGCAGTAGAGGAGAGGAGTGAAGCAGGCAGCGCTGCGGAGGGGGGGTGGGCGGACACAGGATAGGCCTGGGCATCAGGGGAAATCTTGGCCACGTGGGTTGATTTTGAGGAAAATAATGAATTTAAACCATTTTGGAATAAGGCTGTAACATAACAAAATGTGGAAAAAGTGAAGCGCTGTGAATATTTTCCAGCAGCACTGTATATAAGTCCTGTGTAATACCTCCCAACTTTTTGAGATGAGAATAAGGGACACCTATCAGCAAAAGTATGCAGGCTCAGGACACGCCCCCTGCCACGCCCCTTTAAAGGAGAATTGTACCAAAAAAAAAAGATTGATTAAACCCACAAGTTTTTTTTTTTTTTTTTTACCACTACTATTCCTTTATATTGGCTTTTGGAATTTACAAATGCGGCAATTTAGAAATCAGATGAAAGGTTTAGCGCTGGGAAACACTTTTTGATAGAAAAAAAGTGCATTTTATATACAACTATATGGATCACACCAAAATAAAGGACAGATGAGGAGGAAAGAGGGACAGAGGGACATTGCTCCAAATCAGGGACAGTCCCTCGAAATCAGGGACAGTTGGGAGCCATGGGTGTATAATAATAATGTCGATCGAGGGAGTGAAGTTCCGCTTTAAAATTCACAGTTGGATCGCAGTAGCAGCACTGGAGGATCATTCTGGTCCTATGCAGGCCCTGCTGGGAGTTGTAGTCCTTTCATAGCCGTTAAGCTGCTGCTTGTACAAGCTTGTTGCGGAGGTCCGGCAGCGGTGGGGTTAATGCAGCTTTTCAGACCCATCTTTATCCCCCCCCCCCCCCATTTCCTATGATTAGGTGGAATGTTGTGATTCAATTATAACTCCTATTATGCCTGCGCTGGTCTCTCTCTTCTGCTGTATATGTGAAGAATTTCCTGGCGTCTGGCTGCACGTCACGTCACGGGGCCAATTCACATATTTCACATACATGTTCATCGCTGGCCACTGAGCCACTAATGCAGAACAGGAGGCCGCCACGGCCGTCACACCTTCCCCACATGACACGGGTCTCCTGAAAGGGGGCGAAAGGTTATCCCTCCCCCCCCTCCAGTCTATCATCCCAGGCCTCTGACTATTGCCACTTTGGCCACTTGGTCACTTCCAGTCTGGGTGGGACGGGTCACGGGAAATGGAAATGATATCACTGCTTACTAAAGCTGGCCTCCGGAAGGTTTTACCCCTTCATGACCAGGCCATTTTTTTTTTGCGGTACGGCACTGCGTCAATTTAACTGACAGTTGCGCGGCCGTGCGATGCTGTACCCGAACAAACTTGACGTCCTTTTTTTCCTACAAATAGAGCTTTCTTTTGGTGGTATTTGATCATCTCTGCGGTTTCTATTTTTTGCGCTATAAATAAATAAAAAAAAGAGCGACAATTCTGAAAAAAAAAAAAAATGCACTTTTTGCTGTAATAAATAGCCTCATTTAAAAAAAAAAAAAAAAAAAAAAAAGCTAATTTTTCCTCAGTTTAGGCTGTTATTAGATTGTAAGCTCTTCTGAGCAGGGCCCTCTTAATCCTATTGTATTGTATTATAACTGTATTGTCTCCCTTTTATATTGTAAAGCGATGCGTAAACTGTTGGCGCTATATAAATCCTGAATAATAATATGTATTCTTCTACATATTTTTGGTAATAAAAATGGCAATAATCGCATATTGATTGGTTTGCGCAAAAGTGATAGCGTCTACAAAATAGGGCATAGATTTATGGCATTTCTATTATTATTTTTTTATTATCTTTTTTTTTTTTTTTTTTTTTACTAGTAATGGTGACGATCTGCGATTTTTATCGAGACTGTGACATTATGGCGGACAGATCGGACGCTTTTGACGCATTTTTAGGTTGATTGACAACTATACAGCGATCAGTGCTATAAAAATGCACTGATTTACTGTATAAATGTCACTGGCAGGGAAGGAGTTAACACTAGGGGGGCGATCAAGGGGGGCGTTTAACTATGTTCCCTGTGTGTGTTCTAACTGCGGGGGATGGGACTGACTATAGGAGATGAGCGATCGTGGTTCCCAGCTCGTAGGAACTCGCAATCTTTTTTTTTTTTTTCTTACCTGCAAGGCAAAGGCATAATTTGCTAACATGCATTGCACCCCCCCCCCCCCCCAACCCTGATCAGATCAAACACACCTGCAAACCCATCATCCATTTTTCCATTGAAGTCGCTGGGAATCTGATGACCTGCGTTTTTAATGTGTGTTTTCAAGTACATGTCAAACACAGGAAGACAAACCCTTAAAGTGTTTCTAAGGCCAAAACCTTTTATTTATTTATTTATTTTTTCGTTTTGAATAGTCCGGTTTTGTGCCAAGATCTGTTATCTAAGGGGTTTTTTTCCTTAGTTTTGCACAGAATGTGGAAGGATTGGGACCCCGGTCGAGTTTTTATTGCGGTTTGTGTTCCCGCTGGAGAGATTTCATACTCTCTCTTGACCCCTTACTGACAACAACCTTCTTGACCCCTTACAGTCTTCCTTTCGCTTGCTACACGCCACTGAAACTGCCCTACTGAAGCTCACTAATGACCTACTAACTGCTAAAACCAATGGCCACTACTCCATAATCATACTGCTCGACCTCCTTGCAGCCTTTGATACTGTTGACCATCTCCTCAAAAAAAAAAGCTCCACTCTCTTGGCCTTCAAGAGTCCGCTCTCTCCTGGTTCTCCTCCTATCTACCACCGCGCTCCTTCAGTGTGACCTTTAACTCTGTTTCCTCCTCTCCACTTCCTCTTTCTGTAGGGATAACTCAAGGTTTTGGCCTTAGACCCCTTCTCATCTCCATTTACACCTCCTTTCTCGGTCAGTTAATCAACTTCCATGGCTTCCAGTACCACCTCTATGCTGACGACACCCAACTCCATCTCTCTACTCCACACCTCACTCCTTCAGTCTCCTCTCGCATTACTAACTTACTGATATATCAGCATGGATGTCACACCACTTCCTCAGACTTAATCTTCCTAAAAGCCCACCTTTGAGTACTTGTCCTTATATGGGCATGTCTAACTTTTAAACTTTTAATTTCTAAATGTGTATATTTTGTAACCCAGCTTTTATGTATACTTAGGAACTTTTTTTATATGCATTTACGTATTTTGTGTATGAATAAATTGTATCATCTTGATCCAAGCGTTTGATCACGTGCCTTCCACCCCTTTTCTTCCACTTGGCCTTCTTCGGACCACCCCTGGTCAGTTTAGACAGCGGGACACGCATGATCATCTTCTGTTTTTCTTCTTTTGTAAGTACTACCACACTCTACCAACAACGCCTTCACGAGCGCAGGAGTAATTCTTTCTTTGTCTACATTGTCACTCGACCTCCCTGCAGCCTTTGATACTGTTGACCATCTCCTCAAAAAACTCCACTCTCTTGGCCTTCAAGACTTCGCTCTCTCCTGGTTCTCCTCCTACCTATCACAGCGTTCCTTCACTGTGACCTATAACTCTGTTTCCTCCTCTCCACTTCCTCTTTCTGTAGGGATACCTCAAATGTTCTGTCCTCAGACCCCTTCTCATCTCCATTTACACCTCCTTTCTTGGTTGGTTAATCAACTCCAATGCCTTCCAGTACCACCTCTATGCTGACGACACCCAACTCTATCTCTCTACTCCACACCTCACTCCTTCAGTCTCCTCTCGCATTACTAACTTACTAACTGATATATCAACATGGATGTCACACCACTTCCTCAAACTAGATCTTCCTAAAACCGAGCTCATCCATTAAGATCAATAATACAACCATCAGTACCGCCCCCACATGCCAGGGTACTAGGTGTAATCCTAGACTCTGACCTGTCCTTTCAGCCCCAAATCCAATCACTATCCAAATCGTCCAGACTTCACCTCCGACACATCTCCAAAATACGCCCCTTTCTAACGGTTGACACCACTAAGCAACTTATTCACTCCCTCGTTATCTCTCGCCTTGACTATTGTTACTCCCTCCTCATGGGCCTACCTCTCCGCAAGTTATCCCCTCCTCAGTCTATCACGAATGCCGCTGCCAGACTCCTCCACCTTACTCATCGTTCAGTGTCCGCCACTCCTCTCTGCCAATTTGTATATTGGAGATTGTGGGATTTTTTGGGTGCATATTAAATCAATAGTAAAAATTACAATGCAGTTGCACTAGAAAAAGATGCCTACAGTACAGTTCTTAAAGGTACAGCACGATGATGTGGTTCCCAACATGTTTCGCCCTAAATTTGGGGCTTCCTCAGGGGGCGCTGTCCAAATGAATATCAAGGCCTTCCCAAAATATATTGCAATTGATAATGGTTCTGGTGGTCTACCAGACACCATAAGACCAAAGACCAGACTGCAGGCAATCACAGGAGGCATGAAAGGACTAGAGAGTCTAGTTTGAAAAAAAAGGTGAACAACGAGGATGAGGAAACTCCTATTTGGGGACACTCGGCACATGATCTGAGGTCCTGTAGGGAGTATGTTTTTCTCCTCGTGGTTTCCAGCTGCCAGTCCTCTCTGTCAATCCTTCCACTGGCTTTCCATTGCCCAATGAATAAAATTCAAAATGCTAACAATAACCTACAAAGCCATTCACAGTTCTGCCCCGAGCTACATCACCAATCTTGTCTCCAAATATCACCCAAACCGTCCTCTCAAGACCTCCTGCTCTCTAGCTCCCTTGTCTCCTCCTCCCAATGCTCATCTTCAGGACTTCTCCAGAGCCTTTCCCATCCTCTGGAACTCACTACCCCCAAATCTGTCCAGCTATCTCCTACTCTGTCCACTTTTAGGCGATCCCTGAAAAACTCATCTCTTCAGGGTGGCCTATCCTGCCTCCAGATAACAACCAAATCTTCTACTCCCCTCATCAGTTTATCCCTCAAAGTCCCCACCTTTTTTTGTTTCACCAGCCCCTCCCTCCTGAGATTGTAAGCTCGCAGGAGCAGGGCTCCTCTAACCCTCTTGTTTTGAATTGTACTGTTATTGTAAAGCCCTGTGCAAACTGTTGGCGCTTTATAAATCCTGTATAATAATAATAATCCTGGTGACCAATGTTGACCCTCCTAATCCATGTGCCCGGCCCCTAATCTCCATACAGGGCACCGGACACATGGATTTCAATGGGGTTTTTTTTTTGTTTTTGTTTTAAGCACATGAGGCTCTAATTGATTTAAAAAAGGATGGGCTTTGGGCGCAAAGGGTAGTGAGGGGGGCAGGTTTGCTGAGAGCTGATTGGAGGGAGGGTGACGCACCCCCTTCACACAGGAACAGAGCTGAGGCTGTCAATCACAGGCTGTGTGCTGGAGATTACCAGTAATATTAAGCAGTATTAACCCTAAAATCAAAAATGTAATGTATTGCAGCTTGCAATATAATAAATGTTTGCTTTTGGGTTTAATATCGCTTTATAATCAAATGAAATTTCAAAATGCCTTTCATCAGGTTCATCGAATGTTCAGAGTATTTTCATACAAATTTTTGTACAATGATTTCCTTTCGAAATATGGAACATCAACCAAGCAAACAATCAATTTTTATTAACCACATGATGACCGCACTTTAGCTGAGTTACAACTACAGCACGGCCAGCTAGTTCTTGGAGGGCGTCATATGACAGCGTGCTGTGATCCCGCCCACTGCGGGGCGCAGGCAGCTCCCTCTGTGATTGCAGTGTCCGGAGGACATCACGGACGTAAATAGAAGCTGGTTATCGGCACACCTTAACCGACTTCTCTAATAGGGACATCTACACTGATTATCAGTGCAATCCCAACAGTGCCCTCCAGTGCTGCCAATCTGTGCCCATTAGTGCCTCCTCCTCAGTGCCGCCTATCAGTGTCCATCAGTTCCTATTAGTGCCCATCAGTGCCTCCTCCTTAGTGCCGTCTCCTCAGCGCCCATCAGTGCCGTCTCCTCAGCGCCCATCAGTGCCGTCTCCTCAGCGCCCATCAGTGCCGCCTCCTCAGCGCCCATCAGTGCCGCCTCCTCAGTGCCCATCAGCGCCGCCTCGTCAGTGCCCACCAGTGCCGCCTATCAGTGTCTCCCCATCAGTGCCGCCTCATCAGTGCCGTCTTGTCAGTGGCCATCAGTGCCGCCTCATCAGTGAAAGAGGAAAAAAATACCTGTTTGCAAAATTTTATAAAACTATGAAAAAATATTTTTTTAAAAAATTTTTCAGTCTTTGTTTATTTAGCAAAAAATAAAACCCCCACTGTTGAATAAATATCACCAAAATAAAGCTCTATTTGTGTGAAAAAATGATAAAAATTTCATATGGTTACAGTGTTGCACGACCGCACAATTGTCATTCAAATGGTGACAGTGCAGAAAGTTGAAATTTGGCCTGGGCAGGAAGGGGGGTATAAGTGCCCGGTAGGCAAGTGGTTAAAAATGAAGCTCAAGAAAAGGTTTAATAAGAATTTGACATTCATATTGAAAAAAGTTCCCCTTAAAGATTTTGCTCAGATCCCCTCATCAAGGGGGGGGAGTGTTCCTTATAATAACAGAAGGTAATAAGATGTCCCGCGTTTCGTAGAATTGGTGCGTCTGTTCTGAAATTGCAGGAAGTTCGCTGTGTACACGGCACCCCTGAAATTGCTGGCGCCCGCTCTGCGGCTCATGTGGGGGATGGGGCGGGAGGGGGGGTTGGTTGCCGCAGAGCCATGAAAGGCGAGCTGAGCCCAACCTAACCCAAACGTGTTACTTCCTGTGCTAAATCCCCCCGCGTTAGGCCAGGTGCACCGAGCGCAGCGGGCACAATGACTGGATTGTACGGGACGGCGCTCTGCCTGGCCTGGGGGGGTGCAATTATTGGGACCTTCGTGGAAAATCCTCCGACACTCCCCAAAATGTGTTTTCATTAGATGTTGAAAGTTTGGAACAGGATTGGGTGGTGCCAATAAAATACCGTTTTTATTTGGGTGAGGAGGATGGGGAGGGGGGGGGGGGTTCACGATGAAGTTGATAACTCAACTCAAATATTGCTTTTAGCATCATTTAAAAAGTATCGTTACCATAGAATGAAAAAACGAAAAGTCAGCAGAAATAAATACTGTGGCTGCTGACCTTTAACGACTCGCTGACCGCATAACTTTGTTATACGGCGGCAGAGCGGCTCTCCTGCGCCGGATCACATACCCAGTACATATCCAGTACGTGATCCAGGAGTTCTGGGTAGGCGGGGTGCGAGCCCGGGCCACTGGTGCCACGCCTGTACTGTGATTTGACACAGAACATGCCGATCAGCTGGTGCCAGCCAATAGATGTTCGCTGGCACCTGCTGTTTTGAAGGGACAAAAAAAAAAATCTATCCCTTCCCTTTAGTGAAAGCAGCACACAAAAACACTGGTTAGGCACACATTTAACCCTTTGATGGCCCTTGATGTTCAACCCCTTCCCAGCCAGCGTCATTAGTACAGTGACAGTGCATATCTTTAGCACTGATCACTGTATTAGGCCCCTTTCACACGAGGCGGGCTCCGTTTCTTTTTTTCTTTTTTTTTCAAAAATGTTAATTTTTTTTTGTTTTATAAAGCAAAAAATAAAAACCGCAGAGGTGATCAAATGCCGCCAAAAGAAAGCTCTATTCGTGGGGGAAAAAAAATGATATACATTTAATTTGGGTACAGCGTTGCATAACCGCGCAATTGTCAGTTGAAGTAGCGCAGTGCTGAATAGCAAAAAAAATGGTCTGGTCATGAAGGGGGGGTAAAAACATCTGGAGGGCAAGTGGTTACATTTTGATTCTTGGATTTAGATGCACTATAAATAATCCCATTTAAAGGGGTCTGTACCTTCAGATGCGGCGGTGGTGCTGCTGGACCCCTGTATGTGGGTTCTCCCCATTGATTGCAGAATAGGTAGGTGGCCTGGGTCCTGTCTGGTTCTGCCCATTGATAGACTCAACAAGAATTTGGGATTATTATGTTACTGGAAGTCATGTTCAGTCGAGAAGTGCTGAGCGACTGCCAAGAGAATTTGGGATTCCTGAGAAAGCAGAGCCGTCATTTCAATACAACAGGTAGAAACGTTTCGTCTCGTCCCCCCCGGTCATCTGGATAGCGGAGGATTTGATCCTGAGCTTTGTCAGGTACATCATCAGGACGGCCTCTCCTGGATCTATGTACGTCCCAGGCTGGATCTTGTGCTCTAGATCTTTGTTGTCTGATCTGCCATAGTTTGTTTATTTGCAAGGTTTGCTATAATTCACACATCTGCTTTCAAAATGAAAGGTCCTGCTGAAGAGAACTTTCCTCTGTGTGCCTCTCTGAAACTAGTTTCTCTTTATTTTGTGCCTCACTTTCACGTCTGTAAAGCAGATACAGCTTAGAGTGGCAATCAAACGCAGTGGAGGCTAGTGGTATATATATATATATTTTTTTTTTTGGGGGGGGGGGGGGGACTAGCCACCCGCTACACGGCATCCACCACCAAGTTTTATTGGCAGGACCATATACATTTTAGCATTGCCAAGGAGGGTATGAATTACGTCTTCAAACATTATTATGGGTAAAAAATGATATCAGTGTGTAGCGCCCTGCTCCTCTTGACCAGGCGCTTGCATGTAAATTTAGTGGGTATCCGTTCTGAATGTAGTTCAGATTTAATATTATGGCTAAATTAGCTTCTGTTCCAGCATTGGCTGTGTTGAATGCAGTTCCACACTGTCGTCTGTAGGTGTCGTTGTCACCACAGGGCAGTGCTGGAAGAGCAACAGGCTAAAGTGTGTTGAGTGCTCTTCTTTCTTGGAAACGGCCCAGTGGGGGTTGTTCACCGCTGTGCATTCTGGGAGAGGGTACTTAAGAGGCAGACGCCATTTTTTCTCTCGCTTGCCTCCTGGCCCTCCTGGCCTGAGGTATGTGGTGACTTTTCTCCTGCCTCTGGGCCACGCTGGCCTGAGGCTATTAGTAGGCCCAGAATCCTGTCTGGGGCCTACTACCGCAGAGGTGGTCCTTAGGCTGTCTTGCCTGTTAGGAAGAAGCTGAGCCAAGCTGAGGAGATCCAGGGGAGGACCCTTGTTGAAGAGAACCAGGATGAAGGCTGGTCTCTCGGGAGGGCCTGGTAACTTGCTTGGAGGATGCACCTATACCTAACTAACCAGCCTACAGCACAGTACTGCCAGGTCGGCTTAAAGGTTCTGGTACTGTGTAATCGTGCAACTAATTCTAAATCCTGTGGCAGAGGATTGTTCAACCATTTTTGTTCTTATCAAGTCTGTGGCAGAGACTTTTTGTCTGTGCGTCATTCCGGCTGTTGGGTCAGTGAGAGAGGCCTATCCGGGTCGGCGAAGATCTGTTGACTGAAGGTGTACTTGTCTTCAGGATCTCAAATTCCTGAGTGATCTGCATAAGGTATCTGAACTTCCCCTGCAACTCATCTTCTACCTCTTTACTGCCACTTCATTTAAAAGTGTTAAGTGACTGGTGTATACATTGGCGACCGCCAAGCCTAATACAGACTCTAAGCTCCGGACATGGTGAAACTACAGGTAAGGGGTGACGGAGAAGACCCAAAAATATTCAGCAGCTCCTTCGGGGGTTAGTGCTACAAGTGTATAGCCCCCTTGTCCTAAACAGGGGCTACTATGTCAATTTAGTTTTTGGCTGGGCTGTAATTAGTCTGGCCGTAAAGTTTTTCGCCTGCTTTTAGGGTGATATGTAGATTACCGCTAATGGGGACAACACCATTCTCAAAGGATATGTAAACCCAACACTTCATATTCCTGAGCTGTGCCTGCTGTACCATGAACTTGTATGAAAAAGTATCCGGTTCCGTTTGTATTGCTTCCTTTTTGTGTGAAATCCCTGGTGTACCTGTGTACCTGCCAGTCCTTCTGCTTTCCTAATAAAAACTGACCACACCAGGCATGACAGCACACACTGTGGTCAGTTCTCTAGCTGTGCTGGGAACTCAGCCTGCTCTCCTCCAATGATCAAACTTATGCTGACACCCCCCACCCCCTGCACAACCATTCACTGGAAAGACCAGTGTGTTGCTGTTTCTCCTCCCCCCAGCTCTCTGGGCTCCATAGGCAGGTGAGAACAGAGGGAATGAGAACAATTCTGTAGGGGGGAAAAAAGGGTATTTCTAATGTGTATATTTGGTATGTGTATATGTATGTGTGTGTATGTGTGTGTATATGTATGTGTATATATATATATATATATATATATATATATGTATGTGTGTGTGTATATGTATGTGTGTGTGTGTGTGTATATATATATATATATATATATATATATATATATATATATATATATATATATATATATATATATATATATATATATATATATATATATATTATTTATTTTTTTAATCTAAAATTTATTTCTCTTTTTCTACTTTCAGTTTGTCATCTGTCATGTCACCGCAAATGTGAAGCCAAGGTAAGATGTGTTTTATTTATTTATTTTTTTACCTAATTGATGGAGAACCTTTATTTTCGGTAAGCTGCAAACTGCAGTCGTTTTATTCTAGCCAATCGCAAGTCATCATTTTGAGGTCTGGCTTCAGTGAAGTGACATCCTATTTGTTGGGTAGGGTTGCCGTACTTTGCGCCCCATCTTGGCTCGGTTGTGTTGCACCCTCCTTTCTCCGTGTGTTCCCGCAGCAAGCTTCAGGAGCTGCCACTTCTGTCATCAAAGCTTTTAAAAGAGAACCAAAGACACGGATGACCTTTCCACCTCATTATTAATGGTTAATGTAGCGTGCCCCCATCCATAATGCTCAGACATAGAATCATCTGTTTTGTTTAGCAGAGTCGGTATGTTTTTCATTAAGTATTTATCAAGTACATGAGTCAGACAGACAGGAGTCATATTTAGGGAGACCATGGGATCTCATGGAGAGGTGTCTGAAGGGAGAACGGTCCTGGGTGCCCATAGCGGCCAATAAGAATTTCCCTTTCACGTCTGTGGCAGAGTATGGGAGAGTTAAAGTGGTTTCTGCAGTTAACATAGACTGGTTTTTGGTCGGTAAGCTATTTGGAGGCAGCCATACAAAACCTCCAATTGACTGAGCCATGGCCACGTGCTACTATGGCATGGTTGGCCATTGCTTAACAGATAGGCTTAGTTTTAGCCATATGCTCAAAATGACTTCCTCTGCTGTGTATTGATATAAGACACACTTCAAGTCCTGAATTATGGTTGCCCCGTGCACTTCTGCTAAAGTATTCTGGAGCAGAGCTGCAGTGGGATAATCTTAAGCGGTTAACCGGACTTGTGCATCTCCCTCCACATGATGTTGGATGCTCCTATATTGGAAGGAAGCAGAACAGTGTCCACCCATGAGGAGCAAAGTCCTAGTATAATATAAATCCTGAAAGCGGGACTATACTAGAAAGTGTTTGATGTTACAAGTAGAAGAGGTGTCGTAGAAACATTTCTTGCAGTGTTTAGTTTTTTTTTCCTCAACTACTGTTTCCTTTCTACCAAATAATGTTGGATGCTCCTATAATGGAAGGAAACAGAACAGTGTCCGCCCATGAGGAGCAAACTCCTAATTCATCTTGAAGGCAGGACTATACTTAAATGCGTCTGATGTCAAGTAGGAGAAGAGGTGATATAGAAACATTTTTTGCAGTGTCCATGCAGTTTGGTGATCTTTTCTCAGCTACTGTTTCCTAATTATCACATGATGTTGGATGCTCCTATAATGGAAGGAAGCAGAACAGTGTCTGCCCATGAGGAGCAAACTCCTAAGCATCCGATGTCACAAGTAGGAGAAGAGGTGCCACAGAAAATTTTCTTGCAGTGGCTTGGCAGTTTGGTGACTTTTTCTCAGCTACTACTCTTTCCTTTTTACCACATAATGTTGGATGCTCCTATAATGGAAAGAAGCAGAACAGTGTCCTCCCATGAGGCGCAAACTCCTAAGCGTCTGATGTCACACAAGTAGGAGAAGAGGTGTTGTAGAAACATTTCTTGTAGTGTCTTGGCGGTTTGGTGACTTTTTCTCAGCTACTGTGTTTTTGTATTTACCTTATGATGCGTCTATCATGGAAAGAAGCAGAATAGTGTCCGCCCATGAGGAACAATTTCCTAATTGATCCTGAAGGCAGAACTATACTAGAAAGCGTCTGATGTCACAAGTAGGATGTTGTAAAAACATTTTGAGCATTGTCCAGGCAGTTTGGGATTTTTTCTCAGGTACTGTTTACTTTTTACCACATAGTGTTGGATGCTCCTATAATGGAAAAAAGCAGAACAGTGTCTGCCCATGAGGAGCAAACTCCTAAGATTCTGATGTCACAAGTAGGAGAAGAGGTGTCGTAGAAACATTTCTTCCAGTGTCCTGGCAGTTTGGTAACTTTTTCTTCGCTACTGTTGTTTCCTAATTACCACATGATGTTGAATGCTCCTATCATGGAAGGAAGTAGTGTCTGCCCATGAGGAGCAAACTCTTAAGCGTCTGATGTCACAAGTAGGAGAAGAGGTGCCAAAGAAACATTTCTTGCAGTGTCTAGTTCAGTGACTTTCTCTTAACTACGGTTTCCTTTTTACCAAATACTGTTGGATGCTCCTATAATGGAAGGAAGCAGAACAGAGTCTGCCCATGAGGATCAAACTCCTAATTCACCCTGAAGGCAGGACCATAATAGAAAGCTTCTGATATCACAAGTAGGCGAAGAGGTGACGTAGAAACATTTCTTAAAGTGTCTTGGCAGTTTGTTGATTTTTTCTTAGCTACTGTGGAGCTACTGTGGTTTCTTTAATTACCACAGGATGTTGGATGCTTGTATAATAGAAGGAAGCTGAACAGTGTCTGCCCATGAGGACCAAACTTCTAAGCATCTGATTTCACAAGTAGGAGAGAAGGTGCTATAGAAGCATGTCTTGCAGTGTCTAGGCAGTTTGTCTTTTTCTTATCTACTGTTGTGTACTATTTACATGCAAAGCCACTGTTCCAACCAGCTCCGTTCTCAACTCCCACAGTACTGGCTCTACCTGTTGCAAAGCACCAAAATCATTCAGTACATCAAGCAGCTGTGCATGTTCATGATGAGATTTTTTTATTTAGTGAAAACCCTAGGGTTCCTCCAGAGATTGCTAAGGGTTCCTTGAGCTGTGGCTGATTGACCGCCCCAGCCCCATCTGATGGTGCCTGCATAATTCTGGGACCAGCGCCACTTGGCAGAGTCAGCAACATGACACCAAAAATATTTGTAGCTACCTGTAGGGAGTTGCAATCTTCCCACTGACCACCGATGTAAGAGCCATTTTCCCTTGACCCCCAATGGATTGGTTTTAGTAATGGTTCCCTGAGATCTGAAAATGGTTTTTAAGGGTTCCTCTAGGGCAGGGGTGGTAAACTCCTTTTCATTGTGGGCCTCATTACCAGTATGGTTACCATCAAAGGGGCCGATTGTATCTGGAGTGCGCCATGTATAGAGTGCAGGGTTCAGGGGTGCATTACGTATAGATTGCAGGGTTTAGGGGTGCGTTATGTACAGATTGCAGGGTTTAGGGGTGCGTTATGTACAGATTGCAGGGTTCAGGGGTATGCTGTGTATAGGGTTCAGGGGTGTGCTGTGTACATGGTTCAGGGGTGTGCTGTGTACAGGGTTCAGGGATGTGCCGTGTACAGAGTGCAACCTCAACCCCCCCAAAACTTTCTCACATCTCTGTCTTCTACCTGACCTGCCTCTAAAAAAAAAAACAATGAAATGGTATAGGACTTTAATGGTTGCCCCTATTAATCCCAAAGAAGGAAAAAAAAAATTTAACAACATGATAAATTGTTTAAAAACCTATATCAAGAAGCATATCCAAAATTATTATACACGGTGCATATATGTAGCATCCTCCCATAATCGGACTGGTAACAGACCTAAAAAATGGTCAGAGGATCGTAAATAACGTATTTCTTGGGTCTATGTGGATTTTCCATATCTGAGGTGATCAGAGGGTCACTGTACCAAGGAATCTCTACGCATTTCGCTTACAGCTTCCTCAGGGGATCCTATTGGTACCAAGTCTAGATGGGGAACATGGAGCGCAGCACCAAGGGGAGCCGTACACAATGTAACCAGCGAAAGAAACTCGCCCTAGGGGCGCACTTGAAAGGGCCACTAATAGATGAGCATAAAGTTAGAGTAGAACCATGCCGTCCTCGTCCGATTTATAGTCCCATAAAAGAGTAGTCCTCTGATGTATTGTGTGTTTGGTTCAAGACTATGCTTCTGTAGCGACAGGTTCTCTTTAACATTCAACACATGACTTTGCTGTACTTCTCGAGGTTCTGTGATTTAAGAAGCCTTACCTCACCCAGGCCACATTCCTGCTCTGGACACGCCGCCCGGGCCCTGTCCTGTGAACCGGCTCACAAGGCCTCCAGTGTCTCGCCACTGACATTGCTGGCATCTGGTCAATGTTACGGGAGATGGCGGCACTCTGCAGGTTATAAGAGAGACCAAGAAGGGGGCCAGGCGGGTATTATGCTTCCAAACACAGGGGCCGTTCAGGAGAGTCTACACAAACCTGGCGCTGTCTCCGGCGTCTCCCGTTACATAGAGCGAGCGCTGAGACGGAGCAGTCCAATTTAGAGAGGAAACCAATGCTTTTCATATTAAGAAATCGGGCCTATTTATAGCCGTACAGTTACCTCTCAGATTACTTGTTCCGTGAGTGATTAAAAATAATAACATTGGACTGCAAAACCTTAAACAGGCCCGCCGTCTCTCCCAGAAATTGAACTTTTTTTTTTTTTTTTTTTACTCTTGCTGAAGAAAACGATCGGCAAAACAGACAAATTGGAAATCGCTCAAAAAAAGGTGAATTTTGGTCAACTGGTATTTTATGACCTTACGATCATTGCTGTTTTGAACACATTTATGGTATTTTACTTATCTTTTTATTTATCTACTGACACTGTGTAAATCCAGGGGTGGTCAACCTTTCCTCAGTCTGCAGAGAGGACACAGACTGCTCTATGGACCGGCAGGTGTAAACGTTCTCCGCTGTCTGTTTACACCCGACTGCCCTCTGATCTGTTGGCCTAGCGGTGGAGGCCGGTCCATAAGGGGCGCAGCCCTCCCAACTTTTGATTTTTAGCAAATCAATATTCACTTCTGGTTTCTGGCTTCTCGTCCCGGCCAATCAGGAGGCTGAAGATTTGGAACCCGGAAAAAAGACCAGGTTAACACGGAAGTCTCAGGAGGGGGGAGATGCGGAGGGGTGCCGTATCAGGGGAGCCGTGACTCTGGTGAGTGCGGACCTGGAGGGGTTTGTTTGCACACATTCCCTTCATTCTCCTAGATCAGTGATGGTGAACCTTGACACCCCAGATGTTTTGGAACTACATTTCCCATGATGCTCATTGCACCCGGCAGTGTAGCTGAGCATCATGGGAAATGTAGTTCCAAAACTATCTGGGGTGCCAAGGTTCACCATCACTGTCTTAGATGAAGGGGGGGTGGGGCCTCTTTATTTTATTTTTTTGGGATCGGATTGGAAGTAGGCGGGTGTAATTGGACAGAAGTCCGTTTCCACCTGCTGTTCCAGGCGAACCTGATCAGACCCTTTGAGTGAAAGGAGCCTTTTTCCAGCAATAGTTATTTTTGCATCATTACATTGGTCTTGCCACCCACCTCGTCCAATCAGAAAATGCTTTGCATTCATTGAGGAAATGCCAAGCACTCTCTGAATGGCACCCATGCCGAGCGGCCAACCTCTTGTGTTCAGAATGCAGCAGGGCAGCTCGGCCTCGGACCTGGAAGTTAGTGGAGATCACTGGAGTTGCGGTGCCTACTAATGCGATTTTCAGCTTCCAGGGGGGATCCCGCATGTATGGTATATGCATGGTTACAATGGCCCTTATACTTAAACCACATCCTTAATGTGCCATACTTGAATGGCGGCTTCAGCGCGGCCCTCTAGTTCGGGGAGGGCATCCATGGACGTCCTCCTGGAAACCACGCCCCTCGCATGCCCCACCGAGGCGCTCATTCGGCACACTCTGTGATCACTGTGTCCTTTGGACACAGTCATTATAGATCGTGGTAAAGGGCCAATCACAGCGGCCCTTTACTGATCACCCGAGTACAATCTACAATGTACTGATCACCGTATAAACAGAATTGCTGGTTATCAGCATTCCTCTCCTCACGCACTGTCACACCGCAAGGAGAGGAGAGAAGGGTAACCAGAAATATTGACAGGGGACATGCACACAGATGATCAGAGCACTGATTATCAGTCCAGCCCCATCAGTGCCATAAATGCTGCCTACCAGTACCCATCAATGCCGCCTATCAGTGCAGCCTCATCATTGCCCGTCAGCGCCCATCAGTGCAGCCTCATCAGCGGCCATTAGTGCAGCCTCATCAGCGGTAATCAGTGCAGCCTCAATAGCGGCCATCAGTGCTGCCTCAATAGCGGCCATCAGTGCTGCCTCAATAGCGGCCATCAGTGCAGCCTCATCAGCGGCCATCAGTGCAGCCTCATCAGCGGCCATCAGTGCAGCCTCATCAGCGGCCATCAGTGCAGCCTCATCAGCGGCCATCAGTGCAGCCTCATCAGCGGCCATCAGTGCAGCCTCATCAGCGGCCATCAGTGCAGCCTCATCAGCGGCCATCAGTGCAGCCTCATCAGCGGCCATCAGTGCAGCCTCAATAGCGGCCATCAGTGCAGCCTCAATAGCGGCCATCAGTGCAGCCTCAATAGCGGCCATCAGTGCAGCCTCAATAGCGGCCATCAGTGCAGCCTCATCAGCGGCCATCAGTGCAGCCTCATCAGCGGCCATCAGTGCAGCCTGATCATCATTTTTTTTTTCAATTTTTTCTTTTTTTTTCGTTTGCAAAAAATAAAAAACCCCAGTGGTGATTAAATACCACCAAAAAAGCTCTATTTTGCATTAAAAAAATGATCAACTTTACATCTGGGTACAGTGTTGCATGACCGGGCAATTGGCATTCAAAAGTGTGACAGCGCTGGAAAGCTGAAAAATTGGCCTGGGCAGGAAGGGGGTGAACGTGCCCCATATTGAAGGGGTTACACAAGACCACTGGTTCTGGTGAGGCCGCTCACATACAGCAAGACTTCCCTCAATGAGCACTTGGAAGTAACTTAAACCAGAGGAAGTTTGGAAGGAGCACCAAACCAACAGGGATAAGTTGGGGGGAGGGGGGTGTTAATGGGCAACGATTTAAAACCCTAGAAAAAGAGCACAGTATTAAATCCTATATATAGATCTGTGTGATCACGGTTGCAGTTTCAAATGCCCCCTAATTAAGGGGGGGGGGGGGGTTGTGTATCTTGGTCCCTGGTCCTGAAATGCAGTGGCTATTCTATATGACTACCCTGTTTCCCCGAAAATAAGACCTAGCGTGATTGTCAGTGATGGCTGCAATATAAGCCCTACCCCCCCAAATAAGCCCTACCCTGTTTCCCCGAAAATAAGCCCTACCCTGAAAATAAGACCTACAAGGACTTTAACTAGGGCTTATTTGGGTGGGTAGGTCTTATATTGCAGCCATCACCGACATTCACGCTAGGTCTTATTTTCGGGGAAACAGGGTAATTTATCATTATATAAAAGTATCTTTCATCCCTTTTGAGTCTAATGCTGTTTTGTAAGTTCCTAAACTTTGTGTATTGAAATGGCAACTTTTACTGTGTACTCGTAACTTTTATATATAAAAAAAAGAAAAAAAGTCCATGAAAAACGCAACTTGGCTCGTTGCAAAGCCTCAGATGCGCCACCCTGAAACTGTACGGAACGGCGGTCCGCGGTGACTCATAACTCACAATGGGCAGCAAAATAAAATAAGACATTCTGTTCTTTCTTGGATTTAAATTTCTTCTTAAAAAAAAAAAAAAACTATTTTCCATTTAGAACTTCACCCCTCCTTGTTCAGTTCCTTATAAACTGGGAACCTTTAGAGGAGTCGGCGCAGTCACACCCCGAGATTAAATAATGTTCTGTGCAAATTGATTCCATCCGCCTGAATTTTACATGATAGAAGCCGACGCTTGTATGATTTTCTCTCATACTGAAAATTTATTTTTTAAGGAAACCTGTCAGAATAGCGGCTGTTGCTAATTCTACTGTTATTATATTTCACTAACTCTCCTCTCCTGAAATACTCTGCTGAAGGACTCTGCTCCTTCCTCTATCTAACCCTCCTCTCCTCTTCTGAAATGCTCTGCTCTGCTGGAGGACTCTGCTCCTTTCTCTAAAATTCTCTCCTGAAATACTCTGCACTGCAGAAGGACTTTGCTCCTTCCTCCAGCTCTCCTCTCCTGAAATGCTCTGCTCTGCTGGAAGAATCTGCTCCTTCCTCTATAACTCTCCTCTCCTGAAATACTCTGCACTGCTGGAGGACTCTGCCCCTTCCTCCAACTCTCCTCTCCTGAAATACTCTGCACTGCAGAATGACTTTGCTCCTTCCTCCAACTCTCCTCTCCTGAAATGCTCTGCTCTGCTGGAAGACTCTGCTCCTTCCTCTATAACTCTCCTCTCCTGAAATGCTCTGCTGGAGGACTCTGCTCCTTCCTCCAACTCTCCTCTCCCGAAATGCTCTGCTGGAAGACTCTGCTCCTTCCTCTATATAACTCCCCTCTCCTGAAATGCTCTGCTCTGCTGGAGGGCTCCGCTCCTTCCTCCAGCTCTCCTCTCCTAAAATACTCTGCACTGCAGAAGGAATTAGCTCCTTCCTCTAACTCTCCTCTCCCGAAATGCTCTGCTGGAAGACTCTGCTCCTTCCTCTATACAACTCTCCTCTCCTGAAATACTCTGCACTGCAGAAGGACTTTGCTCCTTCCTCCAACTCTCCTCTCCCGAAATGCTCTGCTGGAAGACTCTGCTCCTTCCTCTAAATAACTCTCCTCTCCTGAAATGCTCTGCTGGAAGACTCTGCTCCTTCTTCTATAATTCTCTCCTGAAATACTCTGCACTGCAACAGGACTTTGCTTCTTCCTCCAGCTCTCCTCTCCTGAAATGCTCTGCTCTGCTGGAAGACTCTGCTCCTTCCTCTATATAACTCCCCTCTCCTGAAATGCTCTGCTCTGCTGGAGGACTCTGCTCCTTCCACCAGCTCTCCTCTCTCCACCAGCTCTCCTCTCCTAAAATACTCTGCACTGCAGAAGGACTTTGCTCCTTCCTCCAACTCTCCTCTCCCGAAATGCTCTGCTGGAAGACTCTTTTCCTTCCTCTATATAACTCTCCTCTCCTGAAAGGCTCTGCTCTACTGGAGGGCTAGGCTCTCTCCTCTATATAACTCTCCTCTCCTAAAACGCTCTGTTAGAAGACTCTGCTCCTTCCTCTATCTAACTCTCCTCTCCTGAAATGCTCTGTTCTGCTGGAGGACTCTGCTCCACCCTATATATAACTCTCCTCTCCTGAAATGCTCTGCTGAAGGACTCTGCTCCTTCCTCTATATAACCCTCCTCTCCTCTCCTAAAATACTCTGCACTGCTGGAAGAATCTGCTCCTTTTTCTATCTAACCCTCCTCTCCTGAAATACTCTGAACTACTGGAGGACTCTGCTTCTTCCTCTATAATAACTCTCCTCTCCTGAAATACTCTGCTCCTTCCTCCTGCTCTCATTCCGTGTCTTCCCACTCCTCTCCATTCCTGTTCTCAGACGGTCACATGAGTGGTCAGGTCTCTGCTTGCCTAACATCAGTGCACTCATTTCCTGAAATACACAGACAATTGTTTTTACTAGTAATGGCATTTCCAGTTACAATCAGTGGAGAGTGATGGATACGACGGCCACTAAGTGGGTCAAGAGGAGTTTTGTTTATTGCAGCGATGATAAATAACCAGCCACCTCTCTGGGGTTCCATTCTTCTTTTTTTTTTTTTTTTTTTTTTTTTACTTTCTGGATCCAAAGGTATTAGAATTAGACTGCATAAAACCGGAAAAGGTTCCAGAAATTTCATAAATTGGTTATATATATATATCTATATATATCTATATAGATATATATAGAGATAGAGATAGAGATAGAGATATAGAGAGATAGATAGAGATATATATATAGAGAGATAGATAGAGATATATATATATAGAGAGAGATAGATAGAGATATATATATATATAGAGAGAGATAGATAGAGATATATATATATAGAGAGAGATAGAGATATATATAGAGAGAGATAGATAGATAGATAAATATAGAGAGATAGATAGATAGATAAATATAGAGAGATAGATAGATAGATAAATATAGAGAGATAGATAGATATAGAGAGAGAAAAGAACAATAATAGAATAATAGAAAAAAAGATATATATACAGTTGTGCTCAAAAGATTGTGTCCCCTGGCAGTAATGGTGAAATTTTGGCATGGATTTCGTAAATCTGACTGATCATGCCAAGAAATGTATTTTATTTAAGGATAGTGATCATATGAAACCATTTATTACGTGATTTTTTGGCTGCATTTTAAATCCTAATGATAACAGAAATCACCCAAATGGCCCTGGTGAAAAGTTTCCATCCCCTGGAATGTTTGTCCTTGGTACAGATACACACGGTGACACACACAGGTTAAAATGACAATTAAAGGTTAATTTCCCCACATGTGTGGCTTTTTAAATGGCAATTAGTGCCTGTGAATAAATAGTCAATGAGTTTGTTAGCTCTCACATGGATGCAGGCTAGATAGTGAGCCATGGGAAGCAGAAAAGAACTGTCAAAAGACCTGCGTAACAAGGTAATGGAACTTTATAAAAGCGGAAAAGGATATAAAAAGATATCCAAAGCCTTGAATATGCCAGTCACTTACCACTTCAAGACCAGGCCTATTTCTGACATTTGTTGCTTACAAGTTAAAATCAGTTTTTTTTACTTTATTTTTTTACTAATTACTTAGAAACCCCAAACATTAAATATATATATATATATATATATATATATATATATATATATATATATATATATATATATATATATATATATTTAGCAGAGACCCTAAAGAATAAAATGCCAATTGTTGCACTAGGTTATATCACACTGTATTTGTGCAGCGGTCTTTCATGCGCAATTATGTTTGGAATAAATACACTTCAATTAATAAAAATATAAAAATAGTAAAGTTAGCCCAATTTTTCTGTATAATGTGAAAGATGTTATGCTAAGTAAATAGATACCCAACATGTCACGCTTTAAAATTGCGCACAATCGTGGAATGCCGATAAATTATGGTTCTTAAAAATCTTTGTAGGCGACGCTTTAAAAAATGTTACCGGTTACCTGTTTAGAGTTACACAGAAGGTTTAGTGCTCAAATTATTACTCTTGCTCCAACGATTGCGGCGATACCTCACATGTGTGATTTGAACACTGTTTACATTTGCGGGCGTCTTATGTATGCGCTTTCTTTGGCGTGCGAGCACGGAAGGATGGGACGCTTTTTAAAAAATGTCTTTATTTTCTTTCTTTCTTTCTTCTTTTTTTTTTTTTTTTTTTTTACACTGTCCCTTTCAAAAAAAAAAAAAAATTCTGATCACTTTTATTGGTGTCACAAGGAATGTACACATCCCTTGTGACAGTAATAGACAGTGACAGGTACTCTTTATGGAGAGATCTGGGGACTAAAAGACCCCAAACCCAAGATTGAATACTGATTTATTTATTTATTTTTTTAATGGCGTCGTCGGCTGCCGAGTAAACCAGAAGTGACGACATTGTGACGTCTTTGTTCGGGACTCCGGCCTGCTGGTGGACGAGCCAGCTGGTGGCTTGGGTCTCCCGGTGGGACGGGAGACCTGGGTGGAGCGGCGGAGGGGGGGGGCCCCCCGCTCTTTGTAATAACAGCCGAGCGGCTACCTGGCCTCATCAATTATTTCAAGAAAGCGGAACGTTGGCTCTAAAAAAGATGGTACCGGATGATGCAGTTGCAGGCATCTCCCCGGTACGACCACTTCAGCAAAATGACGTACAGGTATGCGATTTTACGGCAAGTGGTTAAGAAGTGGAAAATTCGGGGATCTTCTTGACACCAAGCCCAAAGTCAGGTAGACCCAAAAAATTGCAGCCACAACTGCCGGAAGAATTGTTTGGGATGCAAAGAAAAACCCCCATAGGTAACATCAGGAGAAATACAGGCTGCTCTTGAAAAATAAGGTGTGGTTGTTTTTAAGGAGCGCAATATGACGATACTTGAACAAAAATGAGCTGTATGGTCGAGTAGCCAAAAAAAGTTTTGGCTGCGCCAATGCCACAAAAAAAGCCTGGTTACAATATACCCGACAACACCTTGACACGCCTCAATGGGCTTTTTTGTAGTTTAAAGTTACAAAGAAGATCTAGATTTAGAATTATTGCTCTTGCTAAAACGTATGCGGCGATACCTCATGTTTGGTGCGAACACCGTTTAAATATGCGTGCAGCCTATGTATGCATTTGCCTTTGCACGCAAGCACAAGGGGGGGGGGGGGGGGGTGCTTGCTTACACTTTTTTTTTATATTGTAGCACCCTGGTGTTTAGGCAGGGTTGCTCCTAAATTTACCTGCCAGGTATAGCTGCCTTGGCTAATTGTTGAGGATCAATTGATTTCACTTTAAGTCTGTAATTGCTGCACTTCTCTCTCTTGCCGCTAGGTGGCCGGGTGCTTTGTGGCATTAGATATGAGAAGGGCAATGCAAGGTCAGGTGATGGGTATGTGGGGTATCTCAGCCAATAGGCAGGGGTTTTCTTAAATCCCTTGGCCTGCTATATTCGGGTGAGGTCAGGTGATCTGTGTTCTGTGCCACCTGTACAGCTGTCTGGGTGGACGTGTGCTGTATTGCCCGGGCTGCTAGACCGGAGTTTGGGCCTATTCCGGGCACATCTGGCTGCTAGGCTCTATCCAGAAGCAAGAGGGCAGCGCAGGGTTGGGATTGCGGCTTGCAGTCCAACTAAAAGTGACGGTTCTGCCGGCCGGAGAACCTGTCAGTGGTCGGAGGTAGAGGGGAAGCTGTCGCCACTAAGGGACCAGCCACTATATTACCAGGGACCACTGTGAGTAACTGAAGCAAGTACCGGAGCAGAATTCTCACCAACCGGGGACGGTGAAGAGTTGGGAAACTTCAGTGGGTATCAACTCTGGGACCCAACCAGTGGAGGTGATGCTTGCAGAGCAGTATTGTGTGTCAAGCCAGGGACCAAGCAGGCCAGTGGGGTGAAGCTTGAAAAGTATCTGGAGTGCCAAGCTAGGGACCCAGCAGAGAGGCGGGGGTGACGCTTGAGGGAGATACTACAGTGAGGATTGGAGGAGCTGAAGGGTTTCAGTGGCAGTGAATCATCTAGTCTAGTGAGGGGCAGTGGGAGGAATAGTACCCCATCTTGAGTATTAGGGGGAGAAATGGTGCCCCATCATTGATGTCAGTGGGACAAATAGGCAGGAACTGTGCCCCACTGTTGCTAACAGTGGAGGTAAAAATGCCCCAAGGGCCAGATAAATTAGATAGATTACTGTCTTAGACCATAGAGGTGATCAGAGACAATACATTCTCTGGTCACCTCTATTGTAAGCATTGGGAATAGCGGCAGCTGCTGGATTGGATGCTGGGCCCCCTCCATGATGGGAGAGCCTAGAGAGGCACCAGGGGAAGGCGGGGGGGGGGGGTAACCGCTTCCGCTGCCTGTAAAAGCAATCCAACAGCTGACAGCTGCAGCCATAACCCCGTTATAGCCTGTACATGTACATGATTTGGCAGCAAGTGGTTAATGTTGTTTAAAATACCGCAACCGCAATAAAATTGTACTCCCGTTCAAAGACTCATTACCAGCATTGAGAACATAGACTTTCGGTTTTTCGTAAGTGATGTCACTTGGTTCCGCCCTTACGTGTTGCGTCACTAACCCACATGGCTTCATCCAGGTAGGATATCACAATTTAATTTATTACCAGTTGACACATTTGAAACATAGAAAAGTGATGGCAAAAAAAGACCGAGCGCTTTATCAAGTCTGCCCTTTTTTTTTTTTTGTTTGCTTTTTTATATTGTTTTTTTTTTTTTTTTGTTAACTTTGTTGTCTGACTATAGATCTATCTTTATCCCAAGCATGTTTAAAGCCGTGCTTCACTTGGTGACTATTTGTTATGTTTGTGGTCGTGCACAGAGGTCTAGGTGTTCTAATCTTTCTATACAATTCAATTTAAACTTGGTTGATGGAACAAACCGATTTGTAATATGTGTTGTAAGCTTTTGGTTGGGTACAAGCAGGAGGCGCTGACTTTCTAAGATACTTTTGTGGGTCTCTCGCAGGCCGTGAAGAACACTTAATTCCAGGAACTGAGCAGTAAAATTTAGGCAGGAGGCAGGGAAGTTAATACTTTACTTTTTATCCCGTGTATCTGCACAGATAAATAAACTGGGAGGCCCATATACGTGCCAGAAATGGGTGTGAGTACTTCAAGTTCAAGGTTCTCCCAGAGATGTTTAGGATAGAGAGTACACTTCCCCAGACCAGGCATAGACATAGATAGTGTGCTGCAATAAGTGACACGAATACATTCTGTATATACAGGGAGTTCTCCATTTACACAAGGGTTGTGTTCCGGAAACATACACATATTTCAAGGTTTACACAAGTTAAACATTTTTTTTTTCTTCCATAGTATATGGAAACTGCTCTGATTGTGTTCAGCACACGCACAGTTTCTGTGAATTTTATATTTTGGCGTGGTGGAGAAACCCCAACTGCCTCAATCCCAGATCTAAACCTTGGACCTCGTGGGCGGCAAAAACAAGAGGTTGATCCACATTTTTTTTTTTTTTACTGCCCACCTAAACCACGTTGGCCGGAAGGGGTAGTGTGTATGGCCGCAACCGCAATGCTTTGGCTGAGCTGCAAAACTTATACAGCATGTTGAGTTTGGCACAACGCAACCCATACAAGTGACTAGGGCCGCACCGCAACCACGAGAACTCAGGGCAGGGATGGTAGGATCCCCTCAGAATAGGCAAAGTAGGTGTGCAGACCCAGAAACGTGGATCGGGGATGGTGGAAAACCCCTCATAATGGGCAAAGTAGGTGTGTAGACCCAGGAACTCACTGCCGGGATGGTGGGAGACCCTCATAATGGGCACAGCAGGGTTGCATCCCTAGGAATTCAGCGCATGGAAGGTTGAAACCCCTCATAATGAGCAAAGTAGGTGTGTAGACCCAGGAACTTAGTGCAGGGATGGTGGGAACCCATACTAATGGGCACAGTAGATGTGCAGACTCAGGAACTCAGTGTAGGGATTCTGGGATCTACTCATACTGGGCAAAGTAGGTGTGTAGACCCAGGAACTCACTGCCGGGATGGTGGGAGACCCTCATAATGGGCACAGCAGGGTTGCATCCCTAGGAATTCAGGGCATGGAAGGTTGGAACCCCTCATAATAGGCAAAGTAGGTGTGCAGACCCAGAAACGTGGATCGGGGATGGTGGAAAACCCCTCATAATGGGCAAAGTAGGTGTGTAGACCCAGGAACTCACTGCCGGGATGGTGGGAGACCCTCATAATGGGCACAGCAGGGTTGCATCCCTAGGAATTCAGCGCATGGAAGGTTGAAACCCCTCATAATGAGCAAAGTAGGTGTGTAGACCCAGGAACTTAGTGCAGGGACGGTGGGGACTCATACTAATGGGCACAGTAGATGTGCAGACTCAGGAACTCAGTGTAGGGATTCTGGGATCTACTCATACTGGGCAAAGTAGGTGAGCAGACCTGGGAACTTGGTGCAGGGATGGTGGAAAAAGCTCGTAATGGATACAGCCAGTGTACAGAGCCGGGAACTTGGTGCAGGGATGCTGGGATCTACTCAAACTGGGCACAGCAGGTGTGCAAACCCAGGAACTTAGTGCAGGGATGGCAATGACCCCTATTTATGGACACAGTAAGTGTGCAGACCTGGGAACTCAGTGCAGAGATGGTGGAAACCCTTCATAATAGGCACTGCATGTGCACAGACCCAGGAACATACCACAGGAATGGTGGGAGGCCCTCATAATGGGCAAAACAGGTGTACAAACCCCAAAATTCAGCACAGGGAGTGTGGGAACCACGCATAATGGGCAAAGTAGATGAGCAAAACCAGGAACACAGTGCAGGTATAGTGGGAGCCCCCCACATTGAAAATTAGCAGGTGTACAGATGCAGGAACTCAGCACTGGGATGGTGGGAGCGCCTCATAATGGGTACAGCTGGTGTACAGACCCGGGAACTCAGCACTGGGATGGTGGTAACCCCTTATAATGGGCACAGGGTGTGTGCAGACTTGGGAATTCAGCACAGAGATCCCAACAATAGAGGCACTCATCTGCATCTACTAAAAAAGGGAAGTATCAGTTTTGGGTCTACTGACCTTTTGACGATTCATCTTTTCTCGACCCAAACTCTGAGCCCTTAACCTCAGCAGAACTCTCTACGTTCCCCCCCCCCCACCCCCCTAAAAATTTCTGTTCCCAGCAACACGTTTTGGTTCTTGTAGTGCACAAACATATAGTTCTACAAAGACCACTATTGCAGACAAAATGCAGGATAAGGGTAAGGTGTTCCCAGGATTTCAGTACATCACAAATCACCTGGCACAGTAGTACCCCCCAACTTTGCTGATCCCCCGCTCAGTAGTAACCCCCAGTTCTGCTGATCCCCCTGCTTTAGTAGTAGCCCCCAGCTCTGCTGATCCCCCTGCTTTAGTAGTAGCCCCCAGCTCTGCCTCATCCCCTGCTCAGTAGTAACCCCCAGCTCTGCTGATCCTCCGCTCAGTAGTAACCCCCAGCTCTGTTGATCCCCCTGCTTTATTAGTAACCCCCAGCTCTGCTAATCCTCCGCTCAGCAATAACCCCAAGCTCTGCTGATCCCCCTGCTTTAGTAGTAACCCCTAGCTCTGCTAATCCCCCGCTCAGTAGTAACCCCCAGCTCTGCTGATCCCCCTGCTTTAGTAGTAACCCCTAGCTCTGCTAATCCCCCGCTCAGTAGTAACCCCTAGCTCTGCTGATCCCCCTGCTTTAGTAGTAACCCCTAGCTCTGCTGATCCCCCGCTCAGTAGTAACCTCCAGCTCTGCTGATCCCCCGCTCAGTAGTACCTCCAGCTCTGCTGATCCCCCACACAGTAGTAACCCCCAGCTCTGCTGATCACCCGCTCAGTAGTACCTCCAGCTCTGCTGATCCCCCGCTCAGTAGTACCTCCAGCTCTGCTGATCCCCCGCTCAGTAGTACCTCCAGCTTTGCTGATCACCCGCTCAGTAGTACCTCCAGCTCTGCTGATCCCCCGCTCAGTAGTAAGTAACTCCCAACTCTGCTGATCCCCCGCTCAGTAGTATCCCCAGCTCTGCTGATCCCCCGCTCAGTAGTGACCCCCAGGTCTGCTGATCCCCCACTCAGTAGTGACCCCCAGCTCTGCTGATCCCCCACTCAGTAGTGACCCCCAGCTCTGCTGATCCCCCACTCAGTAGTGACCCCCAGCTCTGCTGATCCCCCACTCAGTAATAACCCCTACCTCTGCTTATCCCCCGCTCAGTAATAACCCCCATCTCTGCTGATCCTCCTCTCTTTGGACCCCACTCACCTCCTGCTATATTCCCCCCATGCTGCACACCACATGTGACATCTGCTAGTTTCTCCTGCTCCAGTCCCCCAGCTCTGCTGATCCTCTTCCGCTCAGTCCTCTCTCTCCGTTCCATGCTCGCCTTGTCCTGTAGCGTTCCCATGTTGCACACCATGTGTGTCGTTTGCTAGTTGCTCCACTGCGGTCCAGACTCTGCTCACCTTCCTGCCGCTGCACACCAGATATGACGTCTGAACCAAACACTTTTATAATATATAGAATGGAACCTGGAAGTGACTGCTGATGACGTCTTTCTGGTTCACTTGTTGGTTTCCTGGGATATCTCATACCTGCAATACCCCCATAACAAAATGAAACTAATGCTGACCGAAAGTCTCTCAAAAGCTGCAGGAGCTGTAATCGAGTGTTGTCATAGACTTCTATGGAGGCTTTGGAGACGCTTTGAAGCACCAAGAAAGCAACATGGGGGTTCATTTTTGAAGCGAAGCAAACGTAACGTGTGAACATTTTATTTAGTGACGGGGGCTTTGGTTGGCCGGCAGAGTTCTTTAAAAAAAAAATCGTGTCCAATGCCGCATTTTGAAGCGAGTGTAAATGGGCCCTTGACGTTGCACACCATATTCTTATCAGGTCTCTAGAAGCACCTGGACATGGAAAACACTGACTGCTTGCTGCTGAGGACCACAAAAAAAAAAAGGGGGGCCGCACGCAGCTCTCGGGGCCCCCAGCTCTCCTGACGTGGGTTGTAGCTGGGAAAAGAGCGGCTTTATTATGAAAGATGTAAAACAGAATAGCAGGAGACGTAGAGTTAATAATGTGGCCGGCAATGCGTCATCTGGTACCCATTAGGCTCCATGGATGCCCATGTAGGGTCTGTTCCTCTGGCTGTAGAAGGGTAAATCCTTCAACCCTCCAGAGGGAAACACTTGGGTCAACATGGTTGTGAGAAAGCTCTAAAAAAGATCGGCTGATCTTTCTTCTCTGGCGAAGAAGGAAGGGAGCCCCTCCCCCCCCCTCCTCCCTCCGGGGTGAACGCAGCGGCCGGTAGCCGGAGCTCTTATTATTATTTGTCAGTTTAATTTAATTTGTTTAGGAAGTACATAGTTTTCATTCATCGCATTGCTTTCCAGATCAAAACAGCACGGCTGACTTTTCCTGCCAAGTTCTATGTCCTCCTGAAGGGGTTTCGCTGCCCAGACCCAATATAACTAAATAGAATTATAACTGCAGACGGCGCCAAAATGTGCATTACACGGGGCGTTCCGTCAATCCATTCTTGGCCCGTGGTTGGACGGATCAAGAACGTGGCGATTGTGGCCGTATTCGTGCACTTGTTACAAAATCGATCGAGTGGTATCCCAAAGAGCACTTGATCGATCAAGAATGAACTGCAACATATTCTTATGATAGGCCGGATGTAAGTGGATGTGCATCCATTCACATGCGTCCGTTTTATATCTGGGTCTGTTCAGGTTCCTTTGGCCGAAATGTAGGAGGTCTGCGTCCAGATCCGGGTGTGGAAGTGTAGGAGGGTGCAGCGTGGTGCAGTGGCAGTAGCTCACACATAGTCCAGTTGCTATTGTAGTCAGAATACAACCATTCACAACAAGCCCAGCGGAAGGCAACCAACCAGGAACACTTATAGGTGGACAGAAGATTGTAGCAGAGCAGATCTCAGCCGAACTGACAGCGTGGAATGCGGCTTAGCCGGTCCAAGCCCAAGCAGGGAGATGGTGGATCCCTATTCTTCCCTACTAGTCTGGAACCTTTCCCTTCCACTAATTATTCCCACACACTAAAAGCACACCAAACCTGGGAGCCAGGGTCTTAAGTAGACCCTGCCTGACCCAAGATGGCCGCCAGAGTCACATGGGCTGTCAGCATCCAACCGAATCGTTGTCCCAGTGATCAAGGAAACCACGGAGAATCCATGTTCCTCTTGACTAAAGTTTTAATTCTCATTCAATCTACGGATCCCTTGCTGAGATGGAACCAAAACGCTGGTGTGAAATGGGCCTTAAAGACACACTAACCCCAACACACACGTTCCTGTAAAAATGTCTGTGCATCTAAGTGGGTGGTATAGGGACCAACGGTTGGAACCGTGTCAAGACAAAGCATAAAAATGTCACCAACACACCCAAGGATCTCCAGAGTGGGTCCAAAGCTTTAATCAGCGATCGCGTCGTTACAGCAGATGGCAACGTTTCAGAGCCACGCGGGACTCCCCCCTTCATCAGGCATGTGACGTCACACGCCTGATGAAGGAGCCCTGCGTGTAGCTTTTAGACCCACTCTAGAGATCCTTGGCTTGCTGGTGACATTTTTTTGCATGGGCCTCAATGAGACCCTGTTGTCTTGCCCACCCAGGGTAGATTGGAAAGGGTCCACCTTGACCACCAGCACCGCCCTGCCACTTCCTCCTCCATCGCAGCCAATGCAAAAATATCCCGTATTGGAGCGCAGAGGGAGTGCTGAGGTCATGTGACGGAACTCCCCGCCACTCTACCTTCTATGGCAGGGGGTCTCCAAATTTTAGAAAGAAACCCAGATTACTGTCCTTCGGACTTTTCGGGGGGCTGGACTGTGTCCAGTGGGAGTAAAGAATACCTGATCTCTGGTATTAGGGGGGGAAATAGTTGGTGTCGGTGGGAGGAATATTGCATCATTGTTGCTATAAGTGGCAGGAATTAGGCCCTATGCTTGGTGTCAGTGGGAGGACTAATGCCTCATCATTGGTGTCAGTGGAAGGAATAGTGCCCCATCATTGGTGTCAGTGGACAGAATAGCGCCCTATTGTTGGTGTCAGTGGGAGGAATAGAGCCCCGTCATTGGTGTTAGTGGGAGGAATAGTGTCCCATCGTTGCTGTCATTGGGAGGAATTAAGCCCCATTGTTGGTGTCAGTGGCAGGAATTAGGCCCCATTGTTGGTGTCAGTGGCAGGAATTAGGCCCCATTGTTGTTGTCAGTAAGAGGAATAGTGCCCCATCATTGGTGTCAGTGGGAGGAATGGTGCCCTGTCATTGGTATTAGTGGAAGGAATGGTGCCCCGTCATTGGTGTTAGTAGGAGGAATAGTGTTCCATAGTTGGTGTCATTGGGAGGAATTAGGCCCCATTTTTGGTGTCAGTGGCAGGAATTTAGGCCCCATTGTTGGTGTCAATGGCAGGAATTAGGCCCCATGTTGGTGTCAATGGAAGGAATTAGGCCCCATGTTGGTGTCAGTGGCAGGAATTAGGCCCCATATTGGTGTCAGGAATTTAGGCCCCATGTTGGTGTCAATGGAAGGAATTAGGCCCCATGTTGGTGTCAATAGAAGGAATTGGGCCCCATGTTGGTGTCAATGGAAGGAATTGGGCCCCATGTTGGTGTCAATGGAAGGAATTAGGCCCCATGTTGGTGTCAATGGAAGGAATTAGGCCCCATGTTGGTGTCAATGGAAGGAATTGGGCCCCATGTTGGTGTCAATGGAAGGAATTAGGCCAAATGTTGGTGTCAGTGGCAGGAATTAGGCCCCATGTTGGTGTCAGTGGCAGGAATTAGGCCCCATGTTGGTGTCAGTGGCAGGAATTAGGCCCCATGTTGGTGTCAATGGAAGGAATTAGGCCCCATGTTGGTGTCAGTGGCAGGAATTAGGCCCCATATTGGTGTCAGGAATTTAGGCCCCATTGTTGGTGTCAATGGAAGGAATTGTGCCCCATTGTTGGTGTCAATGGAAGGAATTAGGCCCCATATTGGTGTCAATGGAAGGAATTTGGCCCCATTGTTGGTGTCAATGGAAGGAATTGTGCCCCATTGTTGGTGTCAGTGTGGGGGGGGGGGGGGGGGGATAATGCCTAGGGGCTGGCTAAAGGCAAGCACAGGGCTGAAGTTTGGAGACCACTGTTTTTGGCCTCTGCCTCCCAGTACGGGGGAAGCATGTGATCTCCTCTCATGACACAATTCTCGGGTATTGAGGCCAATCGCAAAGCCCAAGAATTGCAGGATGGGAGGGGGCCACCTGCCCCCCTTAACCCAGAACCTCCAGTATTTTGCAGTGACCGCCAAAGGAGGAGCGCTGAGGAAGGAATTATAGGGTGACCCTGAATGGGTAAGAGGACAGAATCTTATTATTTGGCCAAACCAATAAAAAAAAAATATGTACCTGGTGCATTTCTGTGCGTTTTTAGAATCTTTGTGGGATTGTCGCTGGGCAGCTCATTGACATTAATTGGGAGCCCCTAATTGTGCCGCATCAGAATGTACAAAAATGCAGACATGCTGTCACATCTCCATAGGTGGGAGGGAAGGATCACACTATGAATCGCACAGGAATTCGCACCGCAGGACTTTACATAAAGGAACAATCAGGGTAATGATTATACGAGTAGACAAGGGTGCCTAATCCCAACTTCCTCTTCCGATGAAAAGCTGTACATCACTATATCTCTGTGTACCGCTTGTTAAAAAAACGCAAAAAACAAGAGCGCAAAACTCAACGCACTTCCTCCAGCAATCTTATCAAATGTATCTGAATCAGAAGACTCCAGTTCTTTACTTTTCTCCTTTTTCCGCTGTATTAAATCTGATTCTATCGTGTCTTTTCCTTCTGGTGCTACCTGCACAAGTTTAACCACCTGATCTCCGGAAGATTTACCCCCCCCCCATTCATGACCAGGCCCTTTTTTGCGCTACGCCACTGCGTTACTTAAACTGATAATTGCGCAGTTGTTTGACGTTGTACCCCAATAAAATTTATATCCTTTTCCCCCCACAAATACATAGAGCTTTCTTTTGGTGGTATTTGATCACTTCTGCATTTTTTTATTTTCTGCACTATAAACAAAAAAAAAAAGAGTGACAATTTTGAAAAAAAAAAAATTTACTGCAGACGCTGGCTTTTAATTTTTGCAACGGTGGGCGGACCTCCACTTTAATTATTGTATGACTTATGAGTTTATTATTAATTATGGAGAAAGGGTAGGATTAGATTGGTTTGTACTTCTTCCTTTTCCATTTCGAAAATGTAAACTAAATTATTTTCTATAGTGTAATTTTTTTTTTTTTGTCTTTTGTAACTTTTTTTTTTTTTTTTGTGATTTGTCTACTACTGAATGATTACTTCTTTTATTTTGTATGTTTTTTTTTGTTTTTTGTTTTTTTTGTCTTTTGTAACTTTTTTTTTTTTTTTTGCGATTGTCTACTACTGAATGATTACTTCTTTTATTTTGTATGTTTATTTTTTTTTTTTTGTCTTTTGTAACTTTTTTTTTTTTTTGTGATTGTCTACTACTGAATGATTGCTACTTTTATTTTGTATGTTTTTTTTTTTTTTTGTGATTTATTTTGTATGTTTTTATTTTTTTTTTTTTTTGTCTTTTGTAACTTTTTTTTTTTTGTGATTTGTCTACTACTGAATGATTACTTCTTTTATTTTGTATGTTTATTTTTTTTTTTGTCTTTTGTAACTTTTTTTTTTTTTGTGATTTGTCTACTACTGAATGATTACTTCTTTTATTTTGTATGTTTTTATTTTTTTTTTTGTGTCTTTTGTAACTTTTTTTTTTTTTGCGATTGTCTACTACTGAATGATTACTTCTTTTATTTTGTATGTTTATTTTTTTTTGTCTTTTGTAACTTTTTTTTTTTTTTTGTGATTGTCTACTACTGAATGATTACTTCTTTTATTTTGTATGTTTTTTTTTTTTTTTTGTGATTGCTACTGAATGATTACTTCTTTTATTTTGTATGTTTTTTTTTTTTTTTTGTGATTAATTTTGTATGTTTTATTTTTTTTTTGTCTTTTGTAACTTTTTTTTTTTTGTGATTTGTCTACTACTGAATGATTACTTCTTTTATTTTGTATGTTTTTTTTTTTTGTGTCTTTTGTAACTTTTTTTTTTTTTGCGATTGTCTACTACTGAATGATTACTTCTTTTATTTTGTATGTTTATTTATTTTTTAGTCTTTAGTAACTTTTTTTTTTTTTTTTTTTTTGTGATTTGTCTACTACTGAATGATTACTTCTTTTATTTTGTATGTTTTTTTTTTTGTCTTTAGTAACATTTTTTTTTTTTTTTTGCGATTGTCTACTACTGAATAATTACTTCTTTTATTTTGTATGTTTTTTGTTTTTTTTTTGTCTTTTGTAACTTTTTTTTTTTTGTGATTGTCTACTACTGAATGATTACTACTTTTATTTTGTATGTTTTTTTTTAACTAACTAAGGTTTGACCCCTCTAGTTTGGAGTCAAGTACTCACTTTTTGCTGTTCCATATTTACTATATTGTAATGGCAGTAAATGGCTCTGAGAACGAAGTGCATGTAAATCTTGGCATGGGCATTCCTGAGAGAAATTGGGGGGGGGGGGGTGATACAACCCGCACTCCATTATAAACGTAACAATAATGTGTTTTCTATGGAGATGTTTACAGACCCGGCATCTGCTAATCATCTTATCGGGAAAAGGCCGAAGACAAAGATGTGCTGAAATCTGAGCGTCTAGGGGGTGAGTGCGAGGGGTTCCGGAGTTCTTCCACAGATTGGAACGTTCAGGGCACATAAACAATGTGAGCTTCAAGGTCACAGCACAGGAAGAAGCGGAGAACAATAACCAGGCCTGATTAAAGGCTGTGCAGGGCCTGCTGGGCTAATTTCATCTGTTGGATTTGATTAGGAAGCCGAATGTTTTCCTACAGGAGAGAGAGAGAGATCGGTACACAAGATCCACTCCGCAGGAAAAGGCACGCTGTGATCGTCCAACCGTGGGGGGGGACTACAAGTCTCAGCATGCCTTGGCTGAGGGCAGCATAGAGCTGCTGTGGGACTTGTGAGTTTGAGGGAATCACCACCACTGTGCTTATTACATAATACCGATTTAGAGGGAAGATTTCTCTTACATTATGTTCAACGAATAAAATAGACTGATGGCAAAATGAAGTTTAAAATCGCTCCATCAATAACCGATCGTATAAAATTACACTCGGGGATCGATCGTTCTGTATATTAGAGTTTTGTTGTCGCTAAATGAAGCTGAAGCTAAATCTGCTTAGATATTCCCCTCTCTGGTTCCTCTTCCTCTCCTCTCTTCCTCTTTTTATATTTATATATATACCGTATATACTAGAGTATAAGTCGTTCCGAGTATAAGTCGAGGCCCTAATTTACTACAAAAAAAATGGGAAAAACTTATTGACCCGAGTATAAGACGAGGGTGAGAAATGCACAGCTACTGTAAGTGGAAAAGAGGGTCAACAATGCCCATTTGCAGCATCACTGTGCCCATTTGCATGCCTCACTGTGCCCATTTGCAGACATAGGTCCCCTGAACTTCAAACTCGGTAGTTAAGGGTTCCTAGATGCCCCCTAGCAGCAGCCAAAATTTGGGGTCTCTGAACCCAAAGGGTCACGAAATGACATTGCTGCAGATAGACACAGTTGACCAAATTTGGGGCCCCGTATCTCGGGGCCACTTAGTGCTAAGAACCCCAAATTTGGTGTGCAAACCCAGTGGAACTAGCACCATAAAATTTCCAAAGCTGGGGTTTCTAGCACCAAGTGGCCCCGAGATACAGGGCCCCAAAAATCAGTTCAGAAAATGTCAAGCACTTTTCAGCAGCAGAGAATGACATTTTCTGAACTAGTTTTGGGGCCCCGTATCTCGGGGCCACTTAGAGCTAGGATCCCCAGCTTTGGATATGTTATGGTACCAGTTCCACTTGGTTTGCACACAAAATTTAGGGTTCCTAGTACCAAGTGGCCCTGAGATACGGGGCCCCAAAGTCGGTTCAGAAAATGTCAAGCACTTTTCTGCAGCAGAGAATGACATTTTCCGAACCGATTTTGGGGCCCCGTATCTCGGGGCCACTTAGTGCTAGGAACTTGAGCTTTGGATATGTTGTGGTACTAGATCGACTGGGTTTGCATACCAAATTTTGGGTTTCTAGCACCAAGTGGCCCTGAGATACGGGGCCCCAAAATCGGTTTGGAAAATGACATTTTTTGCTGCAGAAAATTGCTTGACTCGAGTATAAGTCGAGGGGGGCACTTTCAGCACAAAAAAATGTGCTGAAAAATTCGACTTATACTCGAGTATATACGGTATATACATCTAATCATTTTTTTAAGCTATCGACAGACACTCCCTGCTGTTTGTGGAAGAGAATTCCTTATCCTTACTTATTTTAAATTTTATATATAGATATATTGTATAATTTTATATATAGATAAATATTTGCTAAATGTTACATTTCTATTTAAAAAAAAATAAAAAATTATATATATATATATATATATATATATATATATATATAAAAAATAAATAAGACACATCTTATACATCTGGATGAGAGGTGCTGACTGCCAAGGGGTGAGTGAGCTCACCATCCATCCCTGTCTGTGACTGAAGTCTCCCCCCTTCTGTCTCCTGCCTCTGAGAGAGTACACTAAGGTAAATCAGGGTTCTCAGAGCACCCCTTACATCAGAGTTCCCCTTTTTCACCAGAGGCCACAGTGTCCCCCCTTACATCAGAGTCCTCTCCGTACATCAGATTTCGCACTGTTCCCCCTTAGATCAGGGTTCCCAGAGCATCCCTTATGTCAGAGTCCCCAGAGTTCTCCCTTACATCAGAGTCTGCAGAGTCCCCCCTTACAGTGAAAGGGAACTCTGCGAGTTCAGATGTAAAAGGGGAACTCTGTGGACTCTGATGTAAAGGGGGACTCTTGTTATTAACTTCATATGATTAGAAATGTTATTTAATAGTAAAATATATGTATGGTTCATATTATAAAAAAATTAATTGCTGTGCTCCGCTAAAGTGTTCGGGTTTGACTTGAAGAAAAGGTGACGACCCTACCCGCGGGGGTGCAAAATCCTGCAACGAGAATAACCCATAAGTGTACAAAACAAACTGCATGTGAACACACAAAAGAGTGCACTTAAGGGTGAGCTTTTGTTCCCCACCCCCGAAGGGGTAGTAGGACTCGTACCCTGACCCCCCCCCCCCCCCCCCGGGGCACAAGGCTCCTAATGGGGACAGGGGTTAACATGTCAGGCGGGCCAGAGACAGGTTGGGGGGGAAAAGACTAGATGCTGATGCTGGATGTGAGAGGTGGGGGTGGGGCTCCATCTTTCTTTCTGCAGCTTTTGATGCACATTGAGAGACGCTCGCAGTGTGCGGAGAAATCAGAGGAAGCCGTTTCAGTCCGGGAGAGGAGCCGGTACAACTGTGCCAGACTGGAGGGAGGTTAAATAAACATATCTTGGCACAATTATTATCCACATTCCCTCGGCCCAATGATGTCATGACGCATCTTCTTTCTATCAGCTGGTGGAAGTTTAGTTTGTCTTTCTATGTTGTTGGTGGGGGGTGATGGGGGGGGGGGGGTCATGTGACCAGCAATTTGTCATCTTAAATGACAGGAAGTCATTGGGAAATAGTTGAGGTGGAATCAGCCACAGATCAATACTCAGCAGATTTCCTACCCTGACTGGTCGCTCGTCCTCTGTCAGCGGGGGGGGGGGGGGGGGGGGCTTCAAACCACAACTATCTACTGTTATTACTGACACTATATACAAACAGCTCTGCACTTCCAGGAATCGGCGCACAGAACACCAAATAAAGCTGTGATGAGATTCTGGAGGATCTGGAGATGTCACTTTTATAATAGATGTCTGATCGTAATCCTCCTCCTGGCCTGTCGACTCTCTTCCACTTCTTCATTCACTATTAACCCTTCATCCCCTCCCCCCCCCGGGGCACCTCCTTATATTAGCATCTTGGGGCGCTCCCTTTCTTATCATCTCGTTCACACCGGGGGGGTGTCTTGATGTGGGGCAGTTCAGAGTTCAGGCACAAGTCGGGTATGTTTGACGAAAAGGGTCTAAGACTGAAGAACCACATTGAAAGTTCATTGTCCAGACGTACAGTGCCGTGAAAAAGTATTCATACCCCTTGAAACGTTCCACATTTTGTCACGTTACAACCAGAAACGTAAATGTATTTTATTGGGATTTTATGTGATAGACCAACACAAAGTGGCACATAATTGTGAGGTGGAAGGAAAATGATAAATGGTTTTCAATATTTTTTTACAAATAAATATGTGAAAAGTGTGGGGGGTACATTTGTATGGCGCCCCCCGGAGTCAATACTTTGTAGAACCGCCTTTCACTGCAATTACAGCTGCAAGTCTTTTTGGGGATGTCTCTACCAGCTTTGCACATCTAGAGAGGGACATTTTTGCTCATTCTTCTTTACAAAGTATCTCAAGCTCTGTCAGATTGGATGGAGAGCGTCTGTGAACAGCAATTTTCAAGTCTTGCCACAGATTCTCAATTGGATTTAGGTCTGGACTGTGACGGGGCCATTCTAACACATGAATATGCTTTGATCTAAACCATTCCATTGTAGCTCTGGCTGTATGTTTAGGGTCGTTGTCCTGCTGGAAGGTGAACCTCCACCCCGGTCTCAAGTCTTTTGCAGACTCTAACAGGTTTTCTTCTAAGATTGTCCTGTATTTGGCTCCATCCATCTTCCCATCAACTCTGACCAGCTTCCCTGTCCCTGCTGAAGAAAAGTATCCCCACAACATGATGCTGCCACCACCATGTTTCACAGTGGGATGGTGTGTTCAGGGTGATGTGCAGTGTTAGTTTTCCACCACACATAGTGCTTTGATTTTAGGCTAAAAAGTTAAATGTTGGTCTCATCTGACCAGAGCACCTTCTTCCACATGTTTGCTGTGTCCTCCACATGGCTTCTCACAAACAGCAAACAGGACTTCTTATGGCTTTATTTCACCAATGTCTTTCTTCTTGTCACTCTTCCATAAAGGGCAGATTTGTGGAGAACACGACTAATAGTTGTCCTGTGGACAGATTCTTCCACCTGAGCTGTGGATCTCTGCAGCTCCTCCAGAGTTACCATGGACCTCTTGGCTCTTCTCTGATGAATGCTCTCCTTGCCCGGCCGGTCAGTTTAGGTGGACGGACATGTCTTGCAAGGTTTGCAGTTGTGCCATACTCTTTCCATTTTCGGATGATGGATTGAGCAGAGCTCTGTGAAATGTTCAAAGCTTGGGATATTTTTTTATAACCTAACCCTGCTTTATACTTCTCCACAACTTTATCCCTGACCTGTCTGATGTGTTCATTGAGCTTCATGATGTCGTTTGTTCACTAAGGTTCTCTAACAAACCTCTGGGGGCTTCACAGAACAGCTGTATTTTATACTGAGATTAAATTACACATAGATGGACTCTATTTACTAATTAGGTGACTTCTGAAGGCAATTGGTTCCACTAGATTTTAGTGGTATCAGTGGTTTAGGGGTATCACAGTAAAGGGGGCTGAATACAAATGCACGTCACACTTTTCACATATTTGTACAAAATGTTGAAAACCATTTATCGTTTTCCTTCCACTTCACAATTATGTGCCACTTTGTGTTGGTCTATCACATAAAATCCCAATAAAATACATTTACAATTTTGAATGTAAGATGACAAAATGTGGAAAATGTCAAGGGGTATGAATACTTTTTCAAGGCATTGTAGATTTTATTCCCCCTCTGGCCGCTCACCCTGAACTGTACACGGTTGTATTCTGGCACTCAGGACCGGGACAAGGGGTGGGCAGGAGGAGCTGTTGCCCTGGGCGCAGTTAAGCAAAAAAATGGACGCAGGGAGTTGCACCCATTCTACAGCATAGGTACCGCAGTCACGAGCCTAATCCTCGGTTAGTTGCGGTGTGATCCCACAAAAGTAAAATTACTGATTGACAATTTAAAAAGAAAAGTTAAAAAAAAAAAAAAAAAGCAAAATAAAAAAAAATAAATAAAAAAAGGCATCAGAGGCAGCAGTACCACCTCCTGAACACCTGTCAGCTGCTGCTTTGAAAAAACACCCACCACAAAACACTCTTCAGAGGGCCATGATAACTGCAGCATATCTGATTCCAAACCTCCCCTTGTCCTTTCCCCCCTCACTTGCTTGTTTGTAAGGCAGGGTGGCTACATTCATACATACAGTGGAACTAAGGCAGGGTGGCTACGTTCCTACATGCAATGGGACTAAGGCAGGGTGGCTACGTTCCTACATACAGTGGTGCTAAGGCAGGGTGGCTACGTTCCTACATATAGTGACTAAGGCAGGGTGGCTACGTTCCTACATATAGTGACTAAGGCAGGGTGGCTACGTTCCTACATATAGTGACTAAGGCAGGGTGGCTACGTTCCTACATATAGTGACTAAGGCAGGGTGGCTACGTTCCTACATACAATGGGACTAAAGCAGGGTGGCTACGTTCCTACATACAATGGGACTAAGGCAGGGTGGCTACATTCCTACATACAGTGGGACTAAGGCAGGGTGGCTACGTTCCTACATATAGTAAATCTAAGGCAGGGTGGCTACGTTCCTACATACAATGGGACTAAGGCAGGGTGGCTACATTCCTACATACAGTGGGACTAAGGCAGGGTGGCTACGTTCCTACATATAGTAAATCTAAGGCAGGGTGGCTACATTCCTACATACAGTGACTAAGGCAGGGTGGCTACGTTCCTACATATAGTAAATCTAAGGCAGGGTGTCTACATTCCTACATACAGTGACTAAGGCAGGGTGGCTACGTTCCTACATATAGTAAATCTAAGGCAGGGTGTCTACATTCCTACATACAGTGACTAAGGCAGGGTGGCTACGTTCCTACATATAGTAAATCTAAGGCAGGGTGTCTACATTCCTACATACAGTGACTAAGGCAGGGTGGCTACGTTCCTACATATAGTGACTAAGGCAGGGTGGCTACTTTCCTACATACAGTGGGACTTAGGCAGGGTGGCTACGTTCCTACATACAGTGGAACTAAAGCAGGGTGGCCATTCTCTAACAGGAAGTTGAATCACAGCCGCAAAAGAGGAATTTGGAGGGGGCTGAGAGAAATAGAAGGCACTTTTTTAAAGGTGGGAATATTTACTTGCATATGCATTTTTTTGTAACCAGAGATTAGTATCTCTTTAGGGCATCCTTTAATGTGGAGAAGCTGCCAGCCCAAAGTCCAGTTAGCGCCACCAACACTATTCCTTTAGCAATAGGGCAATCCCAAGGTCCCAGCACTACACTTCTTCCATTTATCCCAAGGCATGTTTGACAGGCAGGGTTGAAACTCTCTAGAGCAGCCATTACCTACCAGGGTTCCTCCAGAGGTTGCTAGGAGTTCCTTGAGCTGTGGCTGATTGACCTTCCACCTGATGGTACCTTCATAGTTCCGGGGTCAATGCCACTTGGTGAAGCAAAGCAACATGACACCAATAATCTTTTTAGCTAGCTAAGAGGACCATGTCTCCCATTGACCCCAGTGAATTGTTTTTAGAAGGTTTTCCCCAAGACCTGAACATTTTTTTTTAGGGGCTCCTCTGGGGTAGAAAGGTTTGAAAAGGGGCTTCTCTAGAGAAAGAATTGTGGTCTCAGAAAGGGAAGTAAGCCTCGGTTATATTATAGGAGGTCTGTGATGGAACTAAAGATGGGTTGTACAGCAGAAAAAAAGACCACATTTTAGCAACAGTCATGATTTTTGAAAAATTGTTTATTATTTTTAACTGGAGTTTATTTAGTTGTTCTGATTGGCTCCAGGACTCTACTGTCACATTAAAAAGTGAAAAGTAAAGAGAACCCCCCTGACCTTTAACCTTAACCTGATCCCTTAGGCTGACCTTAGCACTTGACCTTTCCCTCAACCAAACCCTAAAGCTTAACCTATAACTTGACTTCCGCACCTAAAATGTAACCCTCAACTTGGACATGGATCTTTGTACTCTGCAAAATGCTGCAGAATAACTTTGCACTTTAGAAATAAGGAAATAATTCAACTTCCCATATAGATGAGGAAGTAGAATTATCAATTTTTAGGCATCTGATTATTATGTGAAAGGATCTTGGTTAGATAAGTGCAGCAAAAAAATAGCAATAAACATTTTTTTCATCATATCTTTATCATCATGTATTTTGTATGCACTGTCCACTCATTATTCGTATGACAATGAGAATCCTAGTACTAGCTTTACCGTATCAGCCCCAAAAAGCATACAGGCCCATGAGAAGGGTAGCGGGTGAGTCACATGGGGATGTCACTGAGCTAGGGTGGATGGTAAGTGAGGGTATTGGCCTGGGCCAGATTCATATAGGCATGCTTTAAGGTCTAAGCCGGTAGTCTCCAAACTGCGGTTCTAGAGCCCTTTGCTTAACTTTATCGGGCCCTTGAGGCTTTATTCCTGCTGCTAACCCCAACAATGGGGCACTATTCCTCCCACTGACACCAACAATGGGTCCATAATTCCTTCTACTGACGCCAATGATGGGGCATATGTCCTTCTACTGACACCAATGATGGGGCATAATTCCTTCCACTGACACCAACAATGGGGCACTATTCCTCCCACTGGCATTGCTCCCACTGACACCAATAATGGGGCAAAATTCCTTCCACTGACACCAACAATGGGGCACTAGTCCTCCCACTGACACCAACCCCTTATACCAAAGATGAGTAATTTTTTTATTCCCACTGGGCACAGTCTGGCCCGCCTAAAGTCTGAAGGACCGTAAACTGGCCCTTTGTTTAAAAAGTTTGGAGACCCCTGGTCTCAGCAATGGAGCGTGGTCCTGCGCTATTGTTGACACCAGATGGTGGTAAATCATACAATGTGGAATGTAGTATAGCTAAAATTACATCTAGGCTTATGGATATACAACGTACACTATGCGGCCAATATATGGAGACCTGACCATCATCTTTACAATATATGACCAAAAAGTATGTAAGCACCCACCAAATGATCAAGTTGAGGTGTTTCCAGTTAAGGGTTCTGTTAATAATAAAGCATACAAAGACATTTTATACAATTGTGCTCTTCCAGACTTTTGGCAACACTTTGAAGAAACGCCCTTCTGTGACTGTGCCCCCTTTGTACAAAGCCAGCTCCATAAAGACATGGTTGGATGAGTTTGGTGTGGTGGAACTCAAGTGTCCTGTACAGAGCCCTGACCTTAGCCCCACTGAACACCTTTTGGTATGAATTGGAACGGCAATTGTGGGCCAGGTCTTCTTATCCAGCATCAGTACCTGACCTCAACCCTACTGAACACCTTTGGGATGAATTGGAACAAGCCAGGTCTTCTCAACCAACATCTCCATAAAGACCTAGTTGGATGAGTTTGGTGTGGAGGAATGCAAGTGGCCTGCACAGATCCCCGACCTCAACCCTACTGAACACGTTTGGAATGGATTGGAACAAGCCAGGTCTTCTCAACCCATATCTCCATAAAGACATGGTTGGATGAGTTTGGTGTGGAGGAATGCAAGTGGCCTGCACAAATCCCTGACCTCAACCCTATTGAACACCTTTGGAATGAATTGGAACAAGCCAGTTCTTCTTAGCCAACTTTTAAGGTTTGGTGTGGAGAAATTCAACTGACCTTTACAGAGCCCTGACCTCAAGCCTACAGAATACCTTTAGAATTCGTTGGAAGGAGAATTGTCTTCTCATCCAGCATCAGTGGCAGACCCCATAATTGCACTTTTGGTTAAATGGGCACACATTCCCACAGACATTGTTCAAAACCTTGGGGAAATCCTTTCCAGATAAGTGGAGGCTGGGGCCAACTCCATATTTAATATCCATTGTTTTGGAATGAGATATCCAACCAGCTCTCATAGGTCAGGTTCCCACAAAGTTTTGACCATATAGTGTACCCTTTTAAAAGATGACCTATAATTTCATGGTCTAGTAAATTGGCTGGTTGCCACCATGACAGAGACGTGCACATGCATGTAGCAACAATGGCAAGCATCAAAGAGGGACCCTATGCGTGGGACCTTCTGCAGTTCATATTGGACATTCTACTTTATCATTAGCAGCCCACAGATGTACGTCCATAGTATTATGATACTTTTCACGTGTTCCATCAGCGCAGTGCAATACAATATATTTACCTTCTATAATAGTCATTTGCAAAGGACATCAATGGTAAAATTAGTAACGTGTGGGACTCGGGAATGGAAGATCAAAGTTGTTTTATTTACCAGGAATTTGTGACGGTTTCTTAGGTGGGAAGATGGGGGTGAAGATATTTTGGAAAGTACAGCTCAGGATGTTCCTATGTGATAAGGGAAGACCAGTGGAGGAGAATATAGTACTTTTCAAGTATATCAAAGGGGAACATGTATAAAGTCACAAGGTCATTTGCAGATTTTCAATCAGGAGATGCATTGCATTTGCATGACTAAGGCACCTCAGATGTATTCGTCACCCTTGTAATAACTGCTAACCAACCCCAACCCTCTTTTTCCCAAATTAAACTGTAAAAAAATACCATGACACAATTGTTGGAGTAAAATTGGCCATCGTGGCCATTTATTAAGCCAAAAACAAAACATAACAAACATTCCTTAAAACAGGAAACCAAAGTAATTACTACAGTAACCAGAAAAATAAGGTTGCCAATCTTTGGAGGCACCAAGTATCAATAATCCACTTTGTAACTACTTCCACGGTCCCCAGCCGCACCACACCGCCTCGGGGACGACCTCCCACATTCAGCAGATGCCTCACAATTTTAACTTACCAGTACTTGCCATTAACTGTCATTCCACCGGGGACTCCATGCCTTAGGTGGGTCCCTAATATGATAAGCACAGCAGGTTTTTTTAAAATTCCTCCAAAGACCCCAACCACCAGGTCATTAAGAACATATAAAGATGAACTGATCCAATACAGGGCGGGCGGGATGGGAGCGTTCCTCCCCCACGTGTACCGGTAACCGACCCAAACTTCTAGGATGACCCCCATGCAGCCCCTCCTCCCTGCTAAACACACCTATTAGGTAGGTGGCCTCACTGTAAACAAATTAACCCAGTCTCTCCCTGCTTACCTTGTGTCCCCAGTCATGCTAGCCCTACGCTGCTTTTATTTCCTTGCTTCGGCTGTACTGTTCTTTACTCCTCATCCATATTTGCCGACACATGTCAACGTAACCCTTCAACTCTGCATTATGTTTCTCAGAGATCACAGTACTCCCACTGACCATGCCTTTATCTGCTTTTCTGTCTAGAAGGACGGAGCCATCTTTGTTCAGTCATCATCCTGGGTCACCATCTACTTCCTAAACAGACATGATGCAAATCCTGTGCAGAGGTCTGGCACAGATCAGCCTCCTGCTGCAGCCTTTCACCTTGTGACTTTGACTTGCTACAAAGTTACATTGTTGCAGTCTGGAAACCCGGGGGAGAGGAGACTGAGGAAATGCTTCCTCCTGCCTGAAGCAGACTTATGACATAATTTTCCTATCCTGCTGACTAAGGGAAATTGTCCAAATGTGGACACACACAGCAGTAAAACCTCCGCGCAGGGATCCCAACCCTCTCTTGTTCTTTTGGAATAAGCAGTGCACGTTAGTTGCAGCCTGGTTCACCTCTCTAGATACACAACAAATCTCACAATCCAGGGGTGTCAAACTCAATTTCATCACGGCCACATCAGTATGTTTGTTCTCAAAGGGCTGGTTGTATCTAGGGTGCGCTACGTACAGAGTGCAGGGTTCAGGAGTGTGCTGTGTACAGAGTGCAGAGTTCAGGAATCTGTTACATACAGAGTGCAGCATTCAGGGGTGCACTATGCATAGAGTGCAGGGTTAAGGGGTGCCCTATGTGCAGGGTTCAGGAGTATGTTACATTCACAGTGTAGGGTTCAGGAGTGCATTATGTACAGAGTGCAGTGCTCAGGAGTGCAATCTGTACAGAGCGCAGAGCTCAGGAGTGCATTATGCACAGAGCTCAGGAGTGCATTCTGTACAGATTGCAGAGCTCAGGAGTGCATTCTGTACAGATTGCAGAGCTCAGGAGTGCATTCTGTACAGATTGCAGAGCTCAGGAGTGCATTCTGTACAGATTGCAGAGCTCAGGAGTGCATTCTGTACAGATTGCAGAGCTCAGGAGTGCATTCTGTACAGATTGCAGAGCTCAGGAGTGCATTCTGTACAGATTGCAGAGCTCAGGAGTGCATTCTGTACAGATTGCAGAGCTCAGGAGTGCATTCTGTACAGATTGCAGAGCTCAGGAGTGCATTCTGTACAGATTGTGTACAGAGTACAGAGCTTAGGAGTGCATTTCTGTACAGAGTGCAGAGCTCAGGTGTGCATTCTGTGCAGAGTGCAGAGCTCAGGCGTGCATTCTGTACAGAGTGCAGAGCTCAGGCGTGCATTCTGTGCAGAGTGCAGAGCTCAGGCGTGCATTCTGTGCAGAGTGCAGAGCTCAGGCGTGCATTCTGTGCAGAGTGCAGAGCTCAGGCGTGCATTCTGTGCAGAGTGCAGAGCTCAGGCGTGCATTCTGTGCAGAGTGCAGAGCTCAGGCGTGCATTCTGTGCAGAGTGCAGAGCTCAGGCGTGCATTCTGTGCAGAGTGCAAAGCTCAGGCGTGTATTCTGTGCAGAGTGCAGAGCTCAGGCGTGTATTCTGTGCAGAGTGCAGAGCTCAGGCGTGCATTCTGTGCAGAGTGCAGAGCTCAGGCGTGCATTCTGTGCAGAGTTCAGAGCTCAGGCGTGCATTCTGTGCAGAGTGCAGAGCTCAGGCGTGCATTCTGTGCAGAGTGCAGAGCTCAGGCGTGCATTCTGTGCAGAGTGCAGAGCTCAGGCGTGCATTCTGTGCAGAGTGCAGAGCTCAGGCGTGCATTCTGTGCAGAGTGCAGAGCTCAGGCGTGCATTCTGTGCAGAGTGCAGAGCTCAGGCGTGCATTTCTCTACAGAGTTTAGGAGTGCATTCTGTACCGAGTGCAGGGTTTAGGGGTGCGCTCTGCACAGTGCACAACCCCATCCACCCCCCCCCATGCTTTCTCGCACCTCTCTCTCCTACCTGGCCCAGTTCTAGTACCCCCTTTGCAGGTGACTCTCCTAACCGTGTATTCGGCTCTAGTACCTCCCTGTGTAGTTGGCTCTGCCTCGTCTTGCAGAGAAATCATTCTCTGTGTTTACAGGTGCCAGCGGGGAGCAGAGGGTGAGAGCCAGAGGTGGCAGAATCGAGTTCCACTACCTTCAAGCTGCAAAACTGGGTGTGAGGGCCGTATGATAAGGCCTTGTGGGCCGGATTGGGCCTGCATGCCTAGTGTTTTTAACCTGTGTGCCATAGTCCATAGTCCGTCTGTCCATCTCGTGAGCAAGCTAAAGAGGGTGGCTATGTTTTTACATACAGTGGGACCATGGAGAACGAATGTAGCCACCATCTAACAGAAGGTCAGTTCATAGCAGCAAAAAAAAAAAAGGAATTTGAAAAAAAAAGGACTTTTTTGTGTTAAGAATATAGACTCGAATAGATATTTTTTGAACCGGTTTAGTGTCCCTTTCAGCCGACAAAACTGACACCCTCCATTCTCCCCATTTTTAGAGGTTCTTTTCCTCCCCCTTACCATTCCCTCTCTCTGGTTTTTGTTAGGAGGAGAGAATGCAGCGTTCTGGATTATAAATCTTGGCGTGTTGTATCTGTTCTGGCGCCCCGCCCGTTACCGGCAATGTTTAATAATGTACAAAATGGCCATTAACTGGAGATTTAGAGAGAAAAGAGAACCCTGCAAAAACAAGCTTAGCGTCTGGCTCTCCTCCAGCGGAATCGCAGAACCCATCGGGGGCCCGGGATATATATGGTAAAGGCATTCTCTGCGGTCATGAAGACCGCATAGTTTATTTATGAAGCACCGCATTATGCTGTGGAGATGTACAAAAAGCCTGGCGCTAATGATGCTGTTAGCTGCACTTGTCGGAGGAGCACCGAGAGGGTTAACGGTTGAAAGGCAGTAAATCAATTGACACAAGTATGTGCAGGCCCTGAGAGCTGAACAATCTTTTACTTGTTGGTTACATTTCACAGCCGCCACTGAAGGTGTGCAGCTACAACTGTTCATGGTGTTCTGTATACGCCGCATTACTGGGTGAGAGCAGGGAGCACAAGGTGTATATAATATCTGCTTTTAAAGGAACCCCCACCCCCACCCCGACCGTGCACAGTATACAATTCTCAACTTTGCTTAACTCCAGGATAAGCAAATGTGGTCCAAATCCCTGGTGCTCAACCTGCGGTCCTATGGCACTCCTTGTGTGGCCCTTGGGGCAGACACTAATCTGTGTTTCCCTATTGCCCTGTTATAGCAGTGATTTCTAGCACTCTCATCTAATTTGTTTCCTATCTATGACTCTCTCCTAACGCATGACTCCAGTCTACAACAACTCCTATAGCTCGTTCCCAGTCTCTGACCATCTTTTGTATAAGGTCTGCAGTCTCTGATCTCTTGTATAATGTTTGCAGTCTCTGGCCATCTCCTGTACAGTCTTTGACCATTTCTTGTATCATGTCTGCAGAGTCTCTAACCATCCATTTTATCCTGTTTGCAGTCTCTGACTATCTCCTGTATCGTGTCTACAGTCTCTGACCATCTACTGTATCATCTCTGCAGTCTCTGACCATCTCCTGTATCATGTCCTCAGTCTTTGACCATCTTCTGTATCATGTCCTCAGTCTCTGACTATCTTCTGTATCGTGTCCTCAGTCTCTGACTATCTTCTGTATCGTGTCTGCAGACTCTGACCATCTTCTGTATCATATCTGCAGTCTCTGACCATTTCTTGTATCATGTCTGCAGTCTCTGACCATCCATTTTATCCTGTTTGCAGTCTCTGACCATCCCTTGTATCATGTCTGCAGTCTCTGGCCATCTCCTGTACCATATCTACAGTCTCTGACCATTTCTTGTATCATGTCTGCAGTCTCTGACCATCCATTTTATCCTGTTTGCAGTCTCTGACCATCCCTTGTATCATGTCTGCAGTGTCTGACCATCTCCTGTATCATGTCTGCAGTCTCTGACCATCTTGTGTATCATGTGCTCAGTTTCTGACCATCTCTTGTATCATGTTTGCAGTCTCTGATCATCTTCTGTATCATGTCCTCAGTTTCTGACCATCTTCTGTATCATGTCCTCAGTCCCTGACCAGCTTCTGTATCATGTCCTCAGTCTCTGACCATCTTCTGTATCATGTCTGCAGTCTCTGACCACCTCGTGTATCATACAGATATACATGTGGCGCTACTACTGAAACAGATCCTATAATACTGAAGTCCAAGTGGTCAGTGGGTTGCTGTGCAGCCAGAGAAAAGTCTAATGATTCAGGGTTAGCCTTAGCAAGGAAGCAGAAGCCATCTCCAGGGTATGCAAGAAAGAAAACAAATGCAGGCGCCTGTGACGTAATCCCCTCCAGTGCTACAGTCCAGGGCGCGTTCCAAGCCTCCTCTGCAGCTCTCCACCACTACACCATCGTCCTTCCAGCCGAGAGAGCCCACAGATTGGCTGAGACAGCTTACCTTCATATGACCAGTGTGATGGATGCCTTGCAGAGCGTTTACCCACAGATGTACCCTTCTTTTTAATCCTTGATGTAAGTTACTATGTGATTTTATGATTACACACTTTACAGTCTAACTCAGAGGGGCCTGCATTTGTTTTCTTTCTTGCATCTTATGTATCATGTCTGCAGTTTCTGACCATCTTGTGTATCATGTCTTCAGTCTCTGACCATCTCTTGTATCGCGTCTTCAGTCTCTGACCATCTTGTGTATCATGTCTTCAGTCTCTGACCATCTCCTGTATCTCTGACCATCTCATGCATCATGTTCACAGTGTCTGACCATCTCTTGTATCATATCTGCAGTCTCTAATGATCTTTTGTTTCATGTCTGTAGTCTCTGATGCAGTCTCCGATCCAAACGACTAATATTCCTTTTATATCGGCGGGACCACTTAAAGGTCCCCAGCTGCAAGACACCAACTCGGGGACAACCTAACTCTCCGCTGATATCTCCATGTCCCAACTTCCAAGTTACCCCTCCTTTACCTGGAACTTCTCCAGAGGAGGCCATATCATACCTCAGATGGGTTCCTAGTATGTGATAGAATGTTAAATTAGACTGCCTTCAAAGATCCCAACCGCCATGCCATTACGACATCTGGGTATCACCAATACAAATCTGGGGGTCCTAGTAGATGACAGGCTCAGCAATGGCATGCAATGCCAAGCTGCTGCAAGCAAAGCCAACAGAATCTTAGCATGCACCAAAAAGGGGATATACTCAATTTTGAGTATGCCGTCCAGTTCTGGTCACCAGTCACCAAGAAGGATGTACTGGAACTGGAGGGAGTTCAGAGAAGGGCAACAAAGCTAATAAAGGGACTGAAGGATCTCCGTTATGGGGAACGACTAGAAGCATTGAACTTATCCTCTCTGGAGAGGAGACGCTTGAGAAGGGGACATGAAGGTGATATAGAAATACCATACTGGTGACCCTAACATAGGGAAAAAAACTTTTCAGTGGGAGGAAGTTTAAAAAGACATGTGGCCATTCATTGAAATTGGACGAGAAGCTGCCTAACCGCAAAGGATAAGTCCACCGTAACGCTAAAATCTCTACATCTACAGACATCTACGATCTATGACTAACCTATCTAACCCTGTAAAGAAGAAATCGCTACACATACCTTTTTTGAAGCCGATCCGGTCTTGTCCCACACTGAGCTGTCAGCCACGGCTTTGCTGTTCAGGCCGACAATGAAAGCCCCATAGTAATTCTATGGGTGACGTCACTTCCTACTCCTTTCCCAGCTGGCTGTGTCTCCTCTGCAGAGCTTCCGCCACTGGAGACCGGACCAGATAGACTTTAAAGAAGGTACATATAGAGATTTCTTCTTTAAAGGGTTAGATAGGTTAGTCTTAGATCGTGGACGCCTGTAGATGTAGAGATTTTAGTGTTAGGGTTGGACTTCCCCTTTAAACTGCGTAGAGGGTTCTTTACTGTCAGAGCAGCAAGCAGATGTGGAATTCTCTTCCACAAGCAGTGTTATCAGCAGAGAGTGTCGATAGTTTTAAAAACTATTAGATGGGCTTCTTAACCATCCCAGGGCTTGCTTAATACCCTTTGAAACAAACTAAATGATTTGTCACCACGTTATTATTAAAAGCAGCATTCAGCTGTCCTTGCCTAAAGTGATGGGTGCTTAGATATAAAAGCTGCTCATTGATTTTTAAATGCTAGATAGATGTGGGTTTGCTCTTCAGACTAGAATATGCCCGGGTATTGGGGTGTCCAGTTCTGTGGGTGGTCTATCCGTTATCACTACTTTGTTGCAGAGCTATGGTTACACACGGTTCAACTGACCTGGTTATACCTCTGTTGACTTTATATGCATTGAATATGCCAAGTTATGCTACTATGCTGCTGTTCTTATTTTTTGCATATATATTGTATATACTATTGACAGAAACCTGAAAATGTTTTATTTGATTCCTGGCAATTTCTTTTGTTTTGGAAATTCTTCAATAAAAATAAAATGGTAAAAGAATATGCCCGTGTCAATGTGTCCCGAGTTGGTGGTCAGGCACTTGGCTCCCATTTCATGATGCAATGCAAGTATCTGTCGGATGCAGAGAGCAGGCCTTAACGCTGAAACAATGCTAAACTGGAGTTCTGTATACTGTAGTGCTTGTCATCTAGAACTTCGAATAAAATGTTCTCATTGAAAGCCAACATTGTTCCCATTGAAAGTTGATTATTTTAGTTTGGAGTAGTTGCCAGCAAGTTGAACAACATGTTGTTTCCTAAATGCTTCCAAGTGATAACTCTATGGGGTTGATTTACTAAAACTGGAGAGAGTGCAAAATCTGGGGCAGCTCTATATGAAACCAATCAGCTTCGAGTTTTTATTTTTTTTATTTTTTTATCAAAACTTAACCACTTCAGCCCCGGGAGATGTGGCTGCTGAATGACCAGGCCCTTTTTTGCGATTCGGCACTGCGTCGCTTTAACTAACAATTGCGCAGTCGTGCGATGTTGTACCCAAACAAAATTGACGTGTTTTTTTTCCCCACAAATAGAGCTTTCTTTTGGCGGTATTTGATCATCTCTGCAGTTTTTATTTTTTGCGCTATAAACAAAAAATGTAAAAATTTTGAAAAAAACACAATATTTTGTACTTTTTGCTATAAAAAATATCACCTTTTTTTTTTTTAAAAGCAAATTTTTTCTCAGTTTAGGCCGATATGTATTCTTCTACATATTTTTTGTAATAAAAAATTGCAAAATAAGCGTATATTGGTTTGCGCAAAAGTTATAGTGTCTACAAAATAGGGGATAGATTTATAGCATTTTTATTTTTTTATTTTTTTTTTACTAGTGATGGCGGCGATCTGCGATTTTTTATCGTGACTGCAACATTATGGCGGACAATTTTGACACATTTTTGGGACCATTATTTATACAGAGATCAGTGCTATAAAATTCATTGATTACTGTAAAAATGTCACTGGCAGCGAAGGGGTTAACACTAGGGGGCGATCAAGGGGTTAATTGTGTTCCCTGCTACGTGTTCTAACTGAAGGGGGGGATGGGACTTGCTGGGAGAAGAGATAGATTGGTGTTCATACTTTGTATGAACACCCGATCAGTCTCTTCTCCCCTCAGAGAACCGGGATCTCTTTACACACAGAGATCCCGGTTCTCGCCGTGTCACGAGCATCGGCCTCCGGGGGCGAGCAGCCACAATTAGAAGCGACTTAACATGACGGCGATTCACGCAGCTGTGCCATCCTGCCGCAGTATAACTGCCCCGGCTGGTTGGTAAGCGGTTAAACAAGCTGAAGTTAGAAGCTGATTGGCTACCAGTTTTCCTAGGTATGAGGGAGCATGTGACCTCCTCCCAGAATGCAGTGCTCAATCCTAGGCAGACAATCAATCCTGTGTAAGCTTTAACACCATCCAGCCTTGCGGAGGGTTTGGAGTCCTGGCTCTGATAGAGGAGGAAGCAACAGTTAAGTGCAGCAATAAAAAAAAAAATAAGTGGGTTAGGAGGATGGACTTTCAAGAGACTCTTGTCACTTTGCCCTGAATGTGATGAGAAGTGAAGGTCTCTTTAGAATATCATGCATGTCAAAACAAAAGTGCAGAAAGGTTGACATGTAAAGCTTCTGATTTTTTGTTTAATGACTCCTGAAAGCTAAAGGTTTCAGCACATGCCTTGAGGTCAGATTTCCCATGAGATATTTGTAGGCTTAAGGAAATTTTTGGGTCTTTGTATGATGATTAGGCAAGGAACAAAAGTTCATGCATCATGATCTGTAAATAGACCCCTTTTTAATACATAAAAATGTTGTGTTTTTTTTTTTTTTCAATGGTATACATGTTTTAAAACTCAGATTTTTGGATTTTGTGTTACGGATCTAATGGAAATGCATTTTTTACGCACCTGTGTGAATACCTCCATTGAAAGCAATGCAGTTGCATTCAGATTCGTAGATAAAAAAACAGTTCTAAATGCGTTTTTTTGCAATCATGTGAATGGGGCATAAGAAACATTTACCCCGTCCATGACAAAACAATAGAACAGGATTATGCCCTTTCTTGGAAAAGCGCTGCATCCCCTTAGAGTTTTCAGTGATGGTGTTGTGTCTGCCACCATTGCAGCTCCTACCATTTATTCTAGTTTTTCAGTACATAAAGTATGGGTCCTGTTGAGTTACACTCTTTCTCCCATGTGAATGGAGCCTAAGAAACAATTACCCTGTGCAGGACAAAACAATGTAACATATATCAAGGTTTGTTTTTTCTTGGAAAAGCAATGCATCCCAATGGGACCTAGATTGTTCACTGATGGTGTTGCGTCTGCCCCCATTGCAGCTCCCACCTTTTCTTATAGTATTTGAGTACATAAAGTACAATGGGCCCTGTTGAGTTACACTCTTTCTCCCATGTGAATGGAGCCTAAGAAACAATTACCCTGTGCATGACAAAACAATGTAACATATATCAAGGATTGTTTTTTTTCTTGGAAAAGCACTACATCCCAATGGGACCTAAATTGTTCATTGATGGTGTTGCGTCTGCCCCCATTGCAGCTCCCACCATTTCTTCTAGTATTTGAGTACATAAAGTATGGGTGCCGTTGAGGTGCACTCTTTCCCAAATTAGCCTTCAGAGACCCATGAGACCATTCCTATCTGTATTGGGGCTTTTTCCTTTTCCCTGTAGTGATGTTCCAGTAAAATATCACTGAAAGTGAATGTTTAGCCAAAACGTTTTAGTTAGTTTGGATAGAGGAGGGACGAATAAGAACCCCTTGTCAAGAGTGTTTGGCTCTCTCGATTCACTTGAATCGTACTGGTGACCAGAGTTACTGATGCAGAAAGTGATGGAAAATACTACATTTTAGAATTGTCACAAAAACAAGAGGTTAGGGCGGGTCTTCCAATGGGAAACCTGTTCTTATGACATCTGTGTAAGAAGGGATTTCCCTTTTGCTTTACAGATTTCCCCTCACTTTCTGTTGTATCTCCAGGACAAGACGCAAAAGGAAGTGTCCCCAGTTGAGCACAGGCAGCAAAAAAATAAAAAACTTACAATTATGATTTCAGTAATAATTACATGACCACTTCCTTACCCCATCCCATAAAGTGATTGTAAAGCTTCCTTTTTTTTTTTTTTAAATAAAAAAAACAAAAATGTCATACTTACCTGCTCTGTGTAATGGTTTTGCACAGAGCAGTCCTGATCCTCTTCTTGGTTCCCCCCTGCTGGCGCCTCCTCTTCAGCGAGTGCCCCCATATAAAGCCGCTTTCTATGGGGGCACTCATGCAGGCCCTATCTGCATCTTTAGCCATACACAGTGCCCCCGTCCCATGCTCCTTTATCACAGAATTTGATTGACAGTAGTGGAAACCAATGGCTCCTGCTGCTATCAATCTGCCCAGTGAGGAAAAAGAGCCAGTGCTCTTGTACACCGAAAACTAAGATCATGGCAACCGGTCCCATCACTTCTTGGCAAATAGAAGGAGAAGAAATAGAAACGGTGACAGATTTTATCTTCCTAGGCTCCACGATCATGGCAGATGATGACTGTAGCCATGAAATTAAGAGACGCTTGATTCTTGGGAGGAAAGCAATGGCAAACCTAGACAACGTTAAAAATGGAGGGACATCACCCTACCGACAAAGTGCCGTATAGTCAAAGCTGAGAAAGTTTGACCATAAGGAAGGCTGAACGCAGAAGAATTGATGCTTCTGAACTATGATGTTGGAGAAGACTCTTGAAAGCTCCTTGGATTGCAAGAAGATCAAACCAGTCAATCCTGAATGAAGTTAAATCAACCCTGAATATTCACTGGAAGGACAGATCCTGAAGCTGAAACTCGAGTACTTTGGCCACTGAATGCGAAGAGAGGACTCATTGGGAAAGACCCTGGTGCTGGGAAACATGGAAGGAAAAAGGAGAAGAGGACGACCGAAAACAAGATAGATAGATAGCATCATCGAATCAATGAACATGAAGTTAAGCAAGCTACGGGAGGCAGCGGAGGACAGAAAAGTCTGGTTGCACTATGGTCCATGAGGTCATGAAGAGTTGGACATGACTAAACGACTGAACAACAACAATGCCTAGGACCTATGAGGGCCAGCATCGCTCTCACTGCGTTGACACTTAAAAAGTTTGGCCAACGTTTTCTCCTGCTGGTTGTGAATATGGCCGGTCCTGATGGGCCATGTAGTCCACCTGCGGCTGGAGAGACAATGGTTGGCCAAGACCTGCGCTTATTTCAAGTGACCCTGTTAGCCAGCTGAGCATGAAGAAGTAATGTCTTTGCCCAGAGAGCTCTTATTATCACAAGTTTGCCAGCGAGAAGTTTGTTCCTTTTTTGTTTCCTTTGTGTCTTTCCTAGTCGGAGTGCAAATTGTTCTATTTAAGCAAACAAACGCTTTCATTAATGTTCAGCTACAGTCTCAAGTGTGTGAGCGGTAATCTCCTATAATGATAACATACCTGCCATATTACATAGCTTCACAGTCAACAACAGTGCTAGAATTCCTTGCCCCCGGGCGCCAAAATTCACCCGCATGTGATGGCATCCACCTTCCTTCCAGCTAGGAAAAAACAACTCTTAAAGGGAACCTGACAGACGGAAGAATGACAATCCGAGAACTTGTTCTTCTGCATTTAAAAAAAAAAAAAAGAATAAAAAAGGAAACTTTGTTGCATCATATAAAAAAAAAAAAACACTCTATATACGGTAACTTCCACTTATATCCATTTGCCGGAGTATTTAAAGTTGACCTTTTACAAGCTTTCATAAATAAATTCCCGATATGTCACAAAATAGAACGATCGTATTATTTATCAGAAAAGCTCCACCTTTCTTTTTTTATATGCTGAACTCCAGAGCTCCACTTTTAGCATTAAAAAGCCGTCTTTGAGCTCCATTTCAGTGACTTAACTTCTTGGCGTCGAGCGCACGCAAATATGCGGCCCCTCGGAGGCTGGGCCCTGGTGCCAAGCGGCCGCATATTTGTGTGCATTAGCGCCCAAGGGGGGGGCTGTGCCGAGAGCGCCCGCCGTGTGCGTTCGCCGTTTGCGATCAGGACCTTTCTGATCACGTGACTGCGGTGACAGCAAATCATGGCGGTCACCTAGCCATAAGCCCTGCCCCGCCTCCCAGCATAGCAAACCCCTTAAAGGGCCTGCGACTGCCGGTGCCAAGAAGTTAAGGTGGTTGTAAACCTCAGACATGAAATATGAACAAAGCATTTCCCACTATGGCAGTGATAGCGAACCTTGGCACCCCAGATGTTTTGGAACTACAATTCCTATGATGCTCTTGCACTTTACAGTGTAGTGAAGCATCATGGGAAATGTAGTTCCAAAACATCTGGGGTGCCCAGGTTCGCCATCACTGCTCTGTGTACTTGTGTCAATCAAGAGCACTAAGTGTAATTTCTGTCTGCTGCTTCCTTCCTCTGCTATCAGCATGAGTTACTTCTGACACGTTTTCTTGACACCAAAAGAGAAAGGTGTCAGGGGAGGGACCTCTCCAGCACACAGCTTGTGATTGTCGGTCTCCACTCTGTTCTTGTGTGCTGTGTGAAGGGGCGTGTGTCCCTTCCCTCCAATCAGCTCTCAGAGCTCTCCTCCCTGAGCTCTGCAGAATGTAATTTCAGCTTTGTCCCCTTTTTTCTGACAGCTCAGTCAAGCTTTATAAAAACTGGACTTTGAACAGATGTAGAGAAGAGAAGATTGCAGATAAACAGGCACAACTTTATATAGGAGAGGATTTGTTTCATCCATCCACCTGAGGCCAATGACTTCAAAGGGTATATGTAAGGGTTTACAACCACGTTTTAGCAAGCCACAAGGTGACAGGCCATACGCACGGGCCATTGGCAGGCAACCAGAAAGCAAGCAATTAGTCACGCACGTGCAGTGCACACTCCATGATAACTATGAGCAGGGGAGGCGGACGCAGTTCTGCCCAATTGTTTGTGCTGGATGACCCTATCCTGGTACTGGTTGAGTTTTTACTATTGTGATCAGAATGACAGCAACCTAGGCCAGAAGCCGGGGCCTTACTTCTATCATAAGCTTATGCAATTAAAACACACTTTACCTATTAGAATCAATAACTACTCTTGTATGTTCAGCTCTATCACACACCTTCTAGACCAACCATTCTCAACCAGGGTTCCTTCAGAGGTTGCTAAGGGTTCCTTGAGCTGTGGCTGATTGACCTCCTATTTGATGGTTCCTGCATTGTTCCAGGTCCAACACTACTAGACAGAGCCAACAGCCAGACACAGATGATCTTTTTAGCTTTTAAGGATGACATTCTGACCACCACTGTAAGGGTTACATTCTTCCTCCTCACCACCAGTGTAAGGGGCAGTTCCCTATCTTGACTCCCAATGAATTGGTTTTAGTAAAGTTTCCCTGAGACCTGAAGGTTATTTCAGGAGTATCTCTGGGATAAAAAGTTTGAGAAGGGTTGACCTATACCATTGGTCCCTAAACTGCAGCCTGCGGACCTCATGCAGCCTTTTGCTTGCTTTTATCCGGACCTTGGGGCACTATTCCTCCAACAGAAAACATGATGAGCCACCATTCCTTTCACTGACACCCAATAGTAGGGCATAATTCCTCCTAAAGATACCAATAATGGGGTCTTATTCCTTCCACTGACACCAGTGATAGGGCACTATTCCTCCCACCGACACCAATGATGGGACACTATTCCTCCCACCGACACCAATGATGGGGCACTATTCCTCCCACTGATACCAATGATGGGGCACTATTCCTCCCACTGACACCAATGATGGGACACTATTCCTCCCACCGACACCAATGATGGGGCACTATTCCTCCCACTGACACCAATGATGGGGCACTATTCCTCCCACTGATACCAATGATGGGGCACTATTCCTCCCACTGACACCAATGATGGGGCACTATTCCCCGACTATTGAACACAGGTGCTGATTTTTATTTTTTTTAAATCAAATTGTCCACCCAGCCTAAAGGATTGTTTACTCCCACTTGCCATCCCTGGTGGGCTCTAGTCAGTGTTAATTTTAGTTTTAGTCCCATTTTAGTCTTCTGCAATTGTTTTGGTTTTAGTCATATTTAGGCAACTAAATCTCCAGTACATTTCAGTAATTGCAGTTTAGTTTTAGTCATAGTATTTTGACTAAAATGGCTTTTAGTTTTAGTCGTATTTTAGTCATCTCAGTTGTTTTAGTTTTAGTCGTATTTTAGTCGACTGAAATAGTATTCATTTAGTCAACTAAAATGTTTTAGTCATTTTAGTCAACTAAATTAACACTGGCTCTAGTGGGGCTTACCTGGTGGCCATGGGTGGGCATCCTTGGCCATCCTGGGTGGTCATCCTCAGGAGAGCTGCACTGATAATCAATCAGTGCAGACCCCCCCCCCTCCCTGTCAGGAGAGCAACCGATCGGCTCTCTGATACATAGCTTTGACTGTTTACATTGTGATCAGCTGAGATTGGACACGGCTGATCACGTGGTAAAGAGCCTCCGTCAGAGGCTCTTTACCTCGATCGGAGATGCGGTGTGTCAGACCCCTGCGCGCCCCCGTGGTTTGTCCTGCTGGACGTCATATGATGCCCAGTCAGGATAATGAAACCACTTCCCGGCTGCCATTTTGCTATATGCCGGGCAGGAAGTGGTTAATCATTGTGACTCAAGTTGCTGCAACAAGAATAAAAGTTCCTGCACTCATTTTCTGCAACTCGGTGGTGTGGTTTTGAGTGCCATAGACTGCAATGTTAAAAGTTGCAAGGAAATCGCAAGCAAGTCGCACAACTTTTTGGGGCGCAGCAGTGTGAACTGAGCCTTGCGGTCCCGTAACGAGGATCCTTTCACATGTTCTGCAGCGGGGTCCCACTTCCTGCTGCCTTTGCCACCCCGCCAAGGGTGGCAGAACGCCAGGGCCGAGTTGCACCCTGGTAGTTCCGCCTGGTTAGTTTGTGGCCATCTCTGAGCGAATGTTCTGGAAATGACCAATCTTCTTATCTACAGGACAGAAGAATGTGTGCATCTGCAGGAAAGTTTTCTCCGATCCACAATATGTATATGGTTGACGCGCCGGCCTTTCTTTTTTTTTTTTTTTTCTCTGTAAACTGGAATTTTAATTTCAGATCCTCCTAGGATAACTCCCCCCCCCCCCCCCCCCCAGAACAACGTATTCCATTTTACTAATGAGAAAAGAGGACCACCCACCGCTTAACTCGCCGCGCTGTTATTTTTAGATCTCTATTACTGCGGCAGTCGCGCGTTTTTGGCTGCAGCTCCCGAGCTGTACCTGGCTGTGTTACCCGCCTCCTGTCGCTGAACAGTACCCGCAGTACGCAGCGCCGACCTCCGCTGCCAGGGCTGATTTACTGATCGTTCTTGGCACGCCTTCACTGGCATATTTTTATACATTTTTTTTTTTTTTTTTTTATGTTTTAACCTTATTTAGCTTTGTGTCAGTTTCTTGAAGGTGAAACAAGTGGCTGTTGTAAAAGACTTTTACTGGATCCCACGAGAGGTTATTGAAGTGTTGTTGGCACAAGTATGAAAAATGCCTCTTTCAAGAGGACCCGTGAAATGTGATCGCTGCCAGGCAGTTGTGGGTGGAGGTCTGCAGTGCGTCTTTGTAAGGGGGGGGGGGAGGAGTCCTAAATCGGTCCCTTAGACTTTTCTAAAGGCCAATATGCACAGCGCTGTGCAAAAGTTTTAGGCAGGTGTGAAAAAAAATGCTGTAAATGAAGAATGATTTTCGGAAATAGAAGTTTTATTTTTTTTTATCAATTTTACAAAATCGAATGTAAATGAAGAGAGGAGAAATCCAAATCCCGTTCAATATTTGGTGTTATGAAAATGAATTGGAGGCTACCTATTAGACCTGGATCCCCAAGCCACATCCCATATAGAGAGAGAGAAAAAGCAAAGAGGAAGGCCTCAGGGATTTTTTTGGGGCGAGGATTAGAGCCAGATGAAAGAGTAGAGAGTGTATATGAAAAGGGTAATACAAAAGTAAAGAAAAATTCAAGGATGGAATTTTAAAGGCAATTTGAAAAAATAAAAAAATAAAAATAAAGAAAATTTTATATATATACCGGTATTTTTTTTTTCTTTTTTCGTTTAAATTTTTTATGATCCATATTTGTATTAATAAATTCATATATTTTATATATATATATATATACGGTGTATATGTGTGTGTGTGTGTGTATGTATGTATGTATGTGTATATATATATATATATATATATATATATATATATATATATATATATATATATAATATATGAATTTATTCATACAAATATGGGTCATAAAAAGTTGAATTGAAAAAAGAAAAAAAATATAATAAAGAAAAAAAAGAAAAAAAAATGTATATATATATATAATGTATATAATTATTATTATTATATTTTCTTTATTATATTTTTTCTTTTTTCAAATTGCTTTTAAAAATCCCATCCTTGAGGTTTATTTACTTTCCAATGCCTAGAGGGATGATGGCAATTTACACGCCGACCTATGGAAGTCTATTCAATTTCTGAAAATGTATTGATTTACAGAACGTACAGATACATATTGAAATGTTAAAATCAAGAAACAAATGGTCACGATGCAGCGATCAACAGCAAAATTCTGAGTCATGAAATAAGTCTCATAGTAGGAGGCCGGTCAGTATACATGAATTCAGAAATCCCAACACGTTTCGGAATAGTTTGAATTGTTAAATTCCTTCTTCACGGGGTGGTTTGAGCCGAGCTGTATTATCTCACATACTCTCGATTTGGTTGACCCCCATTTTTTTCTCTGCCGTTGTACTACTAGATAATACATCTCGGCTCAAAACCAGCCCCTGAAGAAGGAATTTAAGAATTCAAAATATTCCGAATGGAGCCCTAAGGGTGCCGCTGCCAAATGCAACTAAGGGCTCATTCACAAGTGCAGCAGGCACTGCCACCCCCTCTGAAAAGTGATCCGAGTGTGTTTGACAGGTGGCGAGGAGGCGATTTGTTGCCTCCTCACCACCTGATTTAAACCCATGATTGCTGCGTGTCGGGTGGCGACACTGTGCCTGGTGATCTTTGACATCCCCCATGTTGTTCAGGTAGATCTCCACCTCTTTAAGGTTGCCTCCCCCTGCCCTAGACTTAGGTCTATACTCGCAGTAGCCAGGAACAGATCCTTCTAGGTGTGTCTCCCTCCCAGTCAGCTCTGTAGGACCTCTGAGTTGCAGCTTCTGCGACTCTGGCCCTCAGGTCGACTACCTGGGGCCACATGGCAGCCTGTACAGAGGAAGGGCTGCGACCCCCCCCCCCCCGCGCATCCTCCGGGACCCCGCTCTCCAGCCGAAGACCTCATGCACATGTGCTCTCTTGGCATAAATACAGCCACCCAGCATGCTTTGACAGCACACTGAGCAGACCCTATCAATGGATCACTGCTCCCCTTTAGGAAGAGAGCACCTAAATTTACTTGGCAGTTCCCCTGTTAAGCAGGGAAACCCAAAAACTTTGCACTCTCTAGCACCTACCTAAGAGGGTGAAAGAGAAAAAAAATATCCCCTAAGGTAGACTTTAAAGGCACACTAAGTTTATAGGTAATTAAAGAGTATTGAAAGTATTGTAGTACAAAAAGTTGATTTATTCATCGTTACACGTAATAAGCTAAAATATATGGAATGCATAAACAAGTCATAACATTGTCACCATGTTCTAACAAGACATATATGAAGTCCTCTTGCACCCAACGCGTTTCGGAGTACAGTTTCCTCCTTCTTCAGGGGTGTATGAAGAGGAAAAATGTATCTATAATATACAGGAGTTGTTGTTTTATAGTGCATAATTACAGTGTGACCAAACACTTGTAAGGATAATAACTAAATACACTTGCATGTGTTAGGTGACAAAATGAGTGTAACATTCCATTGAAATACGTTTTAAAGACAGAACAGGTGTGTATGTATATATATATATAATAGATAGAGAGAGAGATATATATATATATATATATATATATATATATATATATATATATCTCTCTCTCTCTCTCTCTCTCTCTCTCTCTCTCTCTCTCTCTCTCTCTCTCTCTCTCTCTCTCTCTCTCTCTCTCTCTCTCTCTCTCTATATATATATATATATATATATATATATATATATATATATATATATATATATATATATATATATATTCGGTGAGAGCTGGAGCTGCTGGTTTTCTACTTCAGCAACATGAACATCAAAGGGAGGCTTTGTAAGTCTATATGAAATCACCCAAAAAGCCAATTCCTCATCCCCTCCATACTCCACAGAGGGTGCTACATTGGGGTGTATTAAATTACTACATGTGCTGTCAGTGACCTGATGGAAGCAGAGGGCTGAGGATGCAACTACTTTACTGCCCAACAAAAGTAGGCAAGTTGTCTGAATGCCGGCTTTGCTGCCTTGTCAAATGACCTTTTTATTGCCACAAGTCAGATTAGTCCATGAACATAAAAAAAAATGAGCAATTATTTTTTTTCAATTATTTTTCACGTGACAGTAAGGCACTGAAATCCGTGGTAACCATATGATAGGAAAGAGACGAACGTTCGCCCGTCATTGAGCAGCCCCGCCGATCGCTCCTCGCACCTGTCAGAATGGATTTGCAGAAGACTGAAAACGGCCAAACAAAAAATGTTAATCCTGAAAAATTCCTCTAGGTTGGAGATTTTGTGAAATAACCCGTGCCGGTCAGGTCTTTCTTCTCTCTTCAGAGCCAAGACTGTCTTGACATTTTTGGGTTGTATTCTTTTCAGTGTATTGCATTGTGGCCTGTGCCCAGATAGCACGATGGGGGCCTTCTGCATTGCTGCTTATGTAGTCGATACAGCGGGTCCTAGCTGAATATAACATCTCAGAGGTAGAATAATCATTTTAAAGCCCCAGTGTCCATTAAGTGGCCCGTGAGGGGGAAATGGGGAAGGAGTAAAAGCACTGCCACCGACCACCAGTGTGTGTGTAGAGGGGGGGGGTGTGTTATTAGTTATGCCACTGACACCAACGCTGGGGCTTATTTATTATAGCCACTGACACCAATGCTGAGTTATTTCATCCACTGACGCCAACGCTGGGGGTTTACTATTTCAGCCATTGAAACCAGCGTTGGGGGTTGTTATTTCAGCCACTGGCACCGATCCTGGGGGCTAATATTGCAGCCACTGACACCAATGCTGGGGGTTAATACTTCTGCCACTGACACCAATGCTTGAGGTTATTGTTGCAGTCACGCTGGGGTTATTATTTCAGCCGCTGACACCAATGTTGGGGGGGGTTATTATTGCAGCCACTAACAACAGTGCTGGAGGTTATTATTGTTGCTACTGAAACCAACGCTGAGGGTTTGGATTGTGGCCACTGGCTCCTGTGTTGGGGGGTTATTATTGCATCCGCGACACCGACACTGGGGCATAGCTCCCAACTGTCCCTAATTTCGAGCAATGTCCCTCTGTCCCTCATTCCTCCTTATTTGTCCCTCATTTTGATCTGATCCATAAAGATGTATATAAAATGCACCTTTTATCTTTCAGAAAGTGTTTCCCAGCGCTAAACCTTTTATCCAATTTCTAAATTGGTGCATCTGTAAATTCCAAAAGACAGTATAAAGGAATAGTAGTGGTAACAAAAAGTACTTGTGGGTTTAACCATTTCTTGTGTGTAAAATTCTCCTTTAAGGGGGCGTGGCAGGGGTGTGTCCTATGCCTACATACTTTTGCTAATAGATGTCCCTGATTCCCAACTCAAAAAGTGGGGTATAGGTTGTGGCCTGTGACACCAGTGCTGGGGGTTATTTACTTCAACCACTGACATCAATGCTGGGGGTTATTATTACATCCACTGACACCAATGCTGGGGGTTATTGCAGCCACTGACACCAATGCTGGGGGTTACCATTACATCCACTGACACCAATGTTGGGGGTTATTGCAGCCACTGAAACCAATGTTGAGGGTTATTATTACATCCACTGATACCAATGCCGGGGGTTATTATTACATCCACTGACGCCAATGTTGGGGGTTATTGCAGCCACTGACACCAATGCTGGGGGTTATCATTACATCCACTGACACCAATGCTGTGATGTTTGGTCTCATAGCAATCCTTGAATTAAACCATCATGACAGCTTTTGCTTTATTTCCCATAATTGCGAGGCTATGGGGCTAACAGGGAGCGAATGGTTGGCTACTGTAAGTTGTTTGGCTCTGTCTACTTTGCATGAAGCTAACCAGCTCTCTACTGTGTCATTAAGGTTTTGTAATCCATTATAAATCACCTTCCTGCCTCTAACATAACTGCATTTAATGTCGCTGGCTTTTTTCCTGTAAGCCCTGTAAAGATTCACCTAATCTGTGTTCTTGGATGCGACCCACCGTGCAAATCCATCTCGCAAGACCTGGCCGGAGACCAGATGAAAGGCGGAGATGCTCGGGGTGTCTAATCTCCTTAGGGAAGGGATGGTTCTGATTGGCAGGATACATTTCCAGGAATATCGTATTTATTTGTATCCTAATGAGAAAAATTATATATGCTTCACAAATGTAGCTCTGCAGCCAGTTATTTTTTTGGTGGTGTGATTGTAAAGCAAAAATGAATGCATTCCATTCTCTGCAGATTGCTAAACATGTCTCAGACCCAACTGGGCAGATGGTGGAAACTCGCAGGTGGAGGCTTCCTACAGTGAAATCCACACGTATGATCAGAACATCCTGAGATATAGAGATCAGCGTGGTGGATGGCCATATTGGCCAATGGAGGGATTTGAAAAAAAGAGTGGGGTCACACTTAAGCCCCGTACACACGATCGGATTTTCCGACGGGAATTGTGTGATGTCAGGCTGTTGGTCGGAAAATCTGACCGTTTTTATGCTCCTTCGGAAATTTTTGTCAGATTTTCAAATGTTGGATGGCAGGCTTTAAATTTTTTCCGCGGACAAATGTCTGTTGTTGGATTTTCCGAGCGTGTGTACACAAGTCCATCAGACAAAAGTCCAAAGTACAAACACGCCATGCTCAGAAGCAAGGATGACCCGGAAGCGGTCGCTCTTGTAAACTAGCGTTCGTAATGGAGAATTAACATTCATGACGCGGCAAATGATGAAATCTGGAAATGCAGCGCACAATTCTCTTCTTCTTTAATGGGATAATAATGAAGCTGCTTTGCTGGTGATACTGATGGAGTTATTGCAAACGGATTTTCAAAGGCTGCTTTTTTTTTTCTAGTGATATCAAGAATAATATTATGCTACCACAATTTTCCATCCGTCCGTCCTTCTTTCCTCTCTTCTTTCTTTCTTTCTTTCTTTCTTTCTTTCTTTCTTTCTTTCCTCCCTTCTTTCTTTCTTTCTTTCTTTCTTTCTTTCTTTCTTTCTTTCTTTCTTTCTTTCTTTCTTTCTTTCTTTCTTTCTTTCTTTCTTTCTTTCTTTCTTTCTTTCTTTCTTCCCTTCTTACTTTCTTTCCTCCCTTCTTTCTTTCTTTCTTTCCTCCCTTCTTTCTTTCCTCCCTTCTTTCTTTCTTTCCTCCCTTCTTTCTTTCTTTCCTCCCTTCTTTCTTTCCTCCCTTCTTTCTTTCTTTCTTTCTTTCTTTCTTTCTTTCTTTCTTTCTTTCTTTCCTCCCTTCTTTCTTTCTTTCTTTCTTTCTTTCTTTCTTTCTTTCTTTCTTTCTTTCTTTCTTTCTTTCTTTCTTTCTTTCTTTCTTTCTTTCTTTCTTTCTTTCTTTCTTTCTTTCTTTCTTTCCTCCCTTCTTTCTTTCTTTCTTTCCTCCCTCCCTTCTTTCTTTCTTTCCTCCCTTCTTTCTTTCTTTCCTCCCTTCTTTCTTTCTTTCTTTCTTTCTTTCTTTCTTTCTTTCTTTCTTTCTTTCTTTCTTTCTTTCCTCCCTCCCTTCTTTCTTTCTTTCCTCCCTCCCTTCTTTCTTTCTTTCTTTCTTTCTTTCTTTCTTTCTTTCTTTCTTTCTTTCTTTCTTTCTTTCTTTCTTTCTTTCTTTCTTTCTTTCTTTCTTTCTTTCTTTCTTTCTTTCTTTCTTTCTTTCCCTTCCTTCCTACCCTGCTCACTCTACCTTAAAGGACATGAATACTTTTACATTACTGCCCTTCTCCATCCCTTCTTTCCTTTCATTTCCTTTTCTTTCCTTACCTATGACATTTTTCCTTAGACATGCAGTTCTGAGTTCACTTACCTTATCATTAGAAAGGACTAGTTCTAAATACTTTGCCCTTCCTTCCTTCCTTCCCTCCATCATGACATTGCTCTTGTGATACACGGTCCTGATTTCACTTACCCAGTCGGACAGTCCCAAGAGTGGTAGGGCCACAAGAGCGGCGCCCTCCTCTCCTGAAATACTTTGTGCTGCTGTGAACATATTTGGCCCTCTCTGGGTATAAACTAGTTGTGGCAATGATCTCGGGTTCATGTGACATGAAGATACGCGGTCTAGAGAGTAGAGAGGTCATGCCAGGGCCTCCATCAATCTTGTATTACACTGATTTATGTCTCCATAGCCAGCAAGTTACATCTTGCCATAGATTGTTGGTAAAGTTCAGCAGCTGTAATGATTTATGCATCGTAGAATGGCGGGGTAAACATGCAGGGTGGGACCTGGGCATAGGCTGGCACGGGATCCTGGCACAGAACTGTGCGGAGATTTATCTTTCTGAATGAGGATGGTGGAGCGGGATTAGAACTGGAATAGCGGCTTTGTTCCCCCAAGTTCACTCATAGTTTAAGGTTAGCAGCTAAAGAGAACCTGTCAGATCAGCTATGCAATAAAGCTGTGCTGACTTTGTTATTGGGCCAGGCTATCTAGAATGTAAGACTGCTTCTGAGGACCAGAGGAACCTCTATAAATACTGGAATCTGACTGGAAGAATTGAAAAAAAACTTTCTATTAATTCAGTTTCTATTCTGGGTGGAAGGAAGGACCCAGGCTACAGATATCCAAAGGTTTGGGCTACACATACACTATATTGTCAAGTTTTGGGACACCTGCCCTTGCGCGCACATCAGTCCGTAGGGTTCAATATTGAGTTGGCCCCACTCTTTGCAGCTATAGCAGCTTCAACTCTTCTGGGAAGGTTGTCCACAAGGTTTAAGAGTGTGTCTATGGGAATGTTTGACCATTCTTCCAGAAGAGCATTTGTGAGGTCAGGTAGTAGTGATGTTGAATGAGAAGGCCTGGCTCGCAGTCTCCACTCAAATTCATCCCTAAGGTGTTCTAACGGGTTGAGGTCAGGACTCTGTGCAGGCCAGTCAAGTTCCCCCACCCCAAACTCGCTCATCCATGTCTTTATGGACCTTGATTTGTGCACTGGTGCGCAGTCATGTTGGAACAGGAAGGGGCCGTCCCCAAACTGTTCCCACAAAGTTGGGAACATGAAATTGTCCAAAATGTCTTGGTATGCTGACGCCTTAAGAGTTCCCTTCACTGGAACTAAAGGGGCCAATCCCCACCCCTGAAAAACAACCCCACACCATAATCCCCCCTCCACCAAATGATTTTGGGGGTGGCCCAATACTTTTGGCAATAGAGTGTGGATGAGCGAGTTTGGGGTGGAGGAACTTGTCTGGCCTGCATAGAGTCCTGAACTCAACCAGATAGAACACCTTTGAGATGAATTTGAGTGGAGACTGTGGGCCAGGCCTTCTTGTCCAACATTGGCGCCTGACTTCACAAATGCTCTTCTGGAAGAATGGTCAAACATTCCCATAGACACACTCCTAAACCTTGTGGACAGCATTCCCAGAAGAGTTGAAGCTGTTTATAGCTGCAAAGGGTGGGCCAACCCAATATTGAACTCTACGGACTAAGACTGGGATGCCATTAAAGTTCATGTGCGTGTAAAGGCAGTCGTCCCAATACTTTTGACAATATAGTGTATGTGACATTCAATAAATGGGAACGAATGATGCGGAGATAATAGGTTTAATTTCAAAATGCAAGTTTCCTCTATGTGAAATCTGGACAAGACGACGAAGAGCGGAGGGATATATTGTCAGTAGGGGTTTGGGATACTGGGAGTTTTAGTGGAAGGCTTAGTGTTAGGGTAGCAAAGAAAGTTAGTGTTGGGGCTACAGGGACGGTCCATTTAAAGGTGGAGGTTACAGAGATGGTTAGGGTTATAGGACAGGTTTGTCCCCCCCCCCCCCTAAAAAAAAATTACCACCTGCCGCCACTGCTGTGCACTTTGCAAGAGCAGTTGCTCCATAGCTTGCTAAATAAACAGAAGAAGCCTTTCCGACTTCCATCATCCAATCACGTGCAAGCAAAAATTCTGTTATTTAATTTCTTCCTTGTTATTTGGGTACTCTTTGCAAAGTGAAGCTTTTTTACCTCATTTACTAAGCTTTGGAGCCACTGCACTTGCAGAGTGCAGAGCCTCGAATCGGGCAGATTTGGTCAGTTTTGGCACGTTTGTATTCCCATAGAAATGAATGGAAACGCACATTTCTGAGCACGTTTTTTGCGCGCTTTTCTGCTCAAATGAAAAAAAGGTAAAAAATAAAATAGTAACAATATATGAATAAATAAATGTAAAATACATACACAAATAACTAAAAAATCATCATAAATCAGTATAATAAATGAATAATATGTAATATACATTAATAAATAACCTTAAAATATTAAATAAATTATTATTATTATTATTATTATTATTAATAATAATAATTTATTTTGTGTTGGTGTTTAGCTATTTATTATTATTATTTTACTTTTTTAAGGGATAAGGGTTAAAGTTAAGCATTGATTATTTATTGTTACTTAATTTATTGAATTATTTTTTTTTATTTATGATTTTTATTTATTTGTGTATTTATTTTACATTTATTTATTTATGTAGTATTATTCGTATAAATAATAAAATAATAATAATAACCCCAAGTCCTAATCCCTAACCTAAACTGAACTCTAACCTCTTACCCTAATGAAAAAACATTATAATAAATGAATAATAATAAAAGAAGAAATAAAAGCTAATGGAAAATGCTGAAATACTTAACAACAAATACTTAACAACAAATGAAAATACATACACAAATAACTAAACATCATCATAAATAAGTAAAATAAATTAATAATATGTAATATACATTAATAAACAACCTCTAACCTTACATTACGATCATCATTATTATTATTATTATTAATAATAATTTATTTTGTGTTAGTGTGTTTAGTTAGTTATTATTTTACTTTTTTAAGGGGTAAGGGTTAATTATTTATTTATTGTTACTTTAATATTAATTTATTGAGTTTTTTTTTTTTTATTTATGATTTTTATCTATTTGTGTATTTATTTTACATTTATTTATTCATTTATTATTATTATTCGTATAATAATAAATTAAAAAAAATAATAATAGTAAATAACCCCAACTCCTAATCCTAACCCTAACTTAAACTGAACTCGAACCCCTTACCCTAATGAAAAAACATTATAATAAATGATATAATAATATCTAATATACATTAATGAACAACCTCTAACCTTACATTATTATTATTATTAATAATAATTTATTTTGTGTTAGGGTGTTTAGTTATGTATTATTATTTTACTTTTTTAAGGGGTAAGGGTTAAAGTTAAGGGTTAGTTATTTATTATTATTTTACTTTTTTAAGGGGTAAGGGTTAAAGTTAAGGGTTAATTATTTATTTATTGTTACTTTAGTATTAATTTATTGAATTTTTTTTTATTTGTGTATTTTACATTTATTTATTCATT